>CM076249.1:5406565-5484585 GCA_038380765.1 Odontothrips loti
AAAATCAGATCAACGCTAGCACCGGCCGTAGGCAGGGAGCGAGGGGGCGTCGTCTCAATCTTCTCAGATGAGGCCCTTTTGATCTAACTATGCCAGGTGTTTTAGCTACCGCAGTACGCTGGGTTGACGATCGTCTCGTCTGCAGGCGCATCGAGCACCGAGACTAGCACGGAGCGCGCTGCGGCTTCGACCGAGGAACGGTGGTGGGGTGGACGCCTTCTTTTTCTGCGAAGCGACTGGGTTGTGAAGGAGGCTAGCCATGCAATAGTCTGATTCTTACTGCTGTAAATGCACCTCTGCCCAAGTCGAAAAATCGGTCCACCGTCACTGACGGCGTCTTCGCGAGTAGAGCAATCATGAACAGGTCTAGCTGCAACAGCACATACACATGCTCACTGTGGTGAATATTGCAGGTTAGTTGTTGGAAACTGCGAACTAAAATGTTTGTCGTCATTATTACACCACCAGCGGCTAGCTTTTCCGTCCGGAAGTAGTTTTGCCAACGGGTTTTAATTAATATTTCGTTTTGCGGGTAGGTTAGTCAGATATCACAGAAACGAGTTCTTCTCTTTTCGTGTTTTCTCATGTCTGTCTCGGTGTGCACGACGAAGACTCCTAGCCTAGAATGATGCCGATTGGTGAGCGGGTGTAGAAAATATGCATCTAAGGCATGAATCTTAGGCATCCATTCCATTAAATCTTCTTATGGTCCCGAATGCTGTCGGTATGATCGCGATTAGGGAACCCAAGCGCTACTTTAGGGCTGTATTTCTTAGCTTTATGACCTCGAAGCACGACAGGACAAAACGCATTTTTGTGAAATCTGGCAAAAACGATACATTGTTGGGGCTCATACTTTCAAAATTGGAATTCTTGGGGAAAAATTGAGACCACGCCGGAACCCAGAAGGACGATTTTACCTCGGACAAGTGAGAGAGGACGATTCTTCGCGAGGGGATGGGAAAAAATTCCGCGTGCCGTAGCTTTGCGTCACAACGTTATTAAGAAATGTTAAACCTCAGATTATAATTAAATGCTGCTTCATGATTCGCATTCAAGACTACAGTTCAATGTACCTTTGTAAGTGGTTAAGCCTATATCCTATACCTTAGTTCATCACGAAAACAACCCTGAGGTAGCCTGATATTAAAAATGAGTTCTGCCGCCTTGGAAATACTCAAATAATACGGTTCTTTCATAAGTTGGAACTTTTCCCATTGTGATCCTTCATCAGACCGCCGACCTAACCCTTACCTCCAGCTTCACGTCTGGGCTTTGTTTGGGCGGCACACGCTGCAACATCTCCACAAATGGCGTCTGGACCTGTGGCGAAGGGCCGAATGTGTCAGTGTGAGGCCGCTGCAGAATGTGAGGGTACGGTAGTAAGAGGCGAGGAGGCAGGCCCAGGGGCAACTACCTGCTAGCCTCGCCGCTAATCGTGATTTCCGGTCTCGGCTCGTCGCTGAACGTCAGCGGAATTAAAACGCGGACATCATAAATGGTACCCCAGCAGAGGGAGTATCTCCGCCACGGCGTTAGCCACGAGCTATGTAAAACCTTCGCAGGCTTCCTCTCGCTGACGATAAGTCACGACCAGGAAGTTATGCAGTTAGCGATACGCGATTTCTAGGAGACTTTCGGACTCGTAATTTTTTCGAACCACGACTTTATCGATTCGAGCGACCGAGTCGGTCGGTCGCTTGTTTTCGCTGTGGCAGTGCAGATGGCGGTGCTGTTGTGATCGACAAATGACTGTCTCCACCGTTCGCCTACTCTGCGTTTCCGTCGAATACGAAATCAACGCTGCGTTGCACACGCCCCACGGCCCAAAAATCCTACAACTCCTTCCCCCTGCGCTCTTTACGTACCGGTGTAGCAATTTTCAATGAGGTACGTTACTTTCCTTGTTTCTGCGAATATAACTATTCAAGATTCACCTTACGTTAGATAATTTTAAGGAAGTTTGAATATACGAACGTAACCTACTGGTGTAGTCACTTCATTTCATGTCAGACCTTTAGACACATTAAAAGCCTCTCTTATCAGTGTTTGTTTTTTCTAATTTCCTGTTACAGATGTTCACCTGTGTGCAACCGAGACTGGTTTGTACTGATAAGCCTTTGTTCTGCTCGTGATCATTTCTCACCTTTTTTCTCCCCGCAGTTCCCTTCCTTAAAACCCGCAACTGAAGTAAGTGATGTAGTGGACCTACAAGAGCATGACCCAACGGATCCCTTGTATGTGCTGTCTCAGCATTATTGGGAGGATCTGGACAGTCCTACTTCAGCAAGTACTACACTGAAAGGTGCTCGTGCAAACTGAGTTGTTCCTGAAAGAGTGTACAGCAGGTTTGTCAAGGGAGTTTTCCGTCCTAGCACTAAAGCATTTAAGGCTGTGTCTGAGGCATTGCGAGAAGTACGCCTAATACATATATACATTGCAAACCGCAGGAGTAAGTGGAAGAACCTCAGTGACACCTACCGACGGGAAAGAAAGGAACCCCTTAAATCTGTGTGGGAATATAGGCATGAGATGGCAATACTGAAAGGCGAGCCCAATGTATTTGGGAAGAAGGCAGCATCCCACGAGAGATCCTTTCCCAGAGTTAAACTGTCCCCCAAGAACTTTGTCAACCCGACCACTCACAAAACAATCTTTGCCTGGAACAGCTTCCCGGGAACAGTTGCCTCAGAAAAGTGAGTTGTAGCCGTTGAGTGTTCATATTTGGGTTGACAGTACATCTGTTAATGAAACACATAGCTTTTTTGGTTACCATGAAAAAGCATCATGTAAAACATTTTTGCTACAGGTGCAAACTTCTGTGACAGATCAGTCTGCTACCTTATAGAGCAACGTAGAGATGCATTTTTGCAAATTTGACAGCAACGGAATTAGAAATGCCACTCTCTGGAAAGAGATATTCCGAAAAAATGACAACGGCAGGACATCCATTTAGGGCCAAACAATGCGAGGCTAAAATGGAGCGGCTCATGGATAACCACAAAAGTTGCGTGGAGAATCGAAATCTCACTGGCAACAAAGTAAGTGGTGCGTGATTATTATATTGGAATGAACGTACTGATAGACCGGTTATATGTTCATCCCAAGGTCACTCATTCAATGGGATGCATGCCCACGAAGAATGAGAGCTGAGACTGTATTTATTTTTATTATTTCATTGTAGCAAAATAGTTTTGTTCAGGTTTAGAATATTTTAAACGTAATTTACAGTGAAGACTGAATTCAGGCAAAACGTGCTTATAGAACATGTACATTATATTTTGACACTTCTGTGATTGCAAGTATTAACACTAGGGGTGGGCTCGGTCATTTGACCCAAATGGCCCTTTCTTTCTCTACCACTTGAGTATTTCTTTTCACTAGGGGTGGGCTCGGTCATTTGACCCAAATGGCCCTTTCTTTCTCTACCACTTGAGTATTTCTTTTTTCTCGGGCCTGGGGTTTTCTGACTTTTTTTTTTTTTTTTGGCCCTTGGAGCATTTTCGGCCCTTAATTTTTTTTTTTCGGTCGAATAGTTTTGGATTAAAAGCCATTTTACGCTCCGTTTACCAAAGTGGGTCATTTGACCCAGCCATATACTGACCACGTTTTCCGCCCTTGGTGTTACGCTGTTTTGCATCCAGGCGATGTAAAATGAGTCCGGAGTACTTGAGAAAGGTCATTGAGCTATGTTATGACACTCCTTGCAATATGAGGATTAGGCAACCAACCACGGCTTACCTAATTTGTCAATTCAGAACCACGCTGACGCGTGCTTTTTTCCACGAGCGAGAAGCAGGCGCCCAATATTAATTTTTATATATAGACATCAATATTACTACTGGCCCAACCTTATAATATTTTACTATCACGGGAGTGTAGTCCTTTTCGCCGCCTAGGCATAGTGTCGACCTACACTTTTCTCATTCCCGACATTTTTTGGTAGCTATCCAACTTTGCCTAACCTAACCTAAACTTGCCTAACCTAACCTACTCGTTTTGGGCAAAGAGGAAAATATAGGTCGGCACTATGTCTGGTCGGCAAAGTGGATGACACGCGATAGATCGGTCAAAAAGGGGTCGATCTACCACCATACCCCAATTTTGTATTTATTTTTTTGCAGTGCCCCTCCCAAAATATTAATATTAACAACGTCAGGAATACAAAACGACACCTTTAAGTCATGTTTTAGGCCAGAACAGCGTCTATGGGTCATTTGACTCACCGTGGTAAACGGTGGGGGGCGGCCAAGTCCGGTACCCCTAGTGTTAACATATTTTACCTACGTAATGGAAAATGAATCTTATATTTCAAAGGCCTCTCATGTGAAAAATATACTAGCTGTAATAAAGCAGAGCTAAAATTGTGTTTGCTTCTGTTAATTCACTGGACTTATTTCTCAATAATAAGCTATGCAGTTTACTCACACAGGTACAAAGTTTAACAGAGATAAATACTGCTATAATTTTAAGTAATAAACATGGCGACTCAAAATAATTTAAAATGCATGAAATAAATTGTCGTCTAGACCATCTGATTCGTTTAGTGTTTTCGACTCTTATTCCCCCCCCCCCC
This sequence comes from Odontothrips loti, assembly GCA_038380765.1. Classification (NCBI taxonomy): domain Eukaryota; kingdom Metazoa; phylum Arthropoda; class Insecta; order Thysanoptera; family Thripidae; genus Odontothrips; species Odontothrips loti. Next base: position 5,411,142 of record CM076249.1, read on the forward strand.
CCCCCGTTCCCCCTAACCCCGCCGCTCACCTCACTGCTTCCTCCACCTGTCCTCCCCGCCCGCGGTGCGCACGAGCACACATAGTACACATTCACATAGCCTGCATCGTCTCAACATTTTCGTTTAAAGAGTTGTTTGGTATTTTTGCTTCAAGTAAGAATTGACAATGAACGATAGAGACGGTGAAGATGCTTGTAAGTGTAAAGTTCCTAAAGTGAGAAATTCCTTGGGGGCTGTACTTTAATTACGTAAGCACGTTGGGGGGGGGCAGGAGTTTCCAAATTCTTACTATGTCTTACCGGAGGGGGGTTCACGAATCTTACGTAAGATTTTTACAACAATCGTTCTGGGTTTCCGTGCGTCAGCGCGGCTTCCGTCAGAAGGTTTTTTGGTCGCGCGCAACACTACTAGTACCTTGGGCCTTGCAAAAGTCTACATGTGCTTTTTATTTGTAGCTCTGTTAAATCAATTCAAATACGAAATTTTACACTGCTTTAATATTTTCTACTACAAACGTGCAATTTGTTAATTTTCTTAAATTTCTTAAGAAAAGGGGGGTAGTAGTGAAAAATCTTACGTAAGACGGGGAGGGGGGGGGGGGTCATAAAATCTTACGGATGCTTTCAGTGGGGGAGGGGGTTCCAAAACGGCCAAAATCGTGCTTACGTAATTAAAGTACAGCCCCTTGTGTTTTGTGTGTTGAGAATCTTATTTGTCAATACGGTGTTACTATATTTCAGATCAAAGAGTCGTAGTTATCAAAAACATTTCAGACCCCTACTTTAGAAACCATTTTAGGATCGACAGAGTGTGCTTTGGCGTATGCTTTTAGAAGTTATGTTCTTGTACTGTGCTTCGGACAGCAGTCATATTTATGAAGCCTACTAAAATGCAACAGTTATTTGTAAGAGGAGCTTCTAATTGTGATTGTGTTTATTTTACAGAGGCTTGTGAATGTGGTAGGACATCACAGAATTGCAACAGGAGACATTTAGAGATTGCGCACACCTGTCTGTAGGTGAAGCAACATTAATGGGTTTATAAATGGTGTATAATCAGTCTACGTTCAGGGGCAGTGGACTAAATTATGATAAAGATATGAGTGTGGTTTATTTTCATTACAAAACTTTTATTAAAGTGATGTGTAAAATCAGTCGTTTCATCAAGTTGCAAATTCCTAGGCAGCGTGAAAGAACCGCTCTTTACTACGAGAGAAACTTTGATTCCCTGGTCCATTCACCCATAAGGGCGTTCAATTCATTATACCAGCTCCCTCCTAGTGTTGCGTATCCCTTCATGTTCCCACACTTGCTGTCAAATTTTTCAAGCATCTCGGTACGCAGCTTGATCAGGTGGCAGACTGCGCTGTAGTTAAATATACTTTGTAAAAGGAAATTAGAAAAAACACTGCGAGGGGCTTATAGTGTGTCAAAAGGTCTGACAAGAAATGAAGTGACTACACCAGTAGTACACCAGTATATTCAAATTTCCTACAATTATCTAACGTAAGGTGAATCTTGAATAAATACACAGAAACAAGGAAAGTAACGTACCTTATTGAAAATTGCTACACCTGTACGTAAAGAGCGGAGAGAGAAAGATTTCTAGGATTTTTTGGCCGTGGGGCGTACGTGAGCAACAAGGCGTAGATTTCGTATTCGACGGAAACGCAGCACAACAGCAGCGCCATCTGCACTGCTGCAGAGAAAACAGCGGGAGACCGACCGACTGGATCGCTCGAATCAATAAAGTCGCGAGTCGAAAAAATCGCGAGTCAGAAAAGTCGCATAGAAATCGCGTATCGCTAACTGCATAGCTTCGAGAAGAATAGATCTGCGCAGTGCAACCCTACAAAATGGTCGTGACAGATGGTCAGCGACAGCTAAGCCTTCAAATTTTTGACGCTGGCTCGTGGCTGACGCACTGGCGGAGTTACTTTCTGCTACGGCACCAGCGTTTTGATTTCGCTGATTTTTATGACTTCATGAGACCTTCTAGGGACCTTCTCCGAAATCCGCTACGGAGTGCTAGCGGTACACAAAAACAAACGACAAATTGTGATACCAAGGCTACCAAGGTCCCATTTGGCACAGTCGTTCCTAAGACCTATTTGGACGAGTTGATCCATGTAACACTCAACTTTTCCCGTGGGGGTACATTTTACAGGGGGTGCAAGTAGTTTAACGTTAAAATTTTGAACGGACCAAATTTGTCCTGCAGATCTAATCTGGGTGTCGATCCCAAATGATTTTGACTCAAGGGGACCAAATATGACCTCGGAAATGCGCTCCGACAACAGGAAGTCGTTCATTGAAAAAAAAATAAAAAAAAATGGCCGACTGGTTGCTGAGCCATGCGAGGTGTCGGTATATGTTTTCGAGGTCGGCGAGATCAGTCGTGTCACCGTCAGTCGTGTCACCGTCAGTCGTGCACGCAGTGCTTTCAAGGATAATGATTGGTGAGTGGCTGAGGTAAGTGATGAAACATTTGTGAAACTATGTAGTAATAAAAACAAGTAAACTTTTATTTACTCTCTGAAGCACTTTGTGCATTGCCGAGTACGCCGTCGTCACAGTCGAAACAATAAAAATTTCTGTTACAGGTTTAACATTCACAAATCGCCCAGCACGTCGTCTTCGTCAACTTCATCCTCATTTAGCGCGGCGTCTCCACTGGAACGACATTTTACGCATTAATATCAGCCGCCGCCATATTTCAGTCGGGCATGGACCAAATCTTGCAAGGTAATTCCTGGTGTTGTGTGTTATCGTGATAATAAATATTTGAATCAAAGGTGCTCAGGTAGCATAGTGTGTTTCCAGATGGGCGTTAGTCTTGGCACGGTTACAACAACACAATGTAAGACTGAAGCCAGAGAAGTGTGAGTGGTTTGTTTGAGTAACAATCTTTGGTTTTTATTATATCTGCGGAAGGGCGCAGACCCATCCCAGATTTAGATTCTGCCATTGCCAAGTTCAAGTAGCCTTCTCATGTAAAGGAGGTTCGCTCTTTCATGGGCTCATTAAATATTTCCGCTGATATTATACCTCATCTCAGTACCTCTGCACATCCCCTGCGTCAGTTGTCAGATGAGTCCTTTGAATGGACCAATCAATGTCAATTAGATTTTGAACAATGTAAGTCTATCTTGAACTCCAATAGTTGCTTAACCCATTTCAATCCAGAGCTAATCAATGTCAATTAGCTTTTGAACAATGGAAGTCCATCTTCAACTTCAATAGTTGCTTAACCAATTTCAATCCAGAGCTTCCTATCATAATTTGCACTGCTGTTTAGTGTCACCCTGGTAAACTAAACAGGAAAAAATGTTGAAATGCCTATTGTGCGAGGGGTCCACGACCCGAGACAATCTGTAAGAGTTCATCGAGACAATCAAGCACAATTAAAAAGGATTAACTAGTGAAATGCATACATTTTAAGGCTGAGCTTCATGCCTGTCGACAGTTGATTTAAAAATGGATATCAGGTTGAATATTAAGAAAATTCTCCGCTGAGACATGAATGATGTACATCGCACCGAAAACCAAGTGATTGTGATGCCGAAATGCAATGATGTGACAATGTTGACGCGAGATAAATTTTTACGTTTTAATTTCAAAACGGACACTGTCAAAACATTGGTTCCATCTAATTTCACCCTTAGTGTAAATTGTGTCTTCAATAATTCTAAACCCTATAAACAATGCACACGGATTTTTACTATGTGAAGTCCATCCCGGTAGACTTCATTATTTTTTGTGAAGCGTATCTAGCTGTTTATTTGTCCGTCGTATGTTAAAGAACGATGCACAGTCTGTGATCCACATTATGTAGGAAATCTTTTCTATGTGGGGCACCTTACCATTTGTCTGAGTGTCGGATGATGGTCCGAAGCGGTCCACAGACGATCCAAGGACCCCGAACCAGAAACCAAGACACTGTACCTGACAGGATCCCCGGAAGGGGACCTCGAGAGGGACGGCGGAGACTTCAAACACCTCTGGTGGGCCACCCGCCGCCTCTCAACCAAGATCCCAGGGCTCGAATGGACACGGTGCACTGAAAAGCAAACCTTCGGACTCTACATCCCGGGACCGGAGAGTCGCCCAGCTGTTGTCGACAACCACCACAGGCAGCAGTTGTCTCCCTGCCTCCGCAGAGCACTGCAGAACGCATATGGAGACAAACTAACGGCCAAACCGGACCAAGGGGAGGTCCTGCAGTGCACTGGCTACCAGCCAACCTTCAACTGCTTTATGACCACTGGCCACTTACGATTCACGGACTGGAGGTTCGTGTATAAGGCAAGACTAGGTGTGGTCCCATTAAACGGGTGCAGAAGATGGGACCCGAATGGCAACAAAGGACGATGCGGGGCAAGAACAGAAACTCTCCCCCACGTGCTAAACCACTGCCTACCCAACATGCGAGCCATAACCAAGAGGCATAATGCAGTGCTCAACCGACTAGTAACGGCTGCAAAAAGTTTGCAAGCCCAGTGGAGGAAATAATAGTCGACCTGACCCTCTCCTACCACAACAGGGACTTTGCAGAAAAGTATCGGATCCCCAAGGAAGTCCAAAACTCGAGGCCGGACCTAGTATTCATTGACCATCAAACAAAGACCATTAAAAGGACAAACGTAGTGTGCCCTTCGAGAATGGACGAGACGCCCTCGCTGACGCAGCCCGTAGCAAGTATGAAAAATATAACCCCCTGCTACTCGCACTGCAAGACCTGGGCTGGCGGCTAGCGCGCTGAAATTTCCGTGATTGTAATACGCTCCCTTGGAGGCTGGTGGACACGCAACGAGGTGGCCTTCACTAGCCACAGAATTACCAAATTCTACTCCGCCCTTATGAGGAAACTATGTGTCATAGACTCCATTAACGGTTCACGAAATGTTTACGTTTGACATATAACGGGTACCCCCCAAGTATGAACCTAGTGGGTCCTCTTCAAGGACCCATTTGCCATAATTGCTGCTAGCTAACTTCCACCTCAGTAGGTGGTACTATCACCCCTTATACCCATCATCAATGCACTGCTCCTAGCATACTGCTAACCCCAAGGCCAAGCCCTTTAAAACTATGAAGTGTATAAACTACACTGTACAAACCTCTGAGCTTTAAAAATGTAATAAACCTCTGTATGAATTGTAAAAACATTGTAGAACTTTATTAACTGTTCTCAACCCTAATATTCGTCCTGATGTATCTTTACCCAGAATGTTCGCCTACTTTCGTGAAGGCGATCCAGTGAATGCCAAATTGAAACGACGATCTCCTGTGTTAAAAGGTACCGTTAATAGGATACTTGGACCTTCTCGCTATCATGTTAATATATCTGGTATTCATAGGCATGTACACCTAAATCAGATGTCTCGCTCCCCTTGAATTGTCCAAAAGTGCACTTTAATATTTTCCTCTACTTGCGACTATAATAATTTCTCTACTTGTGACTTTAATATTTTCTCTACTGTGAATTGTCATGTTATATAATTGCTAGCAATCCTGAATTATGTCTTGGTATACTCCATGTCTAGACCAGAAGCAACGCGCTGCGATTGTTGCGCGCAGCGGCGGATGGACGGGCGGAGACGCGGAGTGGGCAGAGGTGGAGGGGGGGGTGTAACTTGTAACCAGTGCCACGAGTGGACCCTCGAAAACATGCGTATCGACACCTCGTACTGCCGTGGGCGCGTTAATGAAAGTTGATTAGAGTGACTTCCGGTGCCTGGAGTCCACTTCCGGTTGCCGGAGGTCACTTCCGGTACCACGACTGATCTCGCCGACCTCGAACACATGTAAACTAACACCTCGCATGGCTCTGTTTTCGTTCGAAACTTAATACAGCAACCAGTCGGCCGTTTAAAAAAAATGAAAAGAAAAATCAGCGACTTCTAAAGAGACTTCAGCCCCCCCCCCCCCCCCCCCCCCCCGCACTCCACTGGGTATGTTTCAGAAACAAGCCTGAGCCTCAGAATTGGACGGGGAAAATTCGAAACAGGTGTATAACCTACAAAATTCTATTGTCAACATTTTCCAGTTTCGATTTAATTAAACATGGAGGCGGCAAAGAAAAATTGCAAGTGTGCGCAATTAAGCCAGCATCTGATACTGTCTAATTTTAACACTGAGTGCCGAAAGTATAGATATATTGAATGCTGGACTCTGCATTTAATACGAATGGCCTAGCCTGACCTGGCTGGCAAGTCTGTGCGCCGCGTCGTTGACGGCGAAGATGCTGACTGCCTCGTAGGTGGAACCCAAGAGGAACGCCGCTAGCTTGCCCCACTCGGCTTCGAAGGCGGCGAGCACGCTGGCGTAAGCCAGCAGAACACACAGCGCAAGCAGCAGCGTTGAATGCACGGTCAGTGTGATGGGCAGCAGGATGAAACGGCATGAGTGCGTCTGCACTAGCAGCCATACGCGGCGGCACGCGCGCACGCGGGCTGCGTCCAGAGCCGGGGCCTGCAGCACGGTGGAGGAGGTCACCAATAATTTGGATCAGGAGGGGTCATGACGTGTAATGAAACAAATATTCCCTATTCCCCTGAGGCTTCTCTAGGTTTTGCAGATGTTAGCAAATTTCTTGCATTTTTAATTGTCCAGAAAAGTACTATGTGTTTCCAACTGGCGAAATAAAGATAACATGGGGTGTAATGGGATCACGTGCACGTGCACACGTCAGGCGCGGCTCCAGGGGGAGGGTAATGGGGGTAATTACCCCTCCCTTGGGTACTAGATAAGCCGCCTGGAAGGTAGGCAAAAATCGCTACTTCGCCCCTGTAAGTGGGCAAAAAGCACTACTTTACACCCCCTTAGCAAAATCCTGGAGCCGCGCCTGGCACACGTTCAAAGTTGGTCTTGGAAAACCCATGACCGTCCTGGTTTTGCCAGAGAACCAACTTTTACCGTGTATCTAACCTACTCAGCTCCCGATGTAAGTTGTCTCCACGTAATATTTAGACTAAAAATGAACATAGTATTTTTTCTAAGCATGGGAACATGTACGCCGTGATATTGGGAGGTCAACATTCTGATGATGAACAAGGGTCGGATTTGCACGGTTACGAAGTTAGGCCTATTCATAGTAGTTGCCCTCCTGCCCTCGAGCAGCGCTGGATGGGTATCGGGTATCATAGCGCGGAAAATCGTTTATAGGGACAGGGATCTGAAGACGTGATCTTGCGGTGTTTAACAGTAATTTTCTTTACAACAACTCGTTTTGTTTTCCGTTTTTGTTACATACTTTGTCAGTGAAGTAACAGCAATTAATAGTGAAAAACCGTTCCCGAGAAAATTCATTTCAGCTGGGAAAAAGAGGCTGCAGTGGAGTGGGAGGGGTCGGTGAGGCGTACAATGCGCGATGGGTTGCCTACCATCCAGGCGCACAACGAACAGAAGTAACACCGTAACGTGACACTTGCGCTCAAGGATTCCAATGCCAAAATAATTCTCTAGGCGTCCCCTATCCACCCTGAAGTGGATGACCTCACGAGGAGAAACACCCTGTATAATAGTTATGCCCCGCCCCGCCCCGTTGCTGCGCTGATAACGCAATTTTTTCGATGAAGATTTGAATTATGCAGAGTTTGGTCGACGGTAGAGGCCCCCTTCCCCTTTAGGTCTCGTGCGGATTCTTATTTGCTTTAAGATCATTTTCCTCGTGGTAAACAGTAGCGCTCGTTTGTCGCAGGCGCATGTGTCGCTTCTTCTAACCTTCTCATCAGCATTTCTCTGTGGGAATGTAATCAAGTGTGCGCAAGTACTGAGTTTCTGATGTAAAATGTCAGTTTGTGTTCATTTTTTAGGTTGAGAGACACTAAAAGTGTTTGTATAACCCACGCACGTCGCTGATATCCACAGCTCGCTGCGAAGTGTAGATACAAAGAAATTTAAGCTGAGCGATATTCATGGAGCGCTTCACCCGTTCGATCGATGCTTCTCGCCTGCTTTGAAAATCCTATTAGCGCGAGGGCCGTGTGCATTGTCGCAACACCTGTCGACTCTTTACGCTACTTGTGGTCGCTTATAGGAACCCCTTTCCCCCCACCAAAACCCCCTTACGCGGAGCGTCGGCTTGCACTGCCACCTTCACGGCGACACACATTGGAGCAATTACCATCCCAATATAATAATTTCCGAAGCCCTCAAAATGTTCGACACATTTTTCTGTTTAAAAGCATACTTATTTCATCACAGTATTTATGTTTTTAACGTCATACGCGTGAATTATGAAATTACTCTGCATGAAGAATTATTTACATTCCCTCGGGGTTTTGTGGTACACGTTTTGTAAACACGACAGCTTCTGTCTTTTGCTAGCGTATGCTGTGGACCCTGCATATAGTGCCCCGTGTCTTTGCTTTGTAAAGAACATAGTGAATGAAGAAAAAAAATCGTCAAATTAATAGGGGTTAAAATGAGAAGATGTGCAGCCACAAACTGTCCGTTTACGAAAGGGCCGAAAGATGGGAAACCTATAATTGGGCCCCCTTCTGATAGTCGGTAGGTAACCGTCGTATAACTATCGCTACGTCAAATCGTCTTTTCTTTTATCTGCTTCTGCTTGGTTTATTTTTGAAGGCGAGTGCTACCCCAACGCTGAGAATTTTTTTTTTTTTATTCTATTTCGGAATTCGACAATGAGTTCAAGACAATGGAGACCCAGACTTACTGAAGCACACTCCGCAATATCTGTCAGCCCACTACAGTCTGTGTCCTCAAGATTTTGAACCCACTATGTTCTGGAATAAATGTCAGAAAGTACTCAAAAGGAATGTGACAATTCCTACTATTTTCGAGGGCGAAAGATTGTTGGATGAAGAGATGGGATCATTTGGCTTCATGACTCGTGGAGGTAACACATTCCTTTTAAACTTATTTTTTTTATAGCAAGTTGTGTGTCAAATATACGATTGTTTACTTTCTCTTTAATGCATCACTGATCTGTTACTTTTTAAAATCTCCTAGGTTCCTTGAGTTTTGAGCAGGGGTCATCTGAAAAAGACATTCTATGTACATCTCGAGGTGAGTTAAGGAGTCCTGGAAAAGGAGTTGTTACAAGGATAATGTTTCTTTAATTCCACATCTATCCTTGTCTCCGGGATCTTGGCCACTCTCAGTTGATGAGATGAAAATAACGATCAGTTCTCGACAAGTATGTTAATTATGTCATCCCTATTTTTAACTTTTTTCAGTACTTTCTGTGTGTTTAATAAATATCAGTAGATTTATTTGCATTTGTGTCGGTCTCTTTCCTTGCAGATTCAAAAGCTTAATATCTCCCAGCTGAAGATGTTCCTCAAAGCCCATGGGCAGAAAGTTGGAGGCAAAGCCCTGGCTTGTAGAACGAATTTTAAAATTTCTGACATGATATCTGTATGTTGTTGTTGTTTTTTTTTTTTTCGTCCACCTGATTCTCTTTGAGAAACAAAGAGTGTTCTATAAGATCTTGACATCTATCTTTCTGTGTCATTTATTTTGACTTCGCCGTTTTTCATTCTTAATGCATTTTTTCAAAGAAAAGAGTATGTGCTTGTTTAGTTTACATTGGGTTTGAATCTGTGATAGTGTATCATTAAATTCGTTGTCACTGGAGGGTGTAATTTATTTAGTACCAAGTGTTAGAAACATGTAAACCTTAATTTGTTCAGTCAATGTGTAATAGTTTTGTTTTGTTTTTCTTGAAGAAAGATACACCTACCGTTTGCGTGTTAAATCTTTGTATTTTCAACCCCCTCTTTCCCCTACAGACACACAAACATATTCATTTTTAAGCCAGCTACGTGTCAGGTCTTCACCCGGATACAAGTTTGAGACGGCCCTAAGACGAGCTTCAGTTTTCCGGTTTCCTACGGGCGGCACCCCGGATCGCCAGGGGGACTTGGCCAGTTTGGCCTATCGGTGGCGTTTGCCGCCCCAAGTCTCTCTGGAAGTGCCCGATGGGCGATATATTTGGAACGATTAAAATCGTTAATCTGAGCCCGTCCTTCCTATGTTTTGGTGCGCGCCTCAAAAAGTGAATTATTTTCCTGCGATACGAAACTAAAATTGTTGCCAACTACGTCCAAAAACGAGTTAATCCCCCAAATTCGAAGTTCATCTGTCAACGATACGTCGGCAAACATACGTCCAACCGAACGAACGTTCGGCATAAGACTATAAGCCCGGCTCCTGCCGTTCCTGAAGAAACGTGTCGGGACGGGCTAAAATGTACGTGAATCCATTTCCGAATCCTGGCGTCAGTTCAGTCTAACTCGGATCTCAAATCTTAAGTAAAGTGTGTAAATTGAATTCGTGCGTTTTTTATTACATTACCAGCACCTGCAGTTTCAGTTTCCTACCAGACGTCTCAACATGGCCAACATTGCCGACTCGTGTCGACTTGTCGGCAGAAAACGGCGATTCTAACGGGGGTGGGCGCGGAGTAGTCGTAGTAAGCGATGTGTACCGATTCGTGACAGATCGCCCGCACCTTGGTCATGAGGGCAAGCAGGTGATGCGCGGCGTCCCGGGTGCGCAGCAGGGACACGACCTGCATGATGGTGACGAACAGCGTGATGACCATGTCGTAGAGGTGAGCCGGCAGATGGGCCCAATGGATAAGGCCGGCCGCGGCCCAGGAGCAACAACAGGATAGCGCGCAGCACACCGCAGCTGGCGGGCCCAGTCTGGCGATGCGCAGGGCCCTTGAAGACCACACCATCTCGCCCTCGCCGCCCGGGTCCAGCTCGTCCATAGCGGTCTGCCGCGAGAAAAGGATTGGGTGATTCCTGACAGTTTAGTCAATTTGAGGTCCAAAGATTTTGGAAAAAAGTATAAGTTGGTTTTGTCAAGACACAAGTGCGAAGGTTGTAGGTAATCATTTTGAGGAGCAAGCATCCTAGTTCGCTCATCCGTTAAGCAATAGTATCTACTCTTTACCCAGTGCATGGGTCGTCAATCCCAGTGGGCTGGCCTCCTAGCCAGGAATAGTTGACCATAATCGATTTGTCCCGACAGGCACGTAGCTGGCCGGAGTTTTCGGAGGGGGTCAGGCCGCGCTTTTTGCCTACTTACAGGCGGGATGTCACGCTGGTTGCCTACCTGCCAGGCGGTGCCCTTCGGGCACCGAGCTGTTTCAGGGGGGGAGGGGGTCATGACACCTCTGCTCCCCCCCCTCCCCCGGCTACGTGCCTGTGTCCCGACTAGGCTGCGCTGCAATAACTTACGACGATTTCCTCCATGCGCACGATGCTCAGCTTGAATTGCCTTATCTCGGCCCATGTGGTCAGCGTGAGGAGATAACAGGACATGTGCACGCAGTTGATGACATGAGTGTATACGACAAGGCGTTCACTCTCGCGTTGTTCGCAATCGTCGTCGACGAGCACCCTGGAAGTAGCGCACGAGCAGGAATGAATGACATGTTCCGGTGAAAAAATCCAAAATTTGCGTTAACTACATAGCAAAGCATTGAGAAAAATAATTAATACAGAGCATCGAAGTGTGTTCTATCCGTGCCGCATCTCCGCTGCAACCAAACCGTTTCGTTCTCACCACAGAACTTTGGACCGGCTAACCAGAAACTTTGATTGTAGTGCTGATGCGGCACGGATAGAACAAACTTCGATGCCCACACCCAGAATTTTGATTCCCAGTTCAAACCATTTTTCTATGTGAGGGCATACACATGCAAGGAAAATAATATAATTTTGAGCCGAACGACCCTGCAGAGACACCCTTCTTGGATATATTCTAGGCCTAATATGTTTGGTTCGCTCCCCTTAGGAAGCCGAACTCTACCTGTAAGTTGCCCAGGCGACCGTCGTCTGCATGATGATCATCCACAGCAACGTGCTTCGAAAGGGCCGGAGACTGACGAATAGGAACGGCAAACGCGGGTGTGCCGTCTCTTTCACATTCTGACCTGTCACCATGAAGACTTAAATGAAGAAACACGAACGTAAGATTTGAAACCAGAAATCCAATCGTTGCGATTATGTTCATCCACGTACTCATATAGAGAAGTTCCACATCACACAGTTAATCAAAACCCAAGTTTTCGTGAGACTTCAAGTTTTATGTGTGGAGGCACAAGATTTTTGTGGGCTATAAGGGAAACATGTCTTCGAAATACAGGCAGCGTTGCCAACAATCGATGGCATCTCGATGGCATCGCGAAGTTGGCGGGGGTGAGAAAGTAGTGTAGGGGGACATGGAGTTGTGGCTGTTCTAATGCCATCCGCTTGAATGGCATATGCCATCCTAGAAAAGTCGAGATCTCGCGATTATAGCATTAGTTGGCAACGCTGAATACAGGATACCTGCAAATCTGTCCAAGTTCCGCGGGTGAGGCGTGCTCAAAACAGCAGGTTGGTGTGATGGGGGGGGGGGGGGGGGGGGGGGACTGCTGCGTGAGCACCGCACTGTTGCGGGGCCGGAGAGCCGCCGCAGACAGATGATGGACATAGGATGCAAGCCTAGCGGAATGCTTGGCCGCGACTGGCCGCCTGGGGCCACCAGCGGACAGTCGCGCCCCAGCCTCCTGCCAGAGCAGTGCTAACAACCTTTCGGCGTAACCCCTTTCGGCAAGCACATTGTTACTAAATCCTAAAGTGTAAGTAAGTCTCCTCGCAGTCCCTGAAGTGTGTACAGCAGATCTGCCCTAATAGAAAAGGATGTCCCTTTTTTGATCCAAAACTGTCCCTCTGAAGTCCCTCCTTCAAATTGGGACCAGAAAAGGATTCCAGGGATGGCTGGAATCCCTCCGGAGCTCCTCTCGTCTGAAATCCCTCCGAAGTCCCTTTTCCTTCCGGGCCATCCTTGGGCACTCGTTCCCATTGCGGTATGACACATAACTTTTAGAGTGTTTTCGTGCGTCCCTACGAGTTTTGTTGCTACGTGGTGGCTCTGTGTGTTTCAGTACCTTTCCATTGCCGTGTGAGTGATGAAAATAGGGCCTAAATAGCGGTGGGCAGGGTGGAGGCTTCTCATCGCTGAAAGGGAGTTCGGAGGGATTTGGGGTGCGGTGAATTTGGCGAGGGGCAGCGGAATCCCTTATCCCTTTATTTGCCCCCTTTTGGAACTTCCCGGGACTTCGGTTTAGGGTCTACAGAGGGATTCCGGCATCAGGGACTTCGTAGGGATTTCGTTTTCTGTTGGAGTGGTGGTGACGAAAGCCCGGGTTCCAGAGTAATAAACAGTCATTAATAATAGTACAGGGTGTTTCAGGTAAGATGGGTCAAAATGATAGGGTGGTTAGGGGACGCCTGGGGGATGATTTTTTACAAAGTGACATAGTCGGCGCAAATGCATATTAAGGGAGATAATTAACGTTTTGTAGTTAGGGCACGCTCCGTTAAGGTCGGCAGCCGTTCGCGCGCTCACTGTGCGGCTGGAGCGCTGCGCTGCCGGCGCGGCGCGTCGTCTGCTTGCTGTCGTTCTGTGACAGCAGACGACAGTGTGAGCCGCTGTTCACCTGTCTGCGCTATGCGGAAGCTCCGCTGCCGGCTATGCAGCGACACTGACCGGCGCCATGCCGCGGTTCACATGGGAGGGGTTGGCCGATATCCATTTTGTGTTTTGGGCCGCGAATGGCGAGTCCAGACGGGCAGCGGCCCCTTAGGGGCCGTCCACATATTACGTAATCATGTTTTTGGGATTTTCGACCCCCCCCCTCCCCCAGTCAACAGACGTAATCAGCGGCCTGACCCCCCCCCCCTCCCTCAAGATTACGTAATCAAGCGAATTTGCGGAAAATGTGAAGAATCGTGAAGCCAGCGTTTGTAAAGTGTTTGAAGAGGGTAAGTGGAAAATAAAAATTTTCAGGATGATTAATGTACTTTATTTAATCTAAAGTAGTAACAAAATGTCAAACTCCGCGACGCGGCACTGCGGCAGTTCCAATCTCCCCAAAAATGTGATGCGAGGACCAAAGTTGATTACGTAATCAGGACGACCCCCCCCCCCCCCCCCTGTAATCAAGCGTAAGCATAGCTCCGACCCCCCCCCCCCCCCTACGTGATTACGTAATATGTGGACGACCCCTTACGCGGAGCGGTTTCCGGGCAGGGAAGTGTCGGACCACCGCGTCTTCGAAAAAGTGCACAGCAATCTCCGGCCGGAGATGAAATTCGCCATTCGCCGGGCATCTTCGAACGTGCGCGGGCGCGAGAGAACTGGCTGAGAACGCTGCGCAGCTCGTAGAGATACGACATGGACACATCGCGCATCGTGTCCAGAGCGGTACGCAGCGTATCGCCTCACATCGTTTTTGGACAAAGCGACACCAGTGGAAGAACTGTGGGCCGGATGTACAGGTCGTAACTCCACGAGCTGCGCAAGTCCCATTCCCGAAGATGTTCCAAGACAACACAGGTCCACCTCTTTCCTTCTTCATCAGCGTCGCTTTGGCCGAGCGCGCTGGGACGTCACGCCACGCACCGCTCTTTAAGGTGCGGGGACGAATCTCGGTCTCGGCTCATCTTTTTCGCTCCTCACTGATTCGTTTGCCGTAAATTTGCCGTTTATTTGCCCGTAAATCGGTTCACTTTTACTTGGATAAATACGGCAAAACTAAGGCAAATGTGCGAGAAATGCGTTTGCCGTAATTTTGCCGTACATCGTTCACATTAATATGCCATGATTTTGCCGTACATTTGCCGTCCGAAAAACGGCAAAACTACGGCAAATTTATCAGTCTCGGTTCCACACGGGGGACAGTCGCGCCCCAGCCTCCAGCCAGAGCAGTAACAATCTTTTAGCGTAACCCTTTCGGCAAGCATTGTTTCTAAATCCTTAAGTTAAGTAAGTCTCCTCGCAGTCCCTGTAGTGTGTACAGCAGATCCGGGGGTGACGAAGGCCCGGGTTCCAGAGAAATTAACAGTCAATAATAAAGAATAGCATCATTTTACGTGCATACGAACCCGGGCCAACACCACCATTTCACCCCCGAAACAGCACGTAATCTAACCTAACCTAGCCTACCGACCTGCTCTTTGTTTAGAGGACCTGCTGTTTTGCTGCCCTACCAACCTGCTGTTTTGAGGGACCTGTTCATTTGCTGCGGTCCCCCGCGGGTATACCGACCCGGCCTGGATGGCACACTGAAAAAAAAAAACAGCTTTGGCTCCTGGACCAGAGGGTACTTATGTGCAGTCCAGGTTGACCTCACATGAATGTTTAGTCCGTATAGGTGTGCTTCATCACATAGCTCTGAATCCGGTGAGAGGGGCGTCTGCGAGGTTGGCCCTAACCCCACGTTCGCAATTTTTATTCGGTTCCGAAATGTGCCAACGCTGAAAACTCTCAATGTATACTGGTCCCTTAAATACAAAGGGGGTAACATCATATTTTCAATACACCCACTGTGAAATCCTTGATCGGTAATTTTGTATTAGGGCTTCTTGTTTAATTGCAGCGACGTATTTGGTAATTTAAGAAGAAAGTTACCATAGGTTTGAAAACGCAACGTTGTGTCGCTGACTTTTCAGAACCTTATGTAATATTTCAAGAATATATGTAAAAGGTCGTGAAATCACGTGAAAAGTCTTATTACATTCGTAAAATGACATTAATCTTTTCATCGTAATTTGACAGCGTACTTTTCACCGGGGGGGGGGGGGGGCTGAATTGTGCTCCAGCATGCCATCGTCACCTCCGTATGCACTGTAGCAAAGTGTGACAGTCAAATACGCTAACTTCTACTAACCTGGACGTAATCCAACGGGCAGGATGCCGGTCAGGGCAGAGGCCCATAGAAGAGGCTGAATCACACTCATAAAAGTCGCAGGTATAAGGACGGTCGGTACCCGAAAACGTCTGTGATGTGGCCTTTTACGGCTAGCAGCAGTGCATGGGCAGAGTTAGCCCTTTCAAGTGATCTAGAATAAATGGCGTAAAATGAAAAAAATCACGTCCTTCCTTGATGATAGGAGCAAAGTTTGTTTTTGTTCGTCTGACTAGGTAAATGAATTTAATTTGTTTCTAAAAACTTGCGAATTCGTCAATGACTATAAGTTTGTTACTATACTGATCCTACCACTGGATGCGTTTGCGAGTCAAGGCAGAGCTCCTGGCGAACTGCCCTCTACCCAACGACACCGCCTTAACTATAGTGCCCCGACTTGTCGTAAACACACAAATTACAGGGGACGGGGGCTGTAGCTATTCTTTTACCTGCGCATTCGAACGAACAAGACAGTTGTGAAGTGTGCCGCTGACGACCTAAAAAATCCGCTCTACCCAATGGCATCCCGAGAAAAAAGTCAGATTATTTGTTTAAGCAGCTACGGCGCTCCAAAGTTGATCAATGTTGTCATGTGGGTGCAACCATGTATTTCAAAAGTGGTTCGTCGAAGGAGAAACTAAATAGGACCTTTCTCACCTAAAATCGCATTCCAAAGAGCTTGCTTTCCTAGGGTAATCCAATTAAGGATTTTGTTAGGAGTGAGAACAACAAAACCAAATATTTGTTCAGCAGGACAGCTGATCATTTGTCTGCATGTTGTCATAAAAAAAAAGAAACATTCTCGTCCAGAATATCCAAATAGGCTGGAGCGGTGGTCGGCAGAGGTTAGCAGACGCGTATCATGTTTGTTTACTAACAACTTGAGAAGGTTCTCTAATACAAAGCGTTAACAGAGTAGGGCATACCGCAGACTTCAAACTACAGTCGCGTCTAGGACAAAATTCACTTAAATTTGCGTTATATACGTATTTATATCCATCTGAATTCATTAGAGGCACTTGACCCACCGCGTTTTTCACGGGACATCCACAGTTTCTCCATCCGCTCTTTTTGATTCATACCTTCTTCTCACTTCCGGCTCAGCTTGTCTCAGAAATACCCTATTTAGGAATGCAATGACCGAACGTCGAAAATCGGACATTTAGGACACGGAACTGTCTCAACTTCGAAATCAACAAGCGGGTCAATGGCGCCAGATAAATTTGGCACAGAAAGAGCTTGAGAAATATGCAGCGCGCGATAGCTCAGACAGTAGCGTACGGCAGTGCTAGGAAACTCCCCGGTTTTAGCGATTCGCTAAAAACCGAAACTGGAGGATCAGGTGTTACCAACCTGACAACTTTAAACGGAAATTTGACACATTTTGCGACGATCAATTTTTTCAATACTTTCAGGACATGTTTAGAAAATTCCGATGTATCTATATCACAACTGCTTTTAATTTTTTAATGCTGGCTTTTGAAAGTTGGTTATCGAAGTTGGCAGTAATTCATTTGTTTTATCCTCCAGTTTTGGCTTCCCCACCTCCTATCTTTTACCACCGAGAGTTTCCTACCACTGGCGTACGATACCATGGCCGCTTCCAAATGGGGTGCCCCGGAAAGGTTCCCGCGATATCCCGACCATTTATATTGCAGTGTCTACCAGAATTAAAAATACGATTCCTCATGGTTAATTGATCGCTCATCTAGGATAAAATTATCACAAAATTGTTGCAATTATAATGCGACCGCCCCTTTGGTCCTCCCTGACAAACGTCTGTTTGCGCCCCCCGCACTTGTGTTTGCTATACATAAGCAACCATGGCGAGTTGGGACTTTTCGTCTAAAAATGTTCGCGAGACGTCATTCCATCGAGAGTTTCCGAAGTTTTCATGAATCATAACGTATTTGACGAGAAACCAACAAAACCGACGGTCTTCGCGCGGCTGCAGGCGGCTGCTGCAGGCGGCTGCGGTTGCGGCCGGGGTGGCAGGGCAAGGGAACTCTCGGGGAAGAAAGCGTCACAGGAAAAAAATGCATCGTTGGGCGAGAAAAGGCTCTTGGATTCTTCTGCAACACGGCTTCTGATTGGACCAGGTCGGTCACGTGCTCGGTCACATGGCTCGTCCAACGCACAATTTAGCAAAATCCACTAGCGTGAACTTGGCCAAAACCGACATCGAGTTTTGGCCAAAACTTTCGGGGACCGTCCGTAGGTGACGGAAACGCCTAGAATTCAATAAAACAAGGGAAAAGGGGTACTACGGCGTCCAAATCAGCTCGTACGGGTAAATAGGCAAAACTAGTCATAAACAGTTACCTAAATCCCCAAAACGCACGTGCTCATCATATTGTGAAAAAAATGTTTGCTTCGATGCAATGAGTGCAAGCTGGAGAGCCAAAAGTGACGCCTAAACTGAGAATATACCTTGTAGAGTGAAATAAACTTAAATAAATAGAAACCTAAAGAATTAAAATACTCTATTTCAAGTAAAGAGATGTATATAAAAGCAAATAAAACAAACTGCTAGCAATCAGCTAACGTACAGAGAATGCCGCCGTACAGGTATGGTCAAACAATCAGAGCACAGAACGCGCGCACGAGGGGTTTCGGCACCGTTACGGCGTCACGGCTTTGATGCTGAGCTCCCGGGCGACGCGGATGGCGTCGGCGAGCACGGGTGACTTCTTCTGGAAGTGGCTCCACTGCGGCTTGATGAGCACGCTGGACCAGTTCTGCACCACCACTCGGATGGCGCGCATGCGCACGTCGCTCGAGATGATGGTCTTGTCGGCCTGCCGCAGGATGCCCAACGCCGTGTCCGCGTCCATCTCCAGCAGGCGCTGCTCGCACAGCTCCTTCAGGGAATCGACCAGCCAGAGGTCAGCCAGCTCCAGCAGCTCCACCTGCGAAATCAACAACACACTGAACATGCGAAAATAGGTTCATCCACATGAATCACAACCATGTGCCATATAAAGCCAACCAGTATATCATTATAGCTTATGTACTTGTCGTGTGTCATATGTTTAACAAAGTTCAAGGTAATGTGCACTATATGTGATGACGCACACAAAGTTAAAGAGTTACACAAATTCTGCAAACACGGATCGAAGACACAGCAATGCGACTGTACTGAACAGTTTATTGAACTTAAAACATTGTTGTCCACTGTGCTAAAACTTTTATTTTACTACTAGAAGGCCCGGAAAAATCCCATACCTAGAACGACCAGGGGACCAAATTTAGCCATGCCCCTACTTTCGCAGTTTAAAGCAATTTTAATGAGTTTTTTCTGTTGCTCAATGATGTCCTCTTTTGTTTTAAAATGTCACATGTCATTCCCGAAACCCTGACAAGCGACAGGGTAGGCAACACGCACTACAAGTATAGGTGTTGTTTTTTTTTTTAATTTACTCAAATTTTCAAAGATTATTCAAAATATATTGCTCTCTTCGAACTTAGATCTTTCAGAAACCTTTGAGCACTCAATTACTGTCTATTTCGCGTCCGAAGTGGAAGTGCAAAGGTAGGCAACCCGCAATACAAACTTCACGGAACTCACTCGTTCATTAGGTATTCCGTTTCCTTCGTCCAGAAAGGTAAAAAAAAAATGAAGAATTAACTTGCGTAGACACCCAGCGTGCCCGCTGTGCGCCTGACTCGGGTGTATTTCGCTCCGTGCCCGCTGTCGCCTCGTAGAGCGTACAGAACTTCGTTCTACATTGCTGGTTGCCAACCTTTCGTGTACTTGCTCCACCATGAGCTCACACGTTACCACCCACATGACATGCATACGCGCGCATCTGTTCAATTTACTTGCAGAGTGGCCAGAAATCGAAAAAAAGGCGTTTATGCGGCAAAAAAACTGCCAGGATCCAATTTGGGCTCTACGGTCGTTCTAGGTATACACCCCTAGAACTTCTAAGAAAAAAATCGCAGTGACGAAACGTTGCAGATATTTTCAGGGCGCAAACTTAGAAAAAGTCAAAGGGCGTCGGCACCCAAAAATATTTAAAAAAATTACGGAGGTGGCAGCATTTAGAATGCGAAAAACACCCAAATTGGAGCCGTCGGGCCTTCAAGTTTAAACGCAACAATGAAGAATAATTGTGGGGTGTTCAAAGATACATTCACTAATAAGAGCTTAAGAAGCGAATGTAGGGTGTGTAAACACAGCCAGTCAGTAAGCTGTGATTAAGTAAAAACTCAAAAAGCTGTGTGACGATAACCCCGTTAGAGTGAAGCCAACGGCCAGACTCACCTCGCAGCCAGCCCAGTTGTGGAAAATTTAGCCTCCAGAGAAACGTAACGCGTTACAGTTACAGTAACGTCGTTACTTCGTTACTCGTTACATCATTTTTCCAAAAATGCTTAAAAACTGAATTACAAAATGAAAAAGCAACTATGATCCGCAGTCCTCCACACTAGCAGTACGGGGTGCAAGCAGGTAGCGTTCCAATTCCGACTCGGCACTCTCCACGCCGGCTTCCTCCTCCTCGCACGCATGTTCCGGGTCCGGGTCGTCCTCCTCCTCACTGTGTGTGTCTGCGTTCAGTGGCGCAGCAGCAGCGGCCTTTGAAGGTTCTCTGGCTGAGATAAAATTAGATTTGACATATTTTAACTCTTTTTCTAACTGAATTAAAAGTACGTGAATTATAGTTAGAAGATTGTATACCTGGCTGTGCAGCTACAGTACACCAGTCCTCATTAGGCAAGAGTGTGTTCATTTCCTTCAAAATTTGGGCTTTGCAGTCCGCCTTAAGGTTCTGGTCAGAAATCCAATCCAATTTAAACCTCGGTAAAAGGCAGGCAGCAATCAGCAGGTCCCTGTCGTCGAAGTAGGATTGGAAGCGACGAGGCCTCTGGATTGCCTCGAGCAGGGTTGTGACAAGTGTGTTACAATATTTTAGAGGTTTCCCGTCCTTTTCCCGACGAAGTCTTAGCTGTGTCTCCAGGGATCGAATCGTCGGGAGCAGATATCCCATGAACATGTTCTTATCTTTCTGCAGAATATCAAGAGCGACTGCGACGGGTTCCATAACCCAGACAAACTCCTTTAAATACTTTACTTCAGCAGCTGTGAGTTTCGACAGACCGGCCGCTTCCATGGTCTTAGCGAATGTCTCTTCACCATTGACCCCGTCTTGAATTTTGACAATCTAAAAAAAAAAAAAAAAAGAAAAAAGGGTACAAAATTTACATTTAAAAAATTGCTATCAGTAGCGCCGAACAGCGCACCTTCAATAGGCAGTCCCGCAACGTAGTATCTCTGTCTCTTTTCGTCTCGGCTCGGCCCGACGCGTGCGAAAAATGACACGGAGATAGTGTGTTACGGGAGTCCAACACAACGAAGACGCGCTGCGGTACTGATACACGTGTAACACAATTAGCATTAGTGTGCGTACCTGCGCTTTTGCATCATACTCAGAATTCCACCGAGTGTCTCCAGGTATCTGCAACTTGACGCCTAGTCCAGCTTGAATAGCCTCGGCGACCAGAGTAGACTTGTTTTGCCGCCTCCAACAAGCCCGCAGCTTCTCGTCCGTCTGATCATGAATCTTTTTGTAACTTGCATTACGGTCGAGAGCATCCTTCGAGTCTGTGGACCCCAGAAGATTCAAAATGTGCCCAGCGCATCGTTGGTGCGGTGGAAGTTCGATGTCCAAGTCAGTCATGTTCTCCCAATCCGCGTCTAGTAACGCTTGATCAATGTCCAATGGGACACAATCGTCAGAGTCACACGATTCCGTATCAGAGGCCTCGTCGTCAGCATCCTCGGCTTCAACTGTACAGAAAAATTAACCAATTAATTTGAGAAAGCGATCACTCAAACCATCCCGCGCTAATGGACTGGAAAAAAATAAAAGCGGCCATTTTTTAATATTTTAGTTATATATTCACTAGAGTAAAAATATAAAAAATTGACCGCTTTTTATATTTTTTCCATGGAGCCGAATGCCTAGCCGATGGGCGCCTGGCTTAATGTGCACTTACCATCATCTTCGGCAAATCTTTTGTATTCCTTGAAAGCAAAATTGGCACCACTGTCGAATTCAAAAACCTTGTGCACACTGAATGTGACGATCCGGACAGGTACCCCGTACATGGTAGATGGGTAGCCGACAGCCAGACTCACCTCGCAGCCAGCCCAGTCGTCCACCTTGGCGGTGTACATGTACTCTAGAAGCAGAGCGAAGACTTCTTTGGTGGTGCCCTTGATATCCACATTGCCGTCCTCGGCTTCCTTAAAGCCGCCCTCGAACATGCGCCGGAAGGCGGTGCTGCTGGCGGCCAACACGGCCTTGTGTGCGGGGAAGTCCGTGTCATCTACCGTCAGCACCACGTCACACAGCGAGTCGCTGCAGCGCAGCTCATGCAGGCCGTCCAGAATGGA
This sequence comes from Odontothrips loti, assembly GCA_038380765.1. Classification (NCBI taxonomy): domain Eukaryota; kingdom Metazoa; phylum Arthropoda; class Insecta; order Thysanoptera; family Thripidae; genus Odontothrips; species Odontothrips loti. Next base: position 5,433,259 of record CM076249.1, read on the forward strand.
GCACGCGGCAGCGGAGGCCACAGCGAACACCTGGGAGAGGCAGTGAAGAAAAGAAGGGCGTTAGAGACAGCAGTTCAGGAGATAAGGGAGGTTTTCCCACGAGGCTCAGAGGCGGAAGCTGAAGAACAAACACTCTCCCAGCCCGGAAGCTCTCCAGAGCAAGTATGAGATATTTCGATGCACAAGAGCGGAGCCAAGTGTGGCAGATGAGCGCCAAATTTACTCAAAGCGCCATTCAAGTTTCTCATACCTGCCCTCGAGAGTTTCCAGTCTGGAAGTGTTTTTGTTCTTCAGCTTCCGTCCAAGTCTCATTGGAAACCTCTATAACAGATGCAACCTCTATAAAGATGGAGTATACGCATGGATTTTCATACGCTTGGAAACGAGTGAATAGACATTTCACGTGTGAAAAAGGCCCGATCTCTCATACCTTCTCCAACATTCTTCTTCTACGATCTCATTTCTTACACCCATTTTCGGTATTTCCGGATGTATCTGCTTTCCGCACCTTTCAGCCAGGCTTGCTGCATAGCCCAGACAATACATTAAGAATCAGATATATCCAGAATTTCCTTTGGCCGCAGTCTTGATAAGAACTTTGAGTTTTAGAGACTGTCGCTTATAAGAAAGGACCACACTTAAAAGGAGGATCTTTATAAGGAAAACTGCTTATAAAGACATCTGCAGCTAACGCTTAGCTGCAGGAGCGCTTCACAAGACGGCACCAATTCTGAATAAGGAGGACTCCTTGTAAGGAGGCGGTCGTCGTCCCCACTTTTGCGAAACTTAACAAACGCGTTAGAAATTCCTCGGCTATTTGGTGAGAAAAAAAATCAGAAATGTTGCAATTTTGAAATCGGACAATAATTAGAGGGTCCGACCCAGCCCAGCTTGGGGGCCTAACTGCCCCGTGCAGCAGTAACAACTAATGTTGGAATTATATTATTGAATATATTTTCTAAGGTCAATGTGGCCAAAATAGCACCCGAAGCGCCTAAATTTCAAGGAAACCGCTGTAACTTTTACGGTTTTTGAGATATCGGCGATATTTAGTCCAAAATGCGCGTCAAGCTGATTTTGATTGATGTTCGCACATAAAACGCCGATATCCCGAAAACCGTAGGAGTTCCAGCATTTTCCTTGAAATTTAGGCCCTTCGACCGTTATTTTGGCCAGATTGCCCTGAGAAAATATATTTTAAAAAATAATTCCAATATTAGTTGTTACTGCTGCACGGGGCAGTTAGGCCCCCAAGCGGGGCTCGGTCGGACCCTCTAAATATTGTCCGAATTCAAAATTTCAAATTTTCTGATTTTTTTTTCTCACCAAATGGCCGAGGAATTTCTAACGCGTTTGTTAAGTTTCGCAAAAGTGGGAACGACGCCCGCCCCTATTCCTTATAAGCGCAGCAGGTTCTTTTAAGAACTGCTGGAATTTTTTTTATAAGGATTCTCCTTGTAAACGACTTTCCGGGCTACGATAGCAACTCAGGTCCAGAAGGCAGGCAACTTGACATTAGAATGCGTCGTTCCTAGAAACTTTGCAGAGTAACGCTACTCTGCTGACTTTGCAAAACGCCATCAGTCACCTGACGTTTCCAACGAGGCTTGATGGCGGAAGTAGAAGAAGATAAGCACTCTAAGAACGGCAACAGTACGAGAAATCCCACGGCGCAGAGTAATCTCCGCCGCGGGCAGCCTCGAGTGTCTAAAAAATTTGGCTAGCTTAGCTCGCGCTGCTGGGGTGTTCTGACCATTTCGAAAGGATAAAACGCATGGAACTACTCCGCGTGGCCTGAGGAATCACATCTTGAGGCCACGCGGAGTAGCTCCATGCGTTTTATCTCTTCGAAATGGTCGGAACACCCCAGCAGCGCGGGCTAAGCTAGCGAAAAAAAATTTCGCCACTCAAGGGCGGAGGCGGAGGGGGAGATACTATTCGCCGTAAGATTTCTCATACAACCCGTTCCTGTTCTGAAAGTATTCTTCCGCTATCGAGACTCGTTGGAAATGTAGGTAGTATTGGGTACCTGCAGTTGTATGGTGAAGAACCTCGTACTTCCAAACGGTATGGTGGCAAGTCGCCCCTCTCCTCTCAAACTTGCCACAGAATCAGGCTCAGCCGCGGGATAATTCGCCCTATCATGGTTCAAGTTGGTAGCACCAAGGGTCTTGCGACGCGTCGGATCGTTCCCACGACTTCCACGTCAACATCTCCCGCAGAAACGTCACGAATGACGATGGTCAGGTCGTAGTAACCGTCTGCAGAAGCAGCGTTCGGCATTTCAAAAGCCACAACCAGCGACACCGACTGTCCGGGGCATTCTATCTTCACAGGATCCAGGTACCTGGCGACATTGGCAGGGGTGTTGCCAATGTTGAAAATGGTAAGCCAAGACACGGAGTGCTCCACGACGCACAGGAGGCGGCGCTCATGCCCGTGGTCCTTGGAACTCGACATGGTCTGAAAGAAGAGGGAGAGAGTGGAGAAGGTTATGACAGCCACCACTTTGAACAGACTCTCGAGGGAGGTAGAAGAACCTGGCCAACCCCAACCTCAAACGACTCCAGGACTCTAAAAATTTTAGTTAGAAATTTGAACAATTTATGCTGCAAATTTATCGATCAGTTTGTTGATTTCCGACATTTTTTCCCTTGTTAGACCGTCCCGACACGTTTCTTTAGAAACGGCAGGAGCCGGGCTTATAGTCTGATGCCGCATGTTCGTTCGGGCGGACGTGTGTTCGCCGACTTATCGTTCATAGAAAAACTTCAAATTTTGAGGATCAACTACTTTTTTAAACGTAGAATCACGTGCGGTGGCAACAATTTTCGATTTGTATCGCATATTTGATTAATGAAAATTTGTCTGTTTCGGTTTTTTGAGGTTAGGGTTGGCCGCCACGCGCACACCATTACCATCGTGACGCGCACAGGGGCGGGCTCAGGTTAACGATTTTCATCGTAACAAATAAATCTGCCTTTCGGCACTTGAGACTTGAGGCGGTGGCCGAAGGCCCCCGCAAACGCCGCCGGCAGGCCAAGCTGGCCAAGTCCCCTTGTCAAACACGGGTGCCGGTGGAGCGTAGCGGAACTGGCACCGAGGTTGACGGAAGGGACGGGCCAGCTTGTTTTTCAATTCCACGGTTTTGGTTTTCTCGAAGACTTTAAACTTGGTTTTATATGGTGATGATTGTTCGCGAGTAGGCTCTTTAAAAAAAATTAAGAATTCGTTTTCTCAATTTTCACTAAAAGTTTGGACAAAACCCCAAAAATACGTGCTATGCAAAGTTTTGTATGAAATTGTTGGAAATTTCCATCATAATTATGTGTTGTGTGAGTGTGTGTGTTATCGGAAGACGTGTTAGATCTGCACCTGACTAGACCTGAGGACCGCCAGTTTCACTTTATCCTATCAGGTAGTATTTAGAGGAAATAATAGTGGGAGAGTACTGTTTAAGATTATGCCCCAGTGAAGTTCAATACATGAGTAAATGAAATTAATATGTGCATTCTACTGTGTTATCACTGATGTTTAAATGTAAATATCTACAATAAACGTGCAATTCAAGTACAGAAAAACTGTAGTTAAACCGTAGAAAAAGTAACAGTAATTTCGATCAAACTATAGTTTTTAAACAGTTGTGACCAGAATGTGGATAGTTGTACGTCAGTTCCAAGAGCAGCTTAACTGCGCTTGTACTACTAAGCTCACTTATCGAAATGGGCATCGATCCTTTTTTTTAAATTGTGTTTTAGGAACACCTCCACAAAATTTCATGCCTCTATCACAATATGTTGTTAATTTCTGGGTTCTGCGGCAACTAAAGGCGGTGAACTCAGGTAACGGGCCGTTTGAAAATGACGTCACACTGTTTGGCCCGATTTTAGACCCCCCGTCACCCCATGTCACGGCCCGTCACAAACGCCCAAGTACCCAGTCCCCCCTGTGACGTCACATATCCCCATATGCTCCCCGAAGAACCAATTTTCCGTGCCTTTTTGCATATTAGCGTTTTTATTTGTCCTGGGCGTGTATTTTCAGCAATATTATGTTTCCAGACTGTATTACTTCATGTATATAGGGTGAAATATATTGATTTAAGGTCAGTAAAAGCAATGACAAATAGATGTGGCAAGTATTTTTTTTCTGCAGTCACTGATACTTTATTAAAGTAAAAGTAAAACTGAAAAATTTGATTCCCGGTTAGAAAGCGGTAGAATAGAAGAGTGTGACGTCACAGACCCAAAACCACCTAGCCCCCCTGTCACAGCTGGTCACACTTTTGCGAATCACTCACCCTCCCAAACCGTGTGACGTCATTTTCGAACGGCCCCTAACCCAGTGACCACGCATGTTCACGTTCAAAATCACTTACTGGGAGAAGCGTCTATCGCAACTGGCCCATTCTGAGCTCATTTTATTCTTAACACTTCATTGCACACGGTTTATATCGGCTGTTTTTTCAATTGTACTTACGCGTTTGGTGCTCAAAACCAAAAAACAAAGAACTTAAGTTTTGTACTAAGAAGTGGGAATATGGAAAAAGTCGATATTTTCACTTAAAATCCATAAAAATTGGTAGTTGAAATACTTCCTCCGGTTACAGCATGATTGATTTGATGGAAAACGATCTTTGAATCAGTATGTTGTAAAACGGCATAACAAAAATGCCATCCGTTATCTTGGAAAACGGCTGCCATCTTGGATCCTAAGGCACAAATCGATTGCCTCTGGCTCGGAAATCCATCAGAAGGGTCCCAACTACAACCCTACCAACTTTCATGCTTGTACGCGAAAGTGCAGTATCAATGTCGTTAATGACTCCCACTATAAGTCCCGCCAACGTCATCAATGACGTCATTTGTACCAAATTGACGATTTTCAGGGGATTTTTGGGGACACTTGCCAACTCTAGGAATAAAACGAAAGGAATCCACGAGGGAAAAAAATTTCCACCGTGACTGTTAAAAATGAACGCTGCACTAACCTAATTTTCCACCTCCGTCGCAGACCACACTACACACTCGAACTCCTTCTTTATTTATGAAACAGAAGAAAGGGCAGCGAGAGAACTACAGCTTAAGATGTAGGGGTCTTCCGCATACTACGTAACGCGTTTTCGGATCATCCCCCCCCCCCCCTTACGTAACACACCGTAACACTCGACACCCCCCCTCCCCCAGGTGTTACGTAACTTTACCCATTTTTGGCATTTATGTGGTTTTAAACGTGTTCAGTAAGAAAAGGACAAAATAGGGATCCACACACAGCCGCCACTCGCTGCCATAGAACGCGCTGCCAGATCGGTCTGTGCCACCGAGCGAGCGAGCCACTCGCGTCACAGCCCCTAGACGACCGTAAAACGTCGATCGCCCGCCCGTAGGACCGCAAAACTATACAACTTGTGTTTTGAAAGTAAAACAGCTCCATTTACAATGGTTACGTAACACATTGCCAGACCCCTCCCCTCCCTCACGTAACACACCGTAACATTCGACCAACCCCCCCCCCCCCCCTTTCAAACGCAGGTAATTATCTACTTTAGCCGCTCCACTGAGTACAGCGACATGTCTGATACGGCTACACGCGGGATTGCACCACCATACTAGCGCTGTGATCCCTTTTGGTGCACATCGTTGCGTTACGTAGTATGTGGACGGCCCCTAAAGAACGACAGCGTCTAAGGACGCAGGGATTAACCAGCTTGCCCACAACGCCGATGAACTAATGACAGCCGCCGCCAGGTCAAGATGGCTGCAATAAGCGCGAAACAGAGCGATTTCCGGTGAGCAAAGCCTGTTCGGCCACGACATTGGCTGGGGTTCACCTACCCTGAAATAGCGTTTACCAGAGCACACCCGAAACGGAAGTGAGCAGTTACGAAGAAGCCCAAAAGCGGAAGTATCTCCGGCCTCAGCCTCGGCTACGAGCCAATGTTTGAAATTTGGGAGGTTTAGCTCTCCATTTGATAGGGTCACGGCGCAGAAGACCTGCCTCGCAGCCTACAGAGGTAACTTCTCACGCTGAGCGGTTGGTATTCTGAGCTGAGACCCTACCAAATGGTCGTGACTTTATCGGCAGCGAGAGCTAAAACCCCAAATTGTTGACGTTGGCTCGTGACCGACGCCGTGGCCCGAGAAACTCCCTGCTGCGGTTCCCCTCACACTGGGATCCGCTTCGGTGACTCTGTAACTTCTTACTTCCGTTTGGGCTCCTCTCCAGACTACGCAGTAGATTCAAGAACAGTTGTTTTTTATATAGTGCTAATAGGGTATTCCGCTAAACCCTAGAGCGGAAATAGGAAGAAGGCAAGAAGTACTAAAAGATGGGTGAGGGGAGAGGTGGGACTGTGTCCGTTTCCGTCCAACACGTCCCCCCTCGCCCATCCTTTCGTACTTCTGTCCTTCTTCTTACTTCCGTTCTGGGGTTCAGCGGAATAGCCTATACATGCGGGTAGCGAAGCGGACACGTAAAGGCTTCACACTGGAAGCGCGAAAACCCTAGTTGACAGCCATCGCCTTGGAGGTGCCTTGGAGGTGCCTCCTGCGCTAAAATAGCGCACTGAAGGGCAACTACTGAATAAGAGCTCGGTTTCGAATAGCGCTAGTGCATTTGAGCTTTCCAGACAAATGCATTGAAACCCGGTATGTACTTACACAGTGTTTCCTCTTGCCACCGTTCATGTGAGACGAACGATGCACACGACGCTTCGTCAGCTTCACGGACAATAACAACTCTGCCGCCTCGCAACTGAAGCCGAGAAAACGGGGGACGCCAGCGGGCACAGCCGGACGCGTTGGTGAAGTTGCACAGAGCAGCGGCAGACGAGCACAGCAGGACGGGACGGCGTGCTAGACGGCTGGCTCGCGTGGTGTGGCGGCTGGAGGGTGCAGGGGGTGGGGGGAGACCAGCTACTGAGAAGTCTGCAGCAGGCAGCGCCAGTGTCGGGTGAGCAGACGACGCGACGGAATTCGCTCTCGAAGGCACGACAGAGCGCGGCACTGTCGCGTGACGTCACCCATGCACAATCTACTTTGAAGTCTGTCGAACTCATAGTTTTGCGTGCGATTTTCTGAAAAGAAGTATATTTTGAGGCTTAAAATGTTTTATCGATTTGGACTGTACTTTAGTACGAAATTGACATCGTCAAATGAAAAGAAGTTGGGGTTAAGGTTTGACGCGTTTGACGTTACCATGCACAATCTATTTTTAGTACAGCAAGTGGCCACCACTGGAACCAGGGGGCGCTGAGCTTTGCCTACGAGCAGGGATAGGAAACTCTCGCTGGGGGGAGGGAAGAAAAAAATGCGTCGTTGGGCAAGAAAAGGCTCTTGGATTCTTCTGCAACACGGCCTCTGATTGGACCAGGTCGGTCACGTGGCTTGCCCAACGCACAATTTAGTAAAATCCCCCCTCGCCCAACGTTTCCTAGCCCTGGCCTACGAGAGCGAATAGACCGATCCAAGCCGAGCGCGCGGCGCGGAATGGCAACGCCGCATGTCGGACACTCCCCACCCCTGCAGGGCTAGGAAACTCTGGGCGAGGGTGGATTTTGACTAGCGTGAACTTGGCCAAAACCGACATCGAGTTCTGGCTCCGCGCCGGCGAGGATAGCGCTTGTTCCCCCCACCAACCGCGCTTCACGATCCCCCACAACAGGCACTCGTCAAGCGCGTCGTTAATATCGACAAGTTCAGGGGTTAGCATCGCTGCGTAGAATTGAAGCGATCGCGCTTGCCGTAATTTCCCCTGCACAGAAGCTCTCCGTTGCAAAACGAATTCCGTGGTAGATAAAGAAATACTATTACACTTCGTGCAATACTGCTGGGCCCGAAGTTTCACTCGTGGTTAAATTTTGAATTACACTGTAATGTTCATTTTGATAAAGTTCTATTGCGGTTACACGTCTGTCCATTATACTCCGTGAGATACTGCTATAAACGAAGTAAGTATCATTCCGTCCGAACTTCTCACTTTTGGTCGTATCGACACAAGGACGTATCGGACAGGAGCAGGTCTGGTGCGCGTGCAAGCGGTACACCACAGGCTGCCGCGGTCCCTGCGACAATGCGTTTGTGGTTTTTCTCTGTCATCATGAGTAGATGGCTGGATTGACAAAGGTTAGGTTGCCGTAATGCAGTACTTCCCTTTCGTCCCTTTGGAGGCAAAGAGCTGAAAAGCATGAATCGTGTAACCAATATCATTCTGTCTCGACGCTTATTTACGAGAAAGACAGAGAAGCAAATCACAAAGCTGGCTCGGCTCAGCCATGACGACAATAGACTCACAGTCGGCATCCATCTTAGCTGTGTTAGAGTATAAAAAATTCTATTGCTCTCATTCTTCTATTCTTTACGGGAATGAGAGAGAACGAAGGTGGTGACAGCCCGAGTCGAGCTTCTTAATTTTTATTCCTAATTTCACAGAATTGCCTATGCAGATTTTAATAGCACTTCGGAAATGTCATTTAATTTGTGGGTTACTAGGTACTCCTTTGCAAATTTCAAACAAAATTTAACAGAATGAACACGGTATTTAAATGACAAAGTTACAGTTCCCACTAGGGGAAATGCTTGAAACATAGAAATTTTTAAAAAAAAGGCCCAATCCTAGCTCATTCTATGAGGCTACTTCGTGTCTAAACAAATCCTTCCTTTCCGTGATGGTGCATTTTAGAAATGTAAGCTTTTTACTTACTCCGGTACGGTGTTGTTATATATTGAGTAATACGGCGTACCCACATAGAGTCGTCAATGGGTTCGCTGATAGACATGTTACCCCTGACGCGCTGCTTTACGAAGGATTGAGACGGGTTAAAGTGCGATACGCGGTAAGGGACCATCCGGGCTCGCGCACATTCGGTGGTCACATGTAGATGAGGTCGACGACGTCGATGTAGGGGCCCTGTAGATGGGTGAAAATGGTGTCATCATACGTTGGACCTGAAGAATCGGATATTGCACACGGGTGTCTTTCAGGAAAGTTTATGGTCTAAACTGAATCTTTGCAGAATTTGAGCGCGATTCGGACAACACTAAGTTAAGGCGCGTAGCGCCTGAAGTTTTATAAGTGTACCCCACTCTGACAGGCCGGCTGACTCAGTGACCGCCCCTGCGCCGTCGATATGCGTTCAAAAAAACATTATTGTCTCTCAGCAGGGCTTTACTGAGGGTTATTACCCAGCTTGCCACCTGCCGCGGTGATCGCAACAGAGCGCCGTACTCAGGAAAACCGTTTCTTGGAACAAGTAAAATTTACTTGATCCAACCGTTTTGGGTGTCTAGTCTAAAAAATGTCGAACCAATGCCAAAAAAAGTCTTGATCCAAGAGAAAAATGCTTAATCCAACACAATATGACTTCACTTTGCTTGGTTCAATCCCCAAAAGGTCAAGACATTTAATAGACTTGGAACAAGAAATCGTTTCTCTGGGTGCGCGTCACGTGACGTTATGTCCACATGACGTGAGTGGGCCGGAAATTTTGGTGGCCCCACCTGGAAGGAGCAATGCTAGGTATACGTCTATCCATACCTCTTGGTCAGTTTAACCCCCTGCAAACTCGTAACAAACTCGTAAAAAATCGACCCAGGTTCTGGTCCATCCGAATACAGTTGGCACCGTGCGCGCTTCCAACAGCCGCCGGACTCGCTGTTCCCCCTGTCAGTGTGTGGTATGTTGTCATGCCTTTGTAATTGATCGCACTGAAGGTTTGTGCAGACAGAGGCACACTCATGCGATTCCTCCCAACCGGACACAGGCGAGCACATACCAGATTAGACATTTCACAAACGTTTTCATCAAGTTTAAAAAGCTCAATGAAATCTTGCTGTTTTATTTTTAGTTTTTTAATTTGGGCAAAAAGTTTTTTGGGCCAACTTTAGTCCGGTTTGCCTACCTTCCAGTGGGTCCAGCCGGCCGGATGGCCACCTTGCATAGCAAACGGAACACCAATTTCTGTAGTGTTCCACAATGTTCCGAATATTCAGGACAGGGTACAAGCCTCCATTTGTTTCCGAAAGATAGAGAACTAAAGAAGAAATGGGAAGCAGCACTGAAGATGGGCAAGCCCTCGTCGGCTACAATGCGAGTTTGCTCCCGTCATTTTTTACCATCGGATTATTTTCCAGCTGCTGCCAGTAAGTATTTTGATGCAGTTAGAAGAATTACCTCCAAAATCTATGAATATGCTGTGTAAAGAATTCGTTTTGCAAATTCAATAGCAGTCAGTGTGGCTCAAACTACCACCAGCTACCAAAGTGCTCATGAAAACAATACATTTTATCTTAAATTTATTGTGGTTTCAGATGCTGTCAAACATAAACTTAAACCGCAAACTATTCCTAGTCAGAATCTCCCAGTCAGGAAGCATGACACCCAAGAGACAGCAAGTAAAAAGGAAAAAGATTTGGCTCGAAGTAGAAGGGCTCAGCAAAGGAAATCCAGGTACAGAATTTTTCTTTCCTTCCAATGTCATTCTTAAATCATTTACTGTGTTGTTAATATGTCCCTATTTTTTTTTGCAGTAAAACTTCAAGTGAAAGCACTGTGACAAGTCAAAATGACAACACAACTTTAGATCAAGATAATGTGAATTTAGATGAAGACAGCAATGCTACTTTCTCGTCAGTTTCGAGTGTTGCATGCCAAGTTATCCTGGCTGACTACAGGAAGAACAGACCTGAAGATAGTTATGGACTAGCAGACATTCTAACAGATGGCACTCAAACCGACAAGTGCACACAAATTAATTTCCTTCCACTGTGGAGTGAGGCAGAAGAAAGTGCAGTGTCTTTCACCCTCTCTGACCTTCTGAACAGCAAAGTGGACTTGTTCACCTTCACTGGAATTCACTCAATTGATCTACTTGATACTATAGTCTCATGTGTGGAAGAAATTGCTGTGGAAGCAACCACCAACAAGATAATTCTTTCTGTGAGAGACCGTGTAATTTTAACCATGGTCAAAATCAAGGAGAACATGACTTTTGCAGCATTAGGTGTTTTGTTTGGGGTGACAGGACAAACCTGTGCTAATTATTTTAAAAACATGTGTCCCATGCTAGCAGAGGTCTTAAAAGTAATGATTCCTTTCCCAGACCAAGAACTAATAAGATCTAATTTGCCACTGTCATTCAAACATTACAAACACACAAGAATAATTTTAGACTGTGCTGAAACCCCCATTGAAAAATGCAAGTGTTTGAAGTGTAGAATTTTAACTTACTCTCAATACAAAAAAAATTATACAATGAAATTTAATCTTGGAGTTACCCCTCTGGATTGATAACAGAAATCAGTCAGCCGTATGGTGGAAGAGCTTCTGACAAACGAATAGTTAATGACAGTGGGATTCTTCTTAAAATGGATTTCAGAGATGGTGTGATGGCAGACAAAGGCTACAGAATTGAAAAGGAGTGTCAGGAGGTAACTATTCCAAACTATGATTGTTACAAATAATTTGGTTTGTTTAAATTATCATCTTTACTACTTTTTCTTCATTCCAGCAATTTCTTGATCTCATCAGACCTCCATTTTTGAAAAAGCAGCAGCAGATGAGCCGCGAAGATGCTATTAAAAATGCTGAGATTGCTCGGGCAAGGGTTCATGTCGAAAGAGTCATTCAAAGAATGAGACAGTATGAATTTTTGCGAGGAGTAATCCCATGGTCCTTGGCACCATATGTAGAAGATGTGCTTTCAATTGGTGGTTTAACTAATCTTGGACCTCCTGTCATGAATATTGATAAATTTATGTAATTCTTGTACATAAACCTGTATGCTGTACTTCCAATTATTATAAGGAGACAATAATTTTAAGTTCTATGTACCTGCTAGGTTTTTATACTAAAAGTACTGTTTTTATAAATTTACTCATTGTGATTTGTATTAAAAGGGATATTTTGTAAGTAAAATCCAATGACTTATGAACAATAATTTAATCAACAGCATCCTCCTCCTCTTCCTCACCATGTACATCACTTTTATTGTGGGATGCCATCATTCTTGGCAAGAACTCTTCAAAATACACATTTACTAATCTAGAGCACAGTTCCAGCACATGTTTTTCATCAAAACTAATTCTAAAGGATGCATAATCATCATTGACTCTAGAATAACAACAATATTCACATTCACTAAGTCCTGACACTAGCATACCTATTTGCATTTGAGCATAATGCTGGTTATTTTTTTTCATGTTTCCATTCTTATCTATGGTTGGGATTGCTTCCATTTCAACAAGCTCATATGATGTGAGTCTGGTCCCTTCCTGAAAAGATTTAATTTCAATGTTCCTGACAAAATGCCCATCATCAGCCAACATTGTCCCATCAAGACTAGCAGCAAGCCAAGACACTTCAGGGCGGACTAAAAGCCCTGATTCAAGTATATCACAAGTATTTTTTTCTTTAATTTTATCTCTGCATGGACCTTCATCTTCCAAGCCTCTATCTGTATGAGTGTTTCCACGGAACGTTCCTTGAAACAATTCTGTATACCTCGCATTCCAATTAGCTTTCTTATTTACATAATATGTGAATTGAGCTCTAGCTTTTGATGCAGTCAGTCTCACTTTTCTAGCTCGATGCCACTCTGGTGTACCCTGCTCAGCAGCACAAATATTTACACTTTCTTCTAGAGTTACAACAACATGCTTTTCATAAAAGTCAAGTAGTTCAGGAGACAATGTCTGCAATTTTTTCAGCGTCATTTTTCTAACTTCACCAAGGGCACACCAACTGCGATAACTCAGCAACTTCTTCAGAAGCAGCAGTTTCTCCGCAATCTGACTATTTCTGTCTTCCTCACAGACAGCAAGACCTTGCCCCATACGCACACAACTCATGAACATGGAATATTCACCAAGGGGTGTACCTATAATACAAAGAAATACAGAAGTGTTACACCACCACCACACCACACACCAACACTTCTTTCAGAAAATATTAATCATGTGCATTCAAAAACAAAGTTCATTACATTCCACCATTCCCATAAGTAAAATATATAAATGTAAATATCTTTAAGAAGCTTCTGCACATAATTCTATCATTGGCAATAATTTCATTTTAAAATAACACATTGCATCAGGCTAGTATAAAATTATCTAGCTGTCCATGGGAAAAGCCCACTAAAATTTATCAATCTAGTAGCAGTGATTTCATGAGAGCAAAATTAGAACAAAAATAATTTAAGTATTTCATAAAAGAATAATAACATGTCTCCCATGGTGGACAACTATTCTGAAAGCTTACAATTCATAAGTTTATTCCTCCACCTCTCCTTCATTTCTTGTGTAATTTCAGGCATGTTGTTCACAAATACATCTCTTTTGCCTTTGACATGGCATAAATCAGAGAGTGGTTTTGCCTCATACTCCTTCAAAGTGGAAGTTTTTAAGGCACCCCACTGCTTCTCTGTGTCCGTGCAACTCAGCATAGTGTTGCGGTCGCGCTTTCGCTCGATCGCAGCGTCGCGAGTGGCGGACTGGCAAACCCAGGCGTGCCGTCCTAAGTAGCTCCACTCCAGGCGACAGAGTGACGCCACCGTCTCTTCTCTGCACCGTGTTCGTCAGCGACTAAGCGCGCGTACGGTTCTGGGCCAGGGGGGCTATTCTGCAAGCGCTTCGGAAATATTTCCGAACGTTGAGGTTTTCGAAGGCTCCACTTCCGAACGCTCGGCTTCGGCCTATTCCGTAACACCCTTCGGAAGTGCGAAACCGAAGACCAGCTGACAACGTCTAGCAACATTGGGATCGGAAATCTCCGGCCAATCAGAGAACAGACACACGGCAGTTATAGTGGCACATGCCCCTCTCGCGCGAAAATTTTGAGTGAAAAGGTATAGTTAGCTTTGACACGGCTTTGAAGAGCTAAATTGAATGCCGTGTTTAGATAAAAGGAATGGCAAATTAAGCTTGTTTTTTCTGTTCTAGCTCCCTGGAAAATCTGGACCTATTGGGATTCCAGCTAAGATCTATTTCCCGGAGACATAGAGGTTTGCTGAGTATAGCACATATAAATGCTCAGTCCTTAAATGATGCCGAACACTTTATTGAATTTGAGCATGTATTTAGCGATAGTGGCTTTGACATTGTGGCTGTCAGTGAAACTTGTTTTCAATAACTCCAGCAATGTTAATGTTAGGAATTACAAATGTTTCAATGTTAACAGAATCAACAGAAGCGGAGGCGGAGTAGCAGTCTATGTTGCAGAGAGGTTAAAAGCCAGAGTATTGTCCACCTCTGATGGGGAGGCCCACAAACCTGAGTATATTTTACTGGAAGTAAGGTGCGAGACAGAAAATGTAATAGTTGCCTGTGCTTACAGGCCACCTTAGATTGGGGCTATGGATTTGTTTACAGATGCTTTATTTAACTATCTACCCCATTATAAATATGACATACTGTGCGGGGATCTCAATGCTAGATTTGGAAGTGGATCTTTCGAGACAGCCAATGTTGAAGAATGTCTGGCTATGTGTAATCTTCGTTGTCTTCCTTTTGGCCCTAATTACCACACGGCTCAATGTGACTCGACCTTACATGTCATAGCAACCAATATGGAGGAATTGGTGGATTTGAAAGTTACTACTCCCATAAAAAAGTTTGTTACCTTCAGAGATTTCAAGAGAATGGATCCAGTGGCAGTGGCAAAGGATGCTGAATTGATGTCATAGAATAAGGTATTTGATTGCAATACTATTAATGATAAATTGTTGTGCTTTAATTCAATTATTAGCAGGCTTATGGATAAACATGCTCATATCCGTACTGTATGTGTTAAACGCCCTGATGCTCCCTGGATGAATCAAGGTATATTGACGATGATCTCAGAAATAAAGCTAGGAAAAAGCACTTACGTACAAATGATCCTGCGGACTATGAGACTTTCAGAAGCCTGAGGAACAAAACCAAGCAGGCAATCAGGAGAGCTTAAACCAGATACTAGTATAGTGTTTTTGATGGCAAGAAAAATACAAAGGAGATCTGGAAACATATTCGATCTCTGAACGGTACAAACAACAGGAGATGTGAAACTCCTGTTGACATTACACCTAATGAGCTCAACCAGCACTACCTAAAAGTATCTACTGTGGGCAATGACAATGCTGTTCATAGGGCAGTGCTACACTATGAGTGCCTTCCTGATAGTGCAAATGAACCCTTTTATTTCAAGTATGTTAGGGGCCGTACCCATACTACCTGACCTATTTGAGGCCACTTTTAGACCCCCCCCCTCCCCCCATGTGACCTACCGTGGTATTGCTCCGACCCCCTCCCCCCCCCCCTGTATTCACGTAGTATTTCTATAAGAGCTGATTTCTCGTATTTCGTCAAAAGATGCATGCGTTTTTGAAAAGAAAAAAATTCTGTAAGAAACGCCAGGCAGCCGCGCCAGGCAGCCACGCGCAACTCGTCTCAAGTCACCGTAGCGGCGCGTCCAAGACTCGCCAAAAATTGGCAACAAAATAGCGTTTTGTGAATACTACGGGACTTGCCCCACGCCCCCCCCCCCTCCCCCTTAGTGACCGACCGTAGTATTTTGTCAACCCCCCCCCCCCCCCCTAAAACGGTCACGTAGTATGGGTACGGACCCTTACTCCCTGTGATATAATTGAGTCTATTGGCTCGATTACCTCTAATGCTCAAGGTGAGGATCCCACACAAAAAAAAGACGTCCAATAGATGTCTAATAGACGACTATCCATAGATTGACGTCTATACATATACATCGAATAACGTCTAGAAGGGTACTTAGACGTATTCTAACGGTCTGAACTTCATTTAGACAAATTTAACAAAATTTTGACTTCAAAATGCAATTCTGTTAGCTGCCGGACAATCTCTGTCATAAAATAATAAAGAAAATGAAATTTTAAAAAGTTCAAGAATGGGTATTCGAACCATTATTCTTAAGCTAGCTTTCCTGACCCTTATCCGTTACGATGCGCTGCTCTGGGGGACGAAGGGTCGTCGTAGCCTCAACTTTTACGATGGAAGCGTCCCAACCAAGCGTCGCAAGTTTCTCTAAGTCCCGCAGGAACTGCGAGGGAGTCAAAACGGTCACTGCCATCTTTTGATATGTGATGTCTGGCTTTCAAAACGCATTTTTGACGCATCACTTTTGAACAAATTTTGGTCTAATGCCCTAAGTCTACTAGAAGTCTAATAGATATCCTGTGATATAATTGAGTCTATTGGCTAAAAAGATTATCCCTAACTAATGATCAACTCAAGGTGAGGATAGATGTCTATTTTCTGACTGGGATGGTATGTCTGTGATATTTCTGAAGGCCTGTCTTCTACAAATAGTGTGTTAGAGCACATTTTTAACTTAAGTCTCCAATCTAGTGTTTTTCCTTGTATGTGGAAACCTCCCAATCTCTAAAGAAGTGACCAATCCTGTGCACTGTAAAGATTGTCGCCCAGTCAGTATACTATGTTTATTATCTAAGGCCCTGGAAAAAATTGTACACTCACAAGTTTAAGAGTACCTCACGCAGCATAATTTACTAAATCCTCTGCAGTCCGGTTTCAGGCCTGGGCATAGCACAAAGACTGCACTCCTGAAGGTGACAGATAACATAAGACTGGCCATTGACCAGAGAAAGCTGGTACTGGCTGTCCTTGCTGGACTTCAGCAAAGCTTTTAATAAAGTACACCATGGTCTTCTTCTGGCCAAAATGAAAAAACTAGGCTTATCACGGTCTGTTGGTTCCACGCTTACCTTTGTGACCGGGCCCAGAGAGAGTCAAGATGGGTAGTGACTTTATATCTGATTGGGATTTTTCTGACACTGAAGTGCCCCAGGGTAGTGTGCTTGGGCCTTTGTTGTTTCTTATTTATATAAATGATATATCTGAGGTTATTACAAATTGTTTCTTTCATATGTATGCTGATGATTTGCAAGAATATCTGCACTTTGATGTAAAGTCTGTATTGGAAGCAGTGAAGCTGGTCAATGCTGACTTGGCAGGAATTCTTCAGTATGCTGAGTGTCATAATTTAGACCTTAATATTGATAAAACCCAACCTATAATCTTTGGCTCTAACAAATATTTGAACTTCCTGCAAGAGGGACATATACCTCATTTGTATTGGTAACAACTTAGTTCCTTATAAAGAGACTGTAACTAACTTAGGTGTTGTTTTTGACCAGAGTCTGTCATGGACTCCACAATGTGTTAATATTGTCAGTTCTGTCTTCAAAAATTTGGCGGTTATCAAAAGAAACTTTTGTTATCTACCATTTGAAGTGAGAAAGATGATGATACAAAGTTTCATTTTTCCTACTTTTGAGCTCTCATGGCTAATTTGTCAGTTACTAATTGCACTAAAATCCAAAGATCATAGAATGCTTGTGTTAGGTTTGTAACCAACACTCCAAAGTTTGAACACATAACTCCAATGTACAAAGAACTACATTTGTTTAAGTTTACTGAGAAACGAGATCTCATCATATGTACCATTATGTGGAATATTTTTAAATCTTCATCTCCATCTTACTTGTACCAGATGTTTACAAAATCCTCTAGTGTTAACATGCGGCAAAATAGGCAATCCTCACTAAATCTTGTAATACCAATTCATCGTACTTGCCAATATAACAAATCCTTCTGTGTCCTGCTACTAAGTTGTGGAATAAATATAGTATTTATTCTTACATTACTTACTCAACAGCCAATACTCTCAAAAGGCAAATTTATGCTAAACTCATGCAGCTGTACTAATTAAATCATTCCTATCTGTGATATGTTACCTGTTTTTTGTTTTTTCATGCTTTATATATAGAAATATGTTGTCATAGATTTACTCTAGAATTACTAAATGTATATAAGAGAGCTGTCTTTGGTGCGCTCGCGGGGCTATGCCTTATGTATCTGGAGACAAAAATAAACAATTTCAATTTCTCTCATCTCACACAAACACGATTCCTTCCCTTACGTGCTTACCACATCTGGTACCAACTTGAACAATAACTATCAGAATATCTGCGAAGCATCGAAATTCTCCATTGTAACGTTGGTACGTTTGCGAAATCAGATCCATACACTAAACAACAGAAATGAGCCAGAAAAATAAATTGCAGCTGACATTCTGCCTTGTTTGACTCTTGTACCGCTTTGTTATGTTGGCAAAGCTGCTCCCCCCCCCCCCCAAAAAAAAAAGTCCACTCACTCCGTATCTCACTGCTATATGAGTGACCTTGGCAATGCCTACCCCCTCCGCCCGCCGCTAAAAATTTAGGCATGACCTTGAACCGCTCAGCTGTATGAGGAGCCTGCCTGGACCGAGTGAGACAAAAGTAAGTGCGATATGGACAGCATGACGAGACTCTCTCTCTCTCTCTCTCTCTCTCTCTCTCTCTCTCTCTCTCTCTCTCTCTCTCTCTCTCTCTCTCTCTCCTCGCACAAACACAATTCCCCCTTACGTGCTTCAAAACTAGGTTTTAACAAACGAATTCTAGGCTTCTTTCCAAGTAATTCAGAAGATGAACATGAACACACTTGTGTAAATGTGATGTTGGTTTTACTGATCGTTCCATTCACAGATAGAAATTCTCCCCCTTTACGATCAGTAATCTATTGATCGTTTGTAATAACGATCAGGAACGTTCTCATCGTATTCATAAACGATTAGGAATGTATGTGTGCTTGCTTATTTCTGATATCGTCTTCTGCCTACTGATCTATTTTCTTGATCGTATTATTCTTATAATCTTTATTTCTCATATGTCTGAGGACTGTATGTATCACCCAATATCTACGAACCTACGGATACATTTTTCAGGGGTCCAGACACCCACAATACTAGTGATCAAGTTGGACATCGGGCAGAAGCCTTTTAGAGCCGTCACAGAACGCCGAGGAGGTAGACACCCCATCGCACCGCAGCTGGTTGTTCGGTGAGGAAAGCCTCTGCTGAATGGGTTGCCTGCTCCGTAGGCGTTTCAGCGGTTGCGCCGCCCGAAGTAGCGTCGCTCTGCACAGTGGTATAAAACTGTCGCTCTAAACGGGCGATATTCAGATATTCTTAAAGAGGGGTATTTTCAGAGCGTCACTTTTTCAGCCACTGTTACCGCTCCGTTAGAGAGATAGTTGTCGCTCTAAAGGAGCGATTCAATCTCAATTATAATGGACGCTTGTAAGCGTCTTGACTTTTTGGCATGCCTTCTGCATGTGTCTGATAACAAAGGAAGACGTTTGTAAGTGAAGAAACCACAAGTACTATCATGCACTGCAAATGGGACGCGTGTTGTCATCTGCTGCAAGTTAAAATGAAAACCAAACACATAACGTAGAAATACGAATTATGGAGACAATGTGCTGAATCATCATTATTTGTAAACAAGAGTTCGTTCACTGGTTCGACAAAAATAGGAACGAAACTTCGCAGGCCCGTCTGGGCTGTCGGACAACGTCTACTGTACACTGTACTGATCACACTGAATTGCGAGTTTAAAGGCTGTGGCTTGGCGGAGCTGGGGAAGAGGCGGGGGCGGAGTGGGGTGGGGGGTGTTTGCAAGGAAGCGGCGGTCTTCTCGTTGAGTGGGAGCATTGGATCAGAGCGAGAAGGGCAGGACGTACGCAAGCATTCGCCGCACAACATGCAAGCTGCCATGCGACTGCCGCTACTTCTGCTGCTTGTACTGTTTTGGTAAGCTCGGCCGGCACTGAACTACGTGTTCTGTTCGTGTTGACGCATGTTCCCCAGTAGATGATGTACGGTAGGTAGTAAAATATTGCACATGTTCAATGCAACCGATTGTCGCAAAACGTATAAAGCACGTCTCTCAGCATTGCTTGCCGGAGCAATGTGTTGATGATGGGATATACGTAATGTGTCAACGTCTCCCATGGTCATACTCTCGGAGAGTTTTTTAAAGGCAGCCATTTGCTGACTTCTAACAAGCATTTTAAGTGAAATTTTTAAGTTTTGAAGTTTTAAGTTTAAGTCTTTTCTTTTAATGTATGTATGTACTGTGGTGAGGGGGCTTTCTGGCTCGTCCCGTCCTGTCCCATCTTCGTAGGCTGGGCTGCGAGTGGGAAAGAGAAGAAGCGGGGGCGAGGAAGAGAGCACGCTGTGTTTGTGTGTGTGTGTGTGTGTGTGGTTGTGGGGGCGGGGGGCGAGCGACGTAGTGCGTGTGGTGGTGGGGGAAGGGGGTGGGGGGACCCTGCGCGGGGCCATGTGTTTATTATCAGTCTCCAGCGGGTGCAGTGCAGATGCATGGGTTGGGATGTTTGGTCCCGCCTAGAATGAAAGGAACATCGCCGTGCGCTTAGGAAACCCATTTAACGCGCTCTATGGGGGCGGGAGGGTGGCATGCCGCCTGTAGGTTTGGCCTTAGGCTGCGGGCAGAGCCATCTTTTAGGCCCATGCAGGGCTCATGGAGCAGCTGTTTCTTTCTTAAGCCAAATGTAAGGGTAAAGTAAAAACTCTGATTTTTCTGGGGAATATTTAAGGACTGGCTTTTTACAAGCGTTAGGTTAGGTTGCTAATGTTAAGATAAAAAGGCTAGGTTAAGATGAAAAGGTTAGTTTTTTTTGGAAAAATTTGTTGTTGTATTTTGTAAAATGTCTTGTGTTTGCTGGCTAAGTGGATTTTCCCCCCCTTTTTGCTGAATAGGAAAGAGAACTAATTGACTGTGTTTCAAATGGTTGTCAACGTATAGGCCAAGTTGTGTTTAATCTTGCTTATACGACGGAAGTCTACGTTTAAAATCTTTATGGTTGCACGTTGCTGCGGTAATTTACAGCAGTTCGTCCGCGAAACGTCATACTGGTAAAAGTAATCAACGGATGCTTATCGGAATCTAGAAAACGGACTGACCACGATGGTGTAAAGAACAAGCTGGCCCGTCCCTTCCGTCAAACCTCGGTGCCAGTTCCGCTGCGCTCCACCGGCACCTCGGTTCGACTGGGGGACTTGGCCAGCTTGGCCTGCCGGCGGCGTTAGCGGGGGCCTTCGGCCCTCCGCCTCAATTCTCCTGAGAAGTGCCCGATAGCAGATGTATTTGTTACGATTAAAATCGTTAACCTGAGCCCGTCCCTGTGCGCGCCGCGGTGGCAATGACGTGCGCGCGGCGGCCAACCCTAACCTCAAAAAACAAAAACAGATATATTTTCATTTATCACAAATGCGATATAAATCGAAAATTGTTGCCACCGTATGTGATTCTACGTTAAGAAAGGAATATATCCTCCAAATTTGAAGTTTTTCTGTGAACGATAAGTTGGCGTACACACGTCCGCCCGAACGAACAAACAGTCGGCATCAGACTGTAAGCCCGGCTCCTGCCGTTTGTAAAGAAACGTGTCGGGACGGGCTAAAAAGCTGGCTGGCCCGTCCCTCCGTCAAACCTCGGAGCCAATTCTGCTGCGCTCCACCGCGGCACCTCGGTTCTACAGGAGGACTTGGCCAGCTTGGCCTGTCGGGAGTTTTAATGTCCCACACACTCTCAAAAAAATATGCCTGATTCATGCATAAGATATGCCTGTTTCATAGCAGATTTTATGCCTGAACCTCAAAATCTTCCCCAAGCATAATATTCTCGAAACGAGCATAATATGCTCGAAAGAAGAATTTCGTAGTGGCTATGCAGCTATGCCTGAATCAAGGCATGCCACTTAATATGGATGCCCGATTCAGGCATCAGTCTACATGCCTAACTCAGGCATCAGATTGTGCCGAATCGTATGCCTGTATCGGGCATAGTGGTGGGTGACACAAGTATCCTGTTGCTAAAATGGGGAAAGTTACCCAGGATTTCAGGGTAGGCATCAAATTTGCGCCGATTCAAGCATACCTTTTTTGAGAGTGCATACGTGCGTGGGCAATTCAACCCCTTAGAATGAATCAATAATAATGTTGCCGTTCAAGAGGTACCCTCATCAAAGTTTAAAGTCTCTAGGTCCACTTGGAACGAAAGGACAGGCTCTGCAAAAAGTGGACCGCTTAATAAGATTTCTGGTGTACGTCCGCGTTTCAGTACTGTAAAGCAGTATTATGGTACTGTCACTGCGTGGCCACAAGCCGGTCTTTTTAGTGCAGCTGCTTTTTAAACGATTTAACCAATGAGACGAAGGGTATTGGTAATTTCCCCGCAGCACAACAACCGCGCTGGCTTGAATCCCGGACCAGTGGGAGGCGTACTCAATACAGGAAGTCCCTCAAAACAGCAGGTCGGTATTATCGTGGGGGCCTGCTGTTCGTGAGCACCGCACGACCGCACGTGTACCGAACCTAACGTAGCCTAAGCTAACCCAGCCTTACCTTGCCTACCGACCTACTGTTTTGTTGAAGGGCCTGCCCTACCAACCTGCTGTTTTGAGGGAACCGCTGTTTTGAAGGACCTGCTGTTTTGCTGCGGTCCCCAGTGGGTGGTGCGGAGTGAGAGAAGGGAGACGCAGGGGCGGACTGGCCCCCCCCCCCCCCCCTTAGGTCCCGGGCCCCCTTGGGCCTCGTCCACAGAGCTCAGCCGACTTTTCATTGTGGAGCTTGTATAGCTTTGTACTATATTTAACAAAAACGAATCTTATTGATATGATAATCACCAATAAATTTCTACTAAACCTTGCCAGTGATTTCGTGTTCAAAACCCCTGGATATGGTAGGCAAATCCGGGCCCCCCTAGCCGCTTTCCCCGCCGGGCCCATTGGGAGCCAGCCCGCCCCTGGGGAGACGGTTAGGTGGCACGCCACTTGCTATCACGGCCGCGCCACACCGCCACTGCCCGTCGTGTATCGGGTGACCTACACTAGCCAGGCCAGAAGCCTTGCTATGAACACTGCAAACATTTGTTTCCCTAATGTGCCGACGAGAGACGAACTCACGCTAACAAGGCGATGTATTTCACCATCACCCTCCTGTTTACAGTGAAGGCGGCACATCAGGGGAGTCCCAGGTGTCCCGGGAGGCCCGAATAGACATGGCGATGCGTCTCACAAACCGCCAGCTACCACACATACCACCCCCTCTTGTGTCCATGCCCAACACTACCGGTGAGCTACGAGGAGTTCGGAGGGAACAGAATAAGGAACGTATTGTAAAAAAAAAAAACGTAAAGAACTTATGTATGCCATGGTTCTCCGGGAAAGAAGCTACTGAGGGAACCAGGGTGGAAGATAATACGGCAATTTTCAATTTTGCGAGTCAAAGTCCGTTTTCTGTGCGCAGGGGGTGGTCCTCTTCCTGTTCGAATCAGCATGGATATCAGGGCCGTGAGTGATCTGGACGAGAAAAAAATGGTGAGAGAGATGGGGAAGACGGGAAGATCAGTTGTCGAGCGTCGAGCTGCTGCCGCGGTATCATCGCAGGGCTCTAACCTTGCTTCCATCTCTAGGAATACCGGCTGCAGATCAACCTTCAGATGGAGTGGCGGGACATCCGTGTGGAGATCAGTGCTCCGAACGGTCTGTATCTTCAGCTGCCTTCAGCTGCACAAATGCACATTGCACATTCGAGGAAAACGACTTTAAAGTTTTCAGCCATGCCGCTATTGAGCGGTCTGTAGAGCAATAAGCGCCCCCCAAAGCTGGGGAATGGACACATACTGTCCAGGCGTCAACTGTACTGCGAATTTTAAACGTCCGAATTTTCGATGTTCGACCTTTGTCGTTCATACCTTACAAATTCCAATTACAACCCAACTTCCAATCAAACTCCAATCACAATAACATACAAAATAGTTAATAATGTGAATACATGAATTATTAATACACACGAACCTGTTAGTATGTTATGACCGTGCCGACTGTGGGTTCAAAATTGTTCATAAAGGTTTTCATGTGTCGGTTCTGGAAGCGGTTCTGTTCTCCACACTCTCCCACTGGAAATACCTATTCTGCCTCATACGACGACGAAACATCTGCAGGCTACGTCCTGGTGCGAACGGAGGGTGATTTCTTCTGGATCCCGGACGTCATCTTCGTCAACGAGAAAGAGTCACTACAGTCAGTGATTCTCCGCAAGGCCCGGACCGACTCCGTGATGCAGATCAGTGAAAGCGGGGACGTCACTTACCGCGCAAGGTATTACATTGATCGGAAGCGCGCCCAACATCGCTCATGTTGAGCAAGGGTTTCCACATCAGCCGAGATTAGAAAACGTTCCAAAATTATGATGAGCCAAATGACCACCCAAAAACTAAGGCGTAACATTTACGACCGTTTTGAACCATACATCGCATCCGGCGTAACCTTACGCTTTTCTTGAAGTGCACGGCATTTGTGCCATGCATTTGATTACCTAGGGCTGCTACAAGCGTAGCTGCGAGCACGCTTCAAACGGGCGTAACGTTACGCCTTTGTACTAATGTTTAAAATGTGAGCCAATTAAACGTCAATGAATTAGAGCGAGCAAACTGGCTCGATATGGGCGATGAATGCCGAAGCGTTTCTCAATCAGAGCGTTGAGGAGGTCAAAGTGCGAGGATTCTAAATTGTTGTTACTGTACTTTAGGGACACGCTCATAAACATCGGATTCAGTTGTCTGCATATTATACAATAAATTTCCAAATTAAAGTCCCAAACGTTTTACTTATGTTCCAGACTGTCCCTGGTCCTCTTCTGTCCCATGGACTTCAGCCGTTTCCCTTTCGACATGCAAATATGTCCTGTGCGCATATCGACATGTACGCACTGAATGATGAATGATAAGTTAAGAATAGTGAAGTAATATCATTACACGCAGGCTTCGTCGTGGCCCACTCCCATCCCATACGGCCTATGGGCCGTACTGCTCCATAGTCGGTATTGGTCGGTATTTTGAACCAAATTGCAGCTGGTCGGTTCATAGAACAGGGCTCTCGCGATTGCACACCCTCAATTCTGGATACTCCTCTTAATTATATTTTGATGCTTAGGTAGTTTTCTTGGAATCTCTTGTTGTATACATTCTAGCCTTCCCGCTGGGATATCTCATATCTTTGCTCTACGCATGGGATACTTAGATGAAGCATTGCAGGCTCGCAGTAAAGGTAATTTCCTTGGCAGAAAAATGATAATACTCTATACTACTCGCGAGTGTGTGAGGCTTGATTAAAGTATACAGAATTGAGGGTGTACAAGAGTAATTCTTTCTCAACCAAACGAGGCCCAAAACCTTGATTTCTCTGATTTCTTTCAAATTTACATGTCGTGTTAGTTAGGGAATGTGCTGGGATTTTTTCTGCTTTAGGTGCCACAATGACAGACACGGTTTGTAATATTTTAGTAATTTTGCTATATGAGAAATACGATTAAAACTACAACAATGTTCTATTATAAGATAGTTTTCTCGACAAACTGAATCTATAAGGCCGTCGTACACAAAAATATACAACCGTTTTTAAGTTAAATTAGAAGAAACCTAGAAGGTGTGCCTTAAAACAAAAATCAGAGAGAACGTATCAAAAATGTTGTGATCTGGCACACTCAATTAATTCTTTTAACTCATACGTAAAATGTGAACGTATACGGATAATTTATATTCATGTACCAAATTCTCGCTATAAGTATTTTGTATAGTAATCTGTCCTGTTCCATTGAAGTCCAGTCGCGGAAAGATGAGGTGATGTTGAAGTGGAAGAGCGACTCCCCAGTGCGGCTGCTGCAGCCGGCCTACGTCACCACCCAATTTCGCCTGAAAAAGGTGAACCCCACCACCTGCAAGACCATGTCCTCGGCCACGCTCCAGGGTGAGCACACAGCGACAACAGTACCATGGCTGCTAAAAAGGCATTCGAGATTAAAGAACAGAACGCGAGTTCCAAAAACTAATGTTTCAAGTGTTGAATTTTGTCTCCAGACATATTCTTTGTTACCTGTTTGTCGAAGCCTTGGAATTTATGAAGGAAATTTTGAATCTCCATGTAATTTTTGTCGCATCTCTTAATGTTGTAGATGACCACAGCTGCCTAGAGGCATTGCTGGAGCTAGAGCGACCCTGCAACTACTACCTGATGGTCGTCTACACCCCGAGCACCATGCTAGTTATTGCGGCCTGGCTGTCCTGCTGGCTGGACCGCCTCCTCCGCTTCGGCCTTCTCGTCGTTTCCCTCTCCATCATGACCACGCAAGTCGCGTGTAAGTACAAAATCGGGCATTCTGAGTTTTTCCTTAACTTCTAGTTGCGGTTACAAAGAACCTGTGGTTTGATTCCTGGCTAGACCTTTTATCCAGAAGCCGTTCTGGAATTTTGTGAGCCCTGTACTTAGGGAACCGTAGCGATGTACGACTTCACCTTGGTCTCAAAATATTCATGAATCATCAGTCCATACATCTTTGTTAACATTTACTAAAATCAATCTCGCTTTTCGAGGTAATATCAATATCATTAGGGTAGCTCGCGCGCTCGGTACGGATAAAAGGTCTATTGCAACACAGGGATTACGTTAACGTAATGATAAGGTTCGAGACTTGGTTTGTGTTGGGCTTTGTAAGGCCCAGAAAACCGCAAAAGTGTTTCACCTCACACCGTGTTTTCTCCCTGTCTTTTTCTTTCTCTCAACTGATAGTCTTGAACGCGTCGCTGCCAATGGCGTCGTACACGCGTGCCATAGACGTGTGGACCGGTGTCTGCGTCACCTTCGTCTTCTCCGCCCTTGTCGAGTTCGTCCTGCTGGAGTACACATGCAGGCGCAACTCCCAGATCGCAGATACTACCGGCAAGGAGGTAGACACGTATTAGCGTACAATTAGTGTCCTGTGCGTGAGCCTACTTTACCGTAATTTTACCGCCCCTTTCAGAAACGAATGAGAAAATCAAAAAAGGCGGGAAAATGATAACGTTAAAAAATTTGAAACAAATTCAAGTTTGGAACCTGCGCCTTAACGCAAAGCTTCTAGATCTCATCTGTCGCCACTAAGCGCAGTATGAACGATTTTTAATTTCAAGGGGGTCGCCGTCTGCATGGAATGCCCCTATTAGTCATATAAACTAAAATACCAACGAACGTATGCAAATGAAATCATTCATAATACGAAAACGAACGATTCAGAATGCAAACAAACCTGTTTGTATGTGATGACAGTATGAACATAGTCGTTCTTTCTTCTAAGTGAGCAGAATCGTATATTTTATATATAAATGTGCGGATTTGTTCAGTGTAGTGTAAGAAATGGTATGCATCTAGACATTGTGTGTAAAACACATCTTCTCTTTGTCAGTGCTTGATCAGCGTTGATTCTGATTTTGCAATACAAGTGTTACTTAATTTTGCAATGCTTTCCGTCCGAAATTACCACGAAGTATTGCAAGCGAGGAGCGCGAGAGAACTTTTTGTGTTGCAAAATGATGGCGATACAAAATAAATTCGAGGGCCCTGCAGCAGGGGCGGATCTGGGAGCGGCTTGGGGGCGGAGGGGGGGGGGGGGATGTCCCGCTTTTTCCCTACTTACAGACGGAAATGTTATGCCGGTTGCCTACATTTCCGCCCATAAATCCGCCCTTGCCCTGCAGTGTTACTTGTTATGAGTTCGCAATACAATTACAGAGCTTCTAAACAATTTCAATAATATCACTAACGTACCTGAACATTTCTTGTGGCAAATAACAGGTTTTTACGAATATTATATTTTTGTGATGCCATAATATGCTTGCTGGCTATAAGCGGTGGCATAGTTCTCCTCTAACTGATGTATTTATTTAGCAGGTTGCATTGCAACTTCAAATAGAGTGACTGTTCTATTTTTCAGGATCGCCCGCAGAGCCCCTGGTCCCAACGGAAGTGCGCTGTGTGCGCTCCCGGGACAGACCGCGCTTTCCGGAACGCTTTCCCTGTTCTGTTCGCCGCCTTCGCCCTGCTGTACTGGCTCAGCTATGGTCTTGTTTGAAGGACAGGAATGAGACCGATAGCATTTTTAGCAGATGATACATTTATCATCACCTACAGCCTCAAAAGAAACAATAACATAAAGATGTATAAAGATAATGTATCAGAGGATTGTACTCTCATGCGGAGGAGGCGAGCACGCAGAAGTATTAGGGGCCGCGCCGATACTACGTGACCGGTTTAGGGGGGGGGGGGGGGGGAGGGGTTCGGCAAAATACTACGCCCTATCTTAAATACATGGGAAGGTTAGGTTATCCACGTCACGGGGAGGGGGGGAGGGGTCAAAAAGTGGCCTAAAATCGGTCACGTAGTATTGGCACGGCCCCTTATACCGCACGGGGGGCCGACGGTCGCTGTCCGTACATACCCCCACCCTTCTCTCTATTTGTCGTGCCGCGCCGCGCTGCGCTGCGCGAGCTCCGTTGCGTCTCTCTCCCTCTCTCTCTCTCTCTCTCTCTCTCTCTCTCTCTCTCTCTAAATTTTACTTATCGTAGTCATGTTCCTACGTTTCAACTATTATTCTGTAACTCCGAGATAGATATCATAGCTGTGAGCGAAACTTTCTATGGCTGTGCAAAAGATATCATAAGTTTAAACAACTATAATGTATTTGTAGCTAATAGGCCTGGAGGCAAAGGAGGAGGAGTAGCCATCTATGTAAAAAAAAATATAGCTCTAAGATCCTATCTAGATCTGACCCATCTAATGTTGGTATGAAAAAACCAGATTATATTATTCTTGAGGTTTCCCTTTGTGATGCTAAACTCATGGTTGCCTGTGTCTACAGACCACCCAAGACTGGTTATTTTGATGAATTTGCAGACAACTTTATTTCCCTAGGTACTGACTATAAATTCAATATTGTAGCTGGAGACGTGAATGCCCACTTTGGTAGTGGAAAGGCATGTGATCTGAATGACGGAAAACAAGTACATGAATTTTTGGACGTATTTAATTTAGAGCGTGTCCCTTTTACTGCCACCTACCATGTAAACAACTATCATTCCTCCCTGGATATAGTGGCGTCCACGTTGCCTGAACGCCTAGCTTTCTATAATCAGTTCCCTAGTGGTCTTTCTAACCACGATCTGCTGGTTGCTGTCTTCTCTTTAGGTGTACCTAAATTTAAACCCCAACTGATCACCAGGAGGTCTTTTAAAAATTTCAACATTGATGAATTTAGAAAAGATGTTACGGATGCTCCATGGCATGAAATGGTTCCTTTCCAAGATATTAATGCAAAAGTAGAGTTTTTTAATAACACTGTTCATGAGCTATTCAATAAACACGCTCCTTACGTTACCTTTGAGGCAACCCATAGGCCTGTGCCCTGGATGACGGATGATTTAAAACAGATGATAAAGGAGAAAGATAAGAGGTATAGAAAGGTGAAATTCTGTAAAGATACACGTCTTATTACTAGTTATAAGAAATTTAGAAATGCTGTCAATAGTGAAATCAGAAATGCTAAATTACGTTATTCTTACAAAATGCTCTCAAACAGTAACTCTCCTAAAACTCTGTGGAGAAATCTTAAAAAGCTGGAAGTTGTTGCTCATGATAGGGTTTCTGTAGCTGAAACACCAACTTCAGAAGAGCTGAATGCTCATTATACTGCTGTGTCATGCCAGGACGAGGACCTTGTAAAAGAAACTATTGAACTTTATAGAACTAAACCTGTTCCCCCCGTTGATGAACCATTTTTTTTCAAACATGTTGTGTACGAGGACTTAAAGAAAGCTATATTTGGTGTTAGCCCTACAGCTAAGGGGGTCGACGACATATCAGCATCTATGCTTAAACTGTGCTTAGTTGAATTTTCGCCAGCAATCCTGCATATTTTTAATTACTCCCTGCAGTCGGGATGCTTTCCTGATATCTGGAAGATAGCAAATGTAAGACCACTACCTAAAAAAACTGGAGCCTGTGTGGTAAAAGATTTTAGACCAATAAGCCTTCTTTGTATGTTGGGTAAAGCACTCGAAAAAATGGTTCATGCTCAGGCAGTTGATTTTCTTCTGAGAAACTCCCTCCTAAATCCTTTACAATCTGGATTTAGGTCTAATCATAGTGCCTCAACAGCCCTCTTGAAGGTTATAGGTGACATAAGGCAAAATATCGATCGTCAACAACTTTCTATACTTGTATTGTACGACTTTAGCAACGCGTTCCCATCTGTGCATCACGAACTGCTTCTAACCAAACTTAGACTTTACGGTTTTTCTGCCTCTGTTATTTCATGGTTCCGATCATACCTTACTGGGAGAGCGCAACGAGTTGTCAATGAGGATGATATCTCTACCCTTATCTTGTTATTATTTGGGGTCCCTCAGGGCTCTGTTCTCGGGCCCCTTTTGTACTGTTTATATGTCAATGATATTGGTAAAGTATTTAGTAACTCCTGCTACCATCTGTATGCCGACGACCTGCAAAACTATGTCTCATTTAAACTGCCCGATCTCGAGAGAGCTGTAAATATTATTAATGAGGAGGCTTCGAAGCTTGTCAACTATTCTAAGGGCCACAATTTATCAATCAATGGGAGTAAAACTCAGGCTATGATCCTTGGCAATCATAAAATTCTTAAAAAGCTTCCAATTAATACGCCATCTGTTGTAGTTAATAATTGTGTTATTCCTTATTTGGACTCTGTAAACGATCTTGGCGTTGTGGTCGATAAACATCTTTCCTGGGAGCCATACACATTATCCGTATGTAAAAAAGCTTATGCTGCCATGCACGGTATAAAAAGACACTGTCACCTTCTTCCGCCCGTAGTACGAAAGAGACTTGTCGAAGCACTTGTGTTCCCTGTTCTAGATTACGGTAACTTAGTCTGTTCTCAGAATTTGGTTGTCTCTCAAGCTAAATTTCAACAGGTCCAGAACGCTTGTGCCAGAATTATTTTTGACCTCAGAAGAGATTGTCATATTTCTAAATACATCGCTGACTTGAAGTGGCTTAACATACCGAACCGCTTTACTACGCCGCAGTCACATTGTTAAAAAAAGTCCTGACGACAAATAGTCCTAGTTATCTTGCAGTTGAACTAAATTACTCGGATAGTTTAAGAACCAGATATGTACGGAGTAGTCGATTTCACCTTCGGGTTCCTCAGCATCGTACAGACAAATATCGAGGTGCATTTTGGATTACAGCACCACTCTTATGGAACGATATTCCTGATCGTATCTTATGTATAAATAACATCCAAGGCTTTAAGAGAAAACTCAAAGACCACCTACTTGGGCTCTAACTATATCATTATTCATGTATATTGCGTTACCAATTACTGTAACTTTCTATTTGTTAACACAAGCGCTTTGTATCTCTAATGTCGTATCACTGAACTGAATATTGTTTTAAATTTACCTGTACCACTGGTACTCTCGTGAGACTTTGTAGTCTTTCTGTACCTTTTTATGGAATAAATTCAAATTCAAATTCAAATTCAAATTCAAATTCTCTCTCTCTCTCTCTCTCTCTCTCTCTCTCTCTCTCTCTCTCTCTCTCTCTCTCTCTCTCATTGGCCGCGCCGGGTGGCCGACGGGTTGCCTATCAACCCGGCGCTGACCTTGCTGTAGCGCACGGAGGAAAAAGTTCCGTCCTGGCTGCAGCAGTTTAGCTGCTGCAGACGGAAAGTTTGTAGATTTTGGGACCAGATAGAAAGTCTTGCTGATAAGTCAGAACACAAATTCCCGAATACAACTGGAGAGTTTGCTGCTCCACTCAAACTGCTAGCTGCTAAGCACGAAGGCGGGCAGTATGAGAAATCACGCAGCAGATGCACGCAGGCGCGTAGCCAGGAGGGGGGTCACGGGGGTCATGCCCCCCCTCAAAAAAAAAAAAAAGCCTCCGATGAGGTGCATTTTTCCCGGTGCAAGCACTGCGCAACATACACGGACACGGTCTAGGAGGCATATAATATGGAGGGACAGGGAAATCACGCAGCGACTGAGTACTGGGAGGTGACGTGGCGCTTGCCATCCATGGTGTAGGGCGAGGTTTGCGGCAGCGGCAGGACGTAGCGACCGGCCGAGCCAAGCGCGCCGCCACCTGACAATCGAACTGAGCGAAGCGGCGCGGACAAGTGCAACGAGGTGATGTACCCCTCTATTTTCATGTTTTTGTCAATCTTGGCCACACTACCCGTCTGTGTAGCGACGGCGGAACGCTCGTTCTCAAGTCTTCGTCGTGTCAAACTTGGTTTAGGTCCCGCATGGAAGAGACTCGCCTCTCCGGTCTAGCACTGCTGAACATTCATCAGGACATCGAAGTATGTCCTGAAAAAATTCGACCGTAGTGGGAAGCGTCGCCTAGATTTTTCCCTGTAAATTGTAACTATAGATTTTATTTTCAACTGTTTCTGCAACGAAACTTCAAGTCGTTCTGATTAAATATCTTATTCTTTAACACAGTTCACTGTAATTTTTACTGTCTGTTTTTGTTTTGTTCATGTGTCAAAATAAATTGACATTAAAATCTACGCAATTTTTTAAGCTAGTAGTTTGAATGGAGCAGCAAACTTGTCCAGATTTTTCGACATTTCGGTGCTTGCAGCAGTAGCTGCCTAGTAGTGCTGCTTGGTGCTGACTTTTTAGCTGCCACAGCTGGAAACATGCAGCCGGAAAGTTCGGCTGCCTAGAGGACCCCGATTTTTCACCGTGCGGGGCGCTACAAAAGAGGCACCAAATACTTCATTTTTGTGACAACCCACTTCATTGAGCAACAGTTAGTTGCGGCAGCACAATAGTATTTTAACATACGCAATAGCAATTACAAGTTTTTTATTTTCCCTTACCGTCAGATATCGTAATAAAGTACATGTATATCTCAGAACTCCATGAACATTTGCTCAGCCGGTTACATTGAATGATCAACATTTGTCGTGAATTCATAAACTTGGGACGGAATTAGATAATGCCGAACCGACGATGGAACAGCTGATCAGGCAGGGCTACTCACTACTTTGTCTGATGGTCGAACTACACACGCCTTGATGGACGAAGCAGTCTGTGAAGAATGATTAAAACAGTATTTAAGTAAAAGTATGATCAGCAATTAATGGGGCTCAACAGGACCAACACTAATAAAACGAGGTTGGATAATCACGAAGAACTGTTTCATCCGAGGGGTGGCCGACTCTCCTGACCGGTGTACAGAGTAGTATATATTATACGCATTATAAGGTATTATAAGTATTGAAAGTACTACAGGATATTATAAGTATTCTGCGGTATCATTGCAATATTATACTATATTATAGGTATTATACGGTATTATAGGTATTATGTGGTATTATACGGTATTGAAAGTATTGCACAATAATACACGATATTATACGTATTATACGTTATTATACGAAATTATACGCTATTATACGGTATTATACAGTATTATAAAACTAAATATGGTAGCTAGAGGCATTTTCGATGTTGTATGGACAGTTCGGACATCTTACCTCTACCTTATGCCGCAGTTTTTAGCAATAATACTGGATAATACCACTTCCGTAGCCGTTTAAATTTGCCCGCGATGCTGGTGCGGTCTTAGTATGGGAAATATCTGGACTCGCAGTAGTAGGAAGGAAGCCCTACTAGGTTAAACACTTTTCTATTACAAAGACAATTATGTACGGCAGTATTAGCAGTTTCATTCTTCCGGTAACTATGGACACTATGGACTTACTATAGGAGTCTCTGTAACTCTGGAATCTACAAACAACCAGGTAGCAGAAAACCAAGCAGAAAGCTGAACTGTAAATAGCTGCATGGGTGGAGTGTGAATAATCCACTGCTCTGTATATGCAGTTACCCTTTTGTTGTTTATGTTTGGTAACCTCCCCGTTCTTGTAGCATTGTCTTACAATTCTAGGTCACTATTTGGTGAACTGCAAGACTATTGGTGCTTAGATGCAGTCTGCTGAAAAGATCAGCACACACAGTGATCTCTCCGAAGAAACAGTGGAGCTGCTGAGTTTTAGATCAACCTACCAATTTGAGAGTGTTAATAAGTGGTACAGGAGAAACTAGTTAAATGCATATTCCCACAAATTCAAAGTGTGCTGCAACGTCCACACAAATAATACAAAGGCAAGGCCAGAAGAAATAAGTTTGGAAAGCTACAAGAAGGGAGCTATCCTGAAATTTTTATTCCTGCTAGGCAACAGGTTGTCTCGCAGTTAAGGAATATACGCCTCTTTGTCAGATCATGAAAAACACTATACAAACATACAATTTATTAGAAGCAGTCACATATAGCAATTTGTAACATCTAAGCACCTGCTTTCATTATTTGCTTTAAACTGGGGCAACATCTTTCTCATGAAAATGCGCAATGGTTTAGATGGAATTTGAAACCAATGTTGAACTATCCGTTCTCAATATCCTACCAACTAACACACTAACAACTTAAGCTACACAATATGACATTTTTTATTACAATTTTCCTTGAAATTTGGGAAGACCAGCAGCCAGCAGAATTTTTTTTTTTTTGGTCGGCCAAGCATCAATATGGAAATTTCAATGAACATGTCGCAGGTATTAAAGCATAAATGCTAAAAAGGTTCCAAAGTTTCTACGGTATTGAGCAAATGGTCTAAGACTTAGTCTGAAATGTAGGGTGGGAATTCATTGTTTGAGTTCATCTGCCGTTACACCCTGTCCTTTTGTCTGAGACCCAGTGTAAAAACTGACTTATTCATGCCATTCTCAAACTGTGTAAGAAGTGCATGAACACAGACTGTTCCATGAAACAGTAATTGTTGTTCCCCTAAAAAAATGCTTTCTATTGCAGACATGGTGGAGTCTCATTATTTGAGTTCATCTACCGTTACACTCTGTCCTTTTGTCTGGGACCCAGTGTAAAAACTGACTTATTCATACTATTCTCAAACTGTGTAAGAAGTGAATGAACACAGATAATCCTATGAAACAGTAATTGTTGTTCCCCCCAAAATGCTTTCTATTTCGCATATGCACTGTTTCTCTCAAAACTTTCCCTCATCGCTTATTTTCCAGCATCAATATGGTCCACGCAAGTAAAAACATACAGCCCACTCAGTTCCTTGCATGTTCAGGAATGGCCAGATCATCAGTGATATATCTTCAGGAAGTTCAGAATTTGCGGATTCAGTTAAGTCAACTTTACACAATAAACAATTGGTTGAGTAAAGGAGCAATATATTTTCAATTTATATGCACACAATTCTCACACAAGTTAACATAAAATGGCCAACAGCCATCACAATACAAGAACCAAGCCAAACATAAAAATCAACAACAAATGTTTGGCCTCAATAAGAAGTACAATCCTACCTAATAGAATCCTCTTTAACATGACACTGCATTTCTTTACATCTAGTTTACTCAGTCTGAAATCTTTCACTACTTATAAAATGTCATTGGTTGTTTTTTTACTTTGGTAAAGATTAGCGTAAGTGTTTACAAAATTATCCTACATTGCACAGAAAAAAAATACTTAAGTACTGGCATATCACAACTTTAATAAACTAGAGTGGTAAATAAGGAGAAATGTCAGTCGCAGTTGTCCACAGGTAAAATCCTATACTGTGTACTTTGACAAATAATCAGTACCCATCAATTGCTAGAAAATCACATCACCTTGATCTCAGATGACACATAAATACTACACATAGATGAAATATATTTACATGAAAATCTTCAGATGATAAATCCAAAGGGCCCTGTGAGTACCAACTACAAAATAACCCGAGTGACCATCAATTTATCACACAGCATACAGCCATTTGTGATTGCCATCACTCTCGCTGTTAGCTTAGGAGCTTCAAGCTAATGATGCCCTGCAACAGTCATAAACAGCGTGACATCAGAGAGATCAATTGACTTACAAAATTATCATACATTGTACACAAAAACAAAACAAAAAAAACCACTTCATTAATGGCATATCACATCCTTATCAGTCTAGAATGGCAAACATTAAGGAGAAATGTCAGCCACAGTTGTCCAGAAATCACATATTGGTGTAGACTTTATCAGTACTCATCACTTGCAAGAAAATCACAACCTTATCTTGAACTAAAAAATCAATCAAAAAATATTGATTAGGAATGCAACTCAGTAATTTTCTTTGAATTAACATAGACATTGAGAACAATGTCATGCAGATGACATTAATCTAGCTTAAGAAAAATATTTACAGGAAAATCTTTAGATATTAAATCACTGTGAACAACAAAAAATCAACCTGTTTAACAATCAATCTGTCACACAACATACAGCCAGTTTCCCACTGGGCTATGTTAGCAATATCACAAATAATTTTTCATCATTCTTGTTAAAGCCTTCATCAATTAAGGAACTACAATGTGAAATACTAAAAATAATGAACATCAAATGAATTTCTGCTTACACCTAGGGAACAATCAAGATCTGGCACTATGATTACATTAAGTCATTTGCGGAGCCTGCCAGCTCCTAAGTCCTTGATAGCTTGCAGAGAACACGTCAACTGAAATTGTCCTGTATTAGTGGTGGATGGTCGAGGCAAAGTGCAGATGTAATGCTGAAGGTCATAGAAGCCTTGCATATCCAGCGATACGCTCTGCAGAATGACATTTCTTCCAATTTTTTTGGGCGTGAACCAACAACACATGCAACCAACTTTTCTGGATCCACCAGACCCAGTTTCTGCTGCCTGCCCACTGTACTCCTGGTTCTTCAGAGTTGTACCACTTAAAAACCTGAACGACAAGATGAGGCCAATGATAAGTGACTGGTCTTCTGCAACAAATGCGCACCATGATGATACATAGACAGTATCTTCTTGCGAAGGTACTGGGACAGATGGTACACGAGGCCCAGCTACAGGCACTGTGGGAGATCTAACTCGTAGCCATCTGTCATTGCTAAGGGCGACATGACCATTACTTAACATCCAGCAGAAGGTCGATTTCTTCACCCCAGAAACGCCTCCTTCAGAGTCATGTACTTTCACAAAATGACTTGACGGACCAAAGTCAACATTGTCAAAAAGTTTAAGTCCATGAACCTCCTTACTAAGCACCAGATCTTCACACACATCATCACTACCATCATCATCCCACACATCTGAACCAACACCAGCTTCACCTTCATCTTCTTCACCAGTAACAACAAGATCCTCCACATCATCATCATCAGCTTCATCAGTCACATGAGCATTCACACCAGCATTCAAACTAGTGACGAGAGAAACACTGGTGCTTGGAATAATTCGACGAGGTACTCTTATAATCTTCAAATCCAATGCACGAGAGACAGCTTTCTGAAAGGCATTAAGTACTGCTTCTTCAATTTGTAGATCATCTGGGAGTGAAGTGCATACAAATTCTTTGTTTTTCACTGCTTCAAAGGCTCTCACGTGACGTGGGAAGAAATATCTCTTCTTCAACCGATGAATTGCAGTATTTAGAAATTCAATACGCCTCATCTTGTGCAGAAAATCCAACAAAGTAAAATTGATCTTGGTAGAGAACGTACTAGTCAAGCAACGTGCACATCTAAATATACTTTCACAACACTGACTACAACAAAGCCATGGCTTATAAAGGAATGGTGTACCAGCATCTCTGTAAATGATGATGAGCTGTATTAGTGCATGTGCATTAAGTTCAATGCAATTGTAAGCATTGGAGGAGATAAAGTTGTTGGCAGCAGTATACCCCTCATGGTTCAGTACCCATTCCCTCAACATACGGAGGAACACCAACCACTCCCAAATTTTCTCTACTCTTTCCAGAGGACTCAACCCAGGATCTGCACAGGCATGAAAAGTTTCACGCATCATATCAAGATATAGGGAAGTTCCCTGACTCTCAGGAACCCTGGTTTTTAACAGCTCTGAAACCTTTTTAGCACACAACTTGTCGGCTGAACGAAAATTCATTTTGTCTTTGTTGTCGAGGAAACATGGTGTGAGCTCATGGAGGTCCTTCCCTGTATTTGTCATGAGATCAACCAGATGGCCCTTTGAAGCAACACAAGTCGGACCTATGGGCAGAACCACAGATGGCTTTAAAAGCCTGGTCTTGAGCTTTACAAGCAAATGCACGAAATCTTGAAAATAGACTTGTTGCACTTTCAGATCTGCATGAAACCATTTCCAGGCAGAGGTTGGGTTATGTTTCAGCACATGGTATCGCATAGCCTGCATCTCTCTGGGATCACCATCAGCAGCGAAGCCTCTGCACACCATACCTGGAAAGAGGCCAAATGTAAATGTAATTACTGTAAGCATACTCATCAGCATCAATGAGGCTGGATATGAAGTACAGTATGGGATAATGCCTCTGATACAAAATTACATATCTAAGTAAGAAATATATACAAAATATGTTAAAAATGAATCAACCAAATAAAAAGCGAAATATCTTACCTTCAGCAGCAGCTGCTTCAACAAGCCATTCTTGCCTCTTAGCAACTTGAAGACCGGTGAACCGGTTGTCTGTGCCAAATATTGCCAGGCAGAAGGGCGGAGATCCACACAGAGGCTGAGCCATAATACAACAAGCATTATTGCTAAGACAATTCTCTTTGAAATGCTTCCCTATAAGTCCTGAAGATGTAGCTGGAAAGCTGCCAATGACAGGACATCCATTACCATCAAGCGGAGGAACACAACCAGTGACCTGGTTATGGGTAGCATTGTACGAAAATTGAGCAACAACAGCTGTGGAGTCTTCCGCAACAAAGAATTCCAAGGGCTCATCTCGCTCCAGCAAGTATGCCTTGAGTTCCTTCAATCTGAGCTCCCCTCCTGGATCAGATGGTTGGAGTACAAGACCTGTCTGACTGTGCTTGCACAAGGCATGGGGAGGTTTGCAGAGAAGAAATCATAAAGTAATGGTCCACTAAGAATAAAACAGAAGCAAGCTAATTCCTTCATGTTAACAGAATGTCTTCTTCCTTGCTTTTTTTTTTTCCCCACATTTTCCACAGCTGCTTCATATAAATCTTGCAAAAGCCCGCCAATATTGTGGGCAGTAACTTGTTGCATCTTGTCCTTAAACTGCATACTCTGAGCAAGCTGTTTACGCAATTTCTCATTTTTGTTTATCAAAACAGTAACTCTGTCAATGTAGGGGAAATAGTCAGTTATTTTTTTGCATTCAATATCAGCAGCGAATCTTGCTCGCTTGGCTCTTTCTGATCTTGAATGATGAAAGAGTGACCACTGTTCTGCACGAAACTTGAGGAGAAACTGGGTCACGTCACGAGTTACTCCTTCCTCTAAAAATCCTGTGCACTGTCATCATCAGAATTGATTATTGCAGGAACTTCATTGTTGTCATTGAGAGCTTCAGCCCCAGTGTCATTGCTGGCAACAGCGTCAGTGTCTTTATTAAGGAAGGTTTTGATGCTTTGGTTTACAGCATCAAAATTATGAGCAGTCTTCATATGTTTATAGAAGTTAGATGTAGCCCAGCATCTTAAACTATTCTTTCTGATGGATGCCACATATTGACAGTTCTGGTCACTTATACAGTTTATTTTGGCGAAAGGCTGCCCAAAGCCATCCTTTGAAATAGTAGCACAAACATTATACTTGTGGTCCGCTCTGATTTCAGGCACATTCTTCAGGATCCATGAGTTGATAGTTAGCTCCAGTTGCTCTTTCACTTTACAATCTTTCTCTGACTGACTTTCAGTGGACTCATTTTCAGATCGCTGAACTTTTTGTGGTCTGGTACCCAAATTCTACGCAACAAAAGATGCATTAAAATAAAGAAATACTGACTACAAAAGCTAATGGAGAACTAAAAAGAAACTTACCTGTTCAGGGAACGCAGCACG
Source organism: Odontothrips loti (assembly GCA_038380765.1). Taxonomy (NCBI): domain Eukaryota; kingdom Metazoa; phylum Arthropoda; class Insecta; order Thysanoptera; family Thripidae; genus Odontothrips; species Odontothrips loti. The sequence goes on from CM076249.1 coordinate 5,472,890, forward strand.
CCTCTTGATTGCACTGACCAATTTTTGACATGCAGCCACCAAAAGCTCTAACATTTTTTTGTGGCCAGCCAGAAACACAAACTTTTGTGGGAAGTCTTTGAAGACACCATATACCACTTCTTTCTGTTCTTCAGAAAGTATTTCGTGTAACACTGTCCGCAGTAGTTCTTCAATGCTTTTTCTATCGGTCTCAGTAAACTTTGAGAGAAGTAAAAGATTGTCATATTTGGTACACTTTAAGACCTCTTTCAGACTCTGATCATAGCAGCCAGCATCATTTTCTTCCAGCAGAGCCCAAAGGACATCCCCCGAAGCCTGCAGGATACAAAAGAGGATAAAAGGTCAAAAGAAAGCTTTAAAATTGCATAGTTTAAAATTAGTCATATATCTTTAGATATAAAAATTCACTCTAGCTACAATCTTCCCAAATGAATTCCCCGTTTCATGCTTTAGTGACATCCTCATCCATCCAAGGATAGCTCTTCCTTTGCAATTAGTCACAGAAAACTGCAATGCCACACATTTTATTAGGCATATTTCATGGCACCACACCAATACACATTTAGAACCCTAAAAAAGTGTCATTGAAATACCAACATTTAATTATTAACACCTAATGATGAAATAATAGACATTTGATGATTCTCTTGAATAATATCATAAGAGGGAGTGATTAATCATTGACTATGTAAGATCATTGAGGATGCTATGATATAATGTATCTTCCTTGCACATCACCTCACACTTATCATACAGGAATTGATGTTTTGTCACTAATTACTTGATTAATACTGAGATATTTGACTGCACTATTGCTGAACCAAACTGAGACAAATACTCACATTAATCCCAGCCATCGCAGAAGGAAAACAAGCTGGACCAACTGCTAACTTTACTCCAGTAGTAAAATCTGGTAACAATGAAGACACATGGGTATAAGGAACACAGAAGCTTTGCTAGCAATGCAAAGAAAAATTACTATTACATATGATTTTTCTGAAGATTACAGAAAACCTGAGAACAGTTATAATACTTACAACACAGCAGAAGACAGAAAAACTTCAGGAACGCTCTGTGTAACTACGATGTGTGCACATGTAGGCCAGTCTGCGAACAAACAATATTGTTAGTAAAATTAATGTGAAGCACGACATTGCTTTGGTCCTTCGCTAACACTGGCCTTTTTTTAAATTATTATTTCATCTGCCTGCTCATCGCCTGCTCTCTCCACTACATGAATTGAGTCTAATACGGAGGTTATGAGTTCCCATCCGCTGTAATTTGGCGAAGGTAGAGTTTTAAACGATTGTACATGGCTAACACTAACTAGAATATTGGCAAATCATTGCAACAATTGCGGACGCAGGATCTGATCTCACCAGACAAGCCAAACCAAATCAAAGCTGAACGCAGGTGCAGTATGCGACCACGAACACTACGGTACTCGAGTCGATTAGACGCGTACGCACCCGCAGTGTCGCATGAACTTAACTACGAATTATGACGCCCCAGCAATAGTATTTTGTTACGACCAATACAAATTCCTCCTGCTTTAAGCAGATTACTCTGGAGGCGATGACCAAGGCAAAAAACGGAGGACGTCCAACAACCTGCGCTAGGCTAGATTTAGATTTCACATTTGAACTGTAATGCAAAGGCAAAGGGTTGTGTGCAATACTTCAATAACTGCTTGTAACTAAGAAATTATCTTTATCTGCCACAAATACCGACGAATTATGTACGTACCGTAAAGGTGTTCCCTCGCAATCCAAGATGCGAATGGTGGCGAGGGCGAGACGACAGGAAACGACCGCGACTACGTGGTTCGACATGGTGACTCGCACTCGCTCCCGCAACACCGCGAGTAGAGATGGAGTATCGCCAGAGATAAGGAGCACAGCGACAAGGTGTAGCGACACGTGTGTTGGCAGTGTTGGCTGCATTTGCAGATGAGTTCTGCTCTGCCAAACGACTTAAATTCTACATTAAGTCAATTCTATAAATTTTCCCGCTAAACGGAATGGGCCCGCGCGACTGGGAAAGGTAAATGCACGGCTCGGGGCGGGGCGGGGCCCCCGGTGTGCTGCCTACGCTTAGCGGCGGGCCGGGTCTCGAGGCGCGGGGAAGTATGAAGTATGGTCTTCTGGTTCGCCACGTAGCGGTCAAACATCGTTCTTGGAGCACGCGCAGCTTCACTGCAAGCCTCACGGACAGCTTTGATTCCCATTAACATGCCGCATTACACGCTATTACATCAATTTTGCTGATATTATACAATATCCTACCAATATTATGGTATTATAAAAAATTAAAGGGATTATAAAATATTATAGATATTATACCATATTATACGGTATTATACTATATTATACCGATATTATAGATATTATGAAATATTATAGTATTTTAGAATAATATAGAGATTACAGAATATTATAGGTATTATCGAGGTATTATAGGTTCGTGTACAGAGTAATATACGAGTCGGCCACCCCTCGGTTTCATCCTAATTTTCCGAACATGCCTTAAACAAGTGAAGTGCACGCTGCTCCAACCGAGCCCTCTAAGTAAAAAATACTCAGTCCAAGCGAGCACTGTCTTGGAGTTTGAGATGAATTTCATACTAAACCTATGAAGATAATCGTACACTTTTAGTGATGTCCGCCATAATTACTTGCGATGTTTGATCGTATTGTGATGCCCGTCGCAGCTTGTTTGCGATGTACCTCGTTTTATAAAAAAAAATTGGCACGGGTCTCACCTAGTAGTTCTGTAGTACATGTACTACTGCATGAGCTTATCTGATGTGGTCACTTGAGTCCATCTAGAGAGTACTCTTCATTTAGTCCACTTTGGCCGAACGTTAACGGAGTCTCTCGTTTTGTAATGACCACCATCTTCGTTTTCGCAAAGCACCATCGAGAAAAGGGTACAATTGTCGTTTGTGGGCCCCATGGGGACCCCTCTCTACCACGCATGGTCATTAGGTTGAGTGCTGTAGTGTCTTGTGAAAAGGCACGTACAAGGGTGCTGCAAATAGGGCAGTACGATGGGTTGCCTACCCGTTCGACTGCAGGAGGGAAGACCTAACCTAAAGCAAGCGACAGGACAGCTGGGACAGCTTTTGGAGGGGGCGGAGAGGTTGCTCTGTCACTCCCGCTGTCATCACCACGTGCCGGTCATAGGGTCCCCCCTCCCCGAAAACTACCTGTGTGTGACTAGAGTGGCGCTGGCATTCCCCCTTGTCTGACGCTCCAGAGCGAGCAGGCCCGGCCGACGCGTCGAGACGACAGCGGGGCTGAGAGGGTCGCCACTGGTCACCACCAATCAAGAATATCCCTCAAGAATACAAGATTCGCATCAAAATCGCTTTGAATCAAGCATTCATTTTTGAGAGTGTGGCACCGCCTGTCAAAGGCAAACCTTTGTGCAGAGCGATGATCTTGAAAACAACGAAATAACCATCGCACCGCGGTCTGCGCAATGACGTCGACTCCCCAAGCAAATTGCAAAGAGAAAAAGAGTTGGCGGACGTATTCCTGTTATTTCTGTCGGTAATGGTCGGGTGGGGGAAGCGGTGTGCTGAAGTTGGCGTCCAGCAGCAGCGGCTCCAGCCGGCAGCGGCTCCAGTAACCAGTTGACGCGCCTCGTCCGCAAGGCAATGGGTGAGTTGAAGAGGCGCCGCGGAGTTGGGAGGACTGGGAGGACCCTGGGGCCGGGGCATGCCTTGGGGACTCTGAGACTTGCTGCGGTAGCCGTGGCCACCGTGCTCCTGCTGTTCGTCACACACGGATCTGCAGGTGAGGGACCATTCACATACTGCCAGTGGCTGAGGCTGGTGTAAGAATAATGTACCAGCTTGGGAGAATGTAGTCCAAAGTACATTATGAAATTGCAGTGCAAATGCAGTTTTTGTATCGAAGGGAGTATTTTGGAGGCAAGAAAAGTAGGAGTTTTCCGGATGCAGTTCAGTTTTCTGCGTTGAGTGTAGGGTAACTGCATTATTTAAACTGCCATTAAAAGTTTAGTTTTCGAACTGCAGTTAGCGCAATGCTCTTTCAACTATAATTTCACCGGGAGCGTATTGTAACCGCAGGGTTTTTAAAACCGCAGTGTTCTCAGAACAGCAGTGTTTGGGGTGGGTGCGAGCCGTCGTAGTGGCCCAAGTGAGCCCACATGCGTGAGAAGCCCGGAAGTGAAGTTAACATGAAAACCGCAGTGTTCAGTAAACCGCTGTTTTTTGAATTTCGCGCACAGGCTACCCGGCCCTCTCGCAAACGGAAAGAGCCGTGTTAGCGTAGTTCAGGTTTTAGCAAGGCTAGAGGAAATGTACAAGTCGGACAGTAGCAGGTCGGACAAACGATGTAGACCCGCTTGCTTCCAGGCCTCTCACGCATTTGGGCTCACTTGCATTACGACGGGTCACACTCACTCCAGACACTGCTGTTCTGAGGACAGTGCGGTTTTGAAACACTGCGGTTGTGGAAGCGCCTCATTTCACCACTGATTCTCCCACGTAGGCTGAATTGATGATTTTAAGATTTTTCGCCGGTTATAGCTCTGTCAGTTCACATCTGACTGGGAACCATGGGAACTATAGGCCCCAACTGCGGTTATTATTTTTGTCAACTTTCCGTTTAAGAGTTATCGTTAGATATACTCCATTACTACTGGTAGTAATCATAAGAGAAGCTCAGGGGGCCACTTGCGCACGCGCCATTTGACTAAAAAACTTACAGTGGTCGCGGCGCATTAAGGTGAGACTAGAGTTCGTGTGCCTTGGCCGGCTGCTATTAGTAGGCCCTTGTCTATGCATTTATGTCCTTGCGGTCGGCCGGCGATGAATAATGAGTGTTTGTTTACGAGACTGAGTTAACAGCTGTGGGTAAAGTATGAGAAATCGCGTTTCCAGAGCCCTCCTCTTCAAATATGCAAACAGACAAAACACTCGATTTCTCTCATACTCTGCCCAGCATTCATCTTCTTCGTTAACACTTCGTACTTTCCATATTTCGGGCGTCTCCGGAGTAGTCCATTCCGTTGCGCCGTTGACGTCATCGGGAACAGTAAGGTAATAGGAATAACACGCGCCTAACCCTATAGCGCATGCGCGGCGCCGTTGTTACATTGAAAAGGGTGTCTGCGAATGCGCAGTGATGCCTGCGATGATCCAAAGCTTGTTATTCCTTCCATTTTCTTGCCGTTTCTGGGGACGTTAGCGTGGGGGGTATTTCCCTGCATCCAAACCAGACCCGAAAAAGATACTCCCTAATAGCATACTGCCTCCAAATAGCGCCTGGCGCATGACTGGCGCTCTTTGGGTGCACTTTGGTGCTGTGGAGTGATTGCCAAAACTGAATGCGGTACGACAAATCACAATGGCAGCAGGGCAACCTCGGTCAGGTAAGTGCGGCAGGGAGTGGAACGTTGTAGTGAAGGGCACTAATCATCGTGTGTTTACTACAGTGTCTTCAAGTACGCAATGCACGAATGGCCAGTTCCGTTGCAACGACGGGCAATGCATCGCAGCGGGACACAGGTGCACCGGTGTGGAGGAATGCTATGACGGCTCCGACGAGTCCCCAAACCTATGCAGGGGTGAGTCGTTCGCCCTATTCTTGGAACACCGCTCACAACTGTAGTTGGCTTCGCTAAAACAAAACAAGAAAAGATTTGAACAGGACAAAATGGCGGAGCCCTTTGAATCACACTAGCACATGCGCAGGATCGAGGCGAAAACAGGGCGAAATGTTTCCATGAAAGTGTGACCAACTGTTGAACGACATCACAAAACAAAACAAAACAAAACAAAAAGGAAGCAAAAAAGAAAGAACGGAAGTTGGTAGTACTGTTGTCTGTCTTTGGTGTCTTTTAGTTAAGTTTTCAATGGTCTCTTTATAAAAAAGTTATGGTTCAGTAAGAACGAATTTAATTTAACGCTTGGGGCCGCACTTCTGCAGGCCACTTCCCAGTTGCCACAAACGATACGATGGATCTCATGGTGGGGGTAGACTACAGTTCGTTCGTTGTAGGGTGCTCCCTCAAACGACGACCCTCGCCCCATTAGGTTAGGTTAATAGAGGTCGCTACCTCCTTTTCGAAGCGAACGGAGTATCGGGTACGCACCACAAGGGGTGGGAGAAGACGCCGCTAGGAAGTGGCCTGCAAAGTCGACATTGACATTAAACTCTTGCGAAGGTTATAATTTACAATATTTCAAAACCTTGTGTAAGAGGGCGGAGCCCATGAATCGGAAAGATTCAGCCTAGTTTAACTCGAGGTCTTTTCATCCGGGGGTTATGTCTACGTGTCGAAATTTTGTGCAAGATCGAGAATCGCAAGATTTTCCAAAATCGATGGCCCAAACTTGTTTTTATGAGCTCCCCACCCCCTCCTGAGGCGAATACTAACTCGCAGCCTCCAAAACGCAGTCTCCAGGGCGTCACGAACTTTCCTATAGAGGTTTCCAGCAAGGCTCAGAATCGGAAGCTGAAGAACAGAAACCCTTCCAGACCGGCTACTCTCGAGATCAGGTATGAGAAATATCGACGCCCAAAGGCCTCGCCAAATTTAGGAACTAACCTTCTAATTCACTTAAAACGCCACTTAGGCCTAAGTTTCTCATAGCTGCCCTTGACAGTTCCCGGCTTGGAAGAGGTTTTGTTCCTCAACTTCCGTTCCCAAAGCATCATCGGAAACCTCTATTATGTTTCATGTGTGTCTTTCAAGCGCCCAACACCACAATCCGTGTCGGCGAGGAGGTGACCGTGCACGTGCAGTACAAGCCAGAGTACACCGGCATCGTGTTCGTGCTGTGTCAGAACACCGAGTGCAGCCGGCTGGGGGTGATGAAGAAGCACTTGTCGGTCGGAGCGCTGGCCTACTGGGCCGGCACCGGCTGCAACAAGGAGGGCAAGTACGAGTCCTGCCGAACCATAACGCACAAGGTGAGTGCCCGGAAATAACCCTTCACAGGAAATACGCCTGGCTCTTAAGTCTAGGAACACTCGTAGAACTATGGCGTAACCTTAGGCCCGTTTCGATGCGTGGTCGTAGCTTGAAGCGTAACGTTACTCTTGGAAGCTTAGGGATGGACTAGGATATTTCGGAGAAGCTCAAACTGGAAGTGGAGAAGACGCGTAAGAAGAAGAAAGGTGGAAAGAGTATGAGCGTAACCGAAGCAGAGAGTATCCCCGCCACGGCGTCGGCCACGAGCCAACTCAAAATTTCAGGAGGCTTAGCTCTCGCTGCCGACATGTCACGACCCTTTAATAGGGTCACGGTCACACAGCGCAGCAATACTCCGCGCGGCCTGGGGATTCAAATCTCCAGGTTGCGCGGAGAAGGTCTGCGCTGTGTGACCCTACCAAGTGGTCGTGACATGTCGCCAGCAAAAGCTAAGCCTTCAGAAACTTTGAGTTGGCTCGTGGCCGACGCCGTGGCGGATATACTCTCTGCTGCGATTACCCTCTTACAGTTTCCGCTTTTCTTCTTCTTGCGCGTCTTCTTCACTTACGGTTTGTGCTTCTCCGAAATACCCTATTTTCGCATGCATTTGTACAGAACTGATACGCCCCCAAACGGGCTACAGTGTAATTTTAACGCCAAAATGCGGCCAAAAACCAGGAAACTTGTCTTTTTGCCAGTGCTTGTAGTGCTTTGGGGCAAGAGACACGCAGATTCCTTGGTAGGCAGGCTTCTCGCATCGTTCCAATAATTTAGACGAATTTCGAAGAGTGGTTTTCTCTTTGCTAGGACGCTAGAGAAGTCTGACTGTCGGTGGACTTAGCAGATTACGCCTCGATCGGTGTGGTCTGGTCTTGCAAACAATTTGGATTGATCACGTCTTTCTTTTTTTTTACTTCAGTGTCGCTTCCCTTTTCAGAGCGGGAAAAAAAACGTACCACCGATTCTCTTAACACTTACCAGGGTCTCATCGCCCGCGCCTTCGCCTCTTGACACATAATTAGTAAAAATTTTGCTCAATGCTACTCTTTTTCTCTAGGAGGACCGTTCCGATTTCGGCCACTTCCGTTCTGGCGAAGTCATCTTCCAAGTGGAGCACCGTAACTCGGAGCTTGCACTGTGGCTTAAGGGTCACCCGCAGGACGCAGTGACGGTGCCCGCCAAGAAAGGCCAGGTTTTTCTCAGCGTCCGACCAGACCAGTGGTTCACGGGCGTAGACGTGGAGTTCAGAGGTGAGTCCAAGGGCCAACGCCACCTACAGAAAAGGCGTCGGGTAATCCAAGTAATCCGGGGAAACTAGTATAATCTCAGGTTTTGGAAAAAATAACTCAGTGAAGAATGTACGCCCAGGGGGGGGGGGGGGGTTAGGTGACTGCATTGGCTGCGTAAAGCAGAAAAAAAATTTGTTTCGTGCCTGTAAACGTTGGTGCAACTAAAATTTAGTTCCCCCAACAAAATTTTAGTTCTCCGAACAAAAATTTATTGACTGTCTGGAAAACAACTTCAAAATTAGTTGAGACCACTGATCTTTTGTACACATGTCAAATGCTGTAAATATCGTATACATTCATTCTGAAGTGTATTTCAGGTGTTAAGTGAGCTGCAGGGGCAAAAGGCATTAAGGCAGAGTTAAGTTGGTAGTTGCAGTCAACTTAAAGCCCAAGTTCTGTAATTGATAACTCAATTTTCTTGTAATGAATGACCATTGCCGCTTGCTTCGAGGCCAAGTATGTACCATCTCCTGTTGTTGAATACCCAAATGTATATGTGCAAATGAGTTGATATTGACTCATTGGTTCCTGATTTCTGTGTTTTTTTTTTCTTTTTTTCTTTAAATTTTTTTTACCAAAGGTTCAGTGGTATTTCTGATTTTGTGAAATATTCAAATACTTTTTTTGATTGGTGTTCAATAAATATAGTTTAAGGTTGATTATAAGAGAAACATTAAGAATGGTAGTGAACACTTTAATGAACTTTGTCACATAAAACACTTTACAAGAAGACTCAGGGAACAAGTAAAACAGGGGTACCAACTTATTTAAATACAACATAAAATAAAGATTCTATCCGATTGACTAGTATTCCCATGTATTCATTCATACTGTAGACGAATCACGTAGGCATCACTATTTATTGGAGCCAAAGGGCCCATCGAAATTCGAATTTTCAGACGGTCACAAATCGCTTTAAGAGAGTACTGCTCTCTGCATCGACTATTAGGCTTTTTATTCTTCTCCTCTCAGCAAGTGTCGTTTTTGCCGCATTCTGCATTCAGTTTCATTTCACTAACGCTAGATGGCGCCACAGAGATGGTCGGAGCTATGCTGTGGTTCTGCCAACTTCAGAAATTTATACGCAGGCAAAAAATTCAGTTATGTTGTTCTCACATTATACTTCACATCTTCCTAATCAAAGGATGTAATGGAACTCGTGGTAGGCTAAATTTAAAAAAATGCCACGTGACTTTAGGGGGGGGGGGGGGTCAGCCGGAGTACCACGGTTGGTCACGTGTGGGGAGGGGTGCCGCGTAGTTGTGAACGACCCATAACATGCACATTCATTCATCGTCAAAAGACTTCATGTCTCGCGACACTTTCCCCTCAGTGATAATCACTGTCACTGAACTATTTTCCGGAGCCCAACATGGCGGACGGACGCCGGTGCAAGGGCGTTCCACGGACGCGATTTGTCATATCGGATAAAGTTTGCGGCGTCATGTTTGTCTTTGGTTCCAGTTAGGACACAGTTAAATACACCCTATTCGAAGACCCGGACTACGCTCGGTCGGTCTTGTCTCGGGCTGGGCTAGCGGCCGGCGGCGGCCGCCTCGGCGAGCGAGCGTAGTGGGGGAAGACCGGGCCTTCGAATGAAGGTTTCGAAGAAACTTAGAGACGGAAGCTGAAGAACGAATACACTTCCAGACCGGAAACTGAGAAATACCGACTTTTTTTTATTTTATAGAAATATCGATGTACTAGGCCCTGGCCAAATACGACAACCAACCACCAAATTCACTCAACACTATTCAAGTTTCTCATACCTGACTTCGAGAGTTGCCGGACTAGAAGTGTTTTTGTTCTTCAGCTTCCGTTTCCAAGTCTCATTGGACACATCTACAGAAGCGTCGCTGCGACGAAATCTACGTGTCTACTGGGGCTTTACCCTTGAAGACCCTGAAATATAAATTCGGAGCGTTCGGGCTGGCAGTGACAGGTTATTGTGGTTTATTTGGCTGCGGGTGGTTGTTTCGACAGTGCGAATCCCTCTTAGGCTCAGTAAACGTACTGGGAATTTTGCGGAACTCCCACCAAGTTTTTTCTTCTTCTGGAATTCTAGAAATAGCAAGAACTGCACTGTTTAACCACTCAAAATTTAAATTCAACTTTTTTTGGGTCCGCAGGTAACGCAGCACAGTGTCAAGATGACCACTTCCGTTGTGATGATGGCCAGTGTGTACCGTCTGGGCTGAAGTGCACCGGCGTTGAGGAGTGTTACGACGGATCTGACGAGGCCGTGGAGTTGTGCAGCGGTGAGTTGGCGGTTATGGAACAACGATACTAACAGCCGGTAAAAATATGACTTACAGCAGTACTTTAGTGCCGACATTACATTGAAGTTTTCCAATTGTCTGTGCATCTCTCAGCGTCGACAAATATCTTAGTACGCCGCAGAAGTTATACAATAGAAACAAGAACAAATACTACACTGCGCTCTGCGCTCTTGGTGATGGAACGAAACTGAGACATCAAAGTTTGGAGTCGGTAGTTTGTTCCTGTTGCATTGCAGATCCCCAAAACTGCGAAAACAGTAAAAATCAACCCCTAAATTTAACACCCACCACAGGCTGGCTGAGTGAGGGCGGCGACAAATTTTTCGTACTCGAGCTATATGTACAAATCTTTTCACATAGGCTCCCCGCAGCCAAATCGTTGTCTCAATAATGGGTACGGGTGCAGTCCTCCCAAGGGAGTACTTCGGACGAACTCTGTCGTTCCTGCCAAAATGTGGGACTGTATATGTCATCTGGTTATATTGAGCATATTGAGCGAAAGCATAGGGCACACATTTAAATTCTTGCGAAGCATGATATTCAACATGAGAAGAAATTGGCAGCACTGTGGCTTACAGTCGAATTCGTTCGTTTTGTGCAGAGTCTCGCTTCAAACCTGTTGCCAAACTCGCGACCAAACTCAGATCATTTGCATTATAAACATCGCACTTCGCTAGTATGTAACGGTTCACGTTTTGACGCATTTGCCGCCGGCTTGCTCTATTCTTGAAACGATCCCTACGACGTTAAGGTACTCCGGGCACAGCTTGGCGACGCCCATCGGCAGCGGACTGGGATGCTCGCACTGGTGTACTCTGATCCCACGTTTCCCTGCAAATAATTTTCGTCATTTCCAGCCCCTGTCACGACCATTCATGTGCACCAAGTGCTCTCCGCCCACGTGATGTACAAGCCGGCGTTCTGGGGTATAGTGTTCGTGCTGTGTCAGAACACTGAGTGCAGCCGGCTGGGCGTGATGAAGATGCGCTCGCCAGCGGGAGCCCTGGCCTACTGGGCCGGCACCGGCTGCAACAAGGAGGGCAAGTACGAGTCTTGCCGAAGCATAACGCACAAGGTGAGCCTTGCGATAGGTCTAGGTGAGTGTGTCCAAGAACAATGTGTAACGATTTGGCCGGGTTTGTCGAGTTTTTAATCTCTGGCACCAAAGGGAAGGGGCGGT
>CM076249.1:5484685-5919685 GCA_038380765.1 Odontothrips loti
CATACCCCCACCCAGTGGGTGGAAACGCACTAGGGTTGGGAGGGGGCAAGGCGCGACACCGGGCGGAAGTGGCGGTTTGGCGCGCTGCGGCTGGCGGTTCAAACAGCTTCTGAGCTTACCTGCTTGTTTTGTCTCCCAGTGATATCCAGGTTACCAAAAAACGTCCTCGATGGCAGCATTGGTGTGTGGCGAGTCTTCCTACACCACAGGTTGCAGCACAAACATGAAAATTGGTTCAAAAATAGAAATTTCAGTGGCTCGCAGACGGGCCCGGGACGACATCGCTCACTGGGGGAGGTTATAACTTTTAAACGGCTCAATATTTTACAAAAAGTGAAGTAAATTCGGAAAGAAGAGTAATTTCTTTATGGGGTAGACGTTGTGGCGACGTTCCGTACGTTATGGTTTCGCTAAACCAGTAACGAAAACTTCAACTTTGCCGTGAATCCGGGCGCGAGTCAAGATGGCCGCCGTCTTTTGTTTTCCCGCGTCGGTTCGTCTGCTAGACACCCATTGCCGTTCGGATTCGGGTGATTCGGGCGAGCCTTATCAACAAAGCAGCAAGCCGCTTCGTGCCCCAACCGTTTTCAGGTGTGTATGTTTTGATAACCCTTTCAATTCACCACACGTGTGATCTCACCTGTTGTTACGAACAATGCTGTGATAAAAACCGCAGCTACGGTAACATTCGGAAGGTTACAAACGTTGACATCTTTTAGCTGTGTCGTAACTTGGTGCTTGACGTCCGTTCTTTCGCTTGCAACCTTTTCTAAAAGCATCACTGTTTTATTTAATTTCTCTACGGCTGGAGGTTAGCAAAATTCACTACAGCTGCCCGCCGATTTTAATATTGACGGCGTTTTGTTTTGGTTTTCGCTTTCACCACAATCTGCATGGCTTGGCTTTGTTTCAGAATGAGTGATGAAGATATTTTTGATGACCTTGTTGAAGACGCTGTTGATGAATATCTGACTCCAACTCTGCGGCCGAATGAAGATTCACCTGGAGTACCTAGTGGAGTTAGTAGTCAGTCTGGCAGCGGGCCATCCACTGCTAGCCCAGCTGTTCCTCTAGGCCCTAAAGCGAAATCAAAATCTTCTGGGACTATTCTGCTTTGCACGTATAGTGGATGTAAGAAAACGTACAAGACCCAGAAGGGGTTTGATAATCATATTTTCACTCATAAGATTACAGGTAAGTTTGTGTCCTATTTACTTTGTTTTTTTTTGTTTTTTTATCATATCTCATTTAATAGTATTGTTATCTTTTTTAGACATCAATCTGCGGAAGCCCAGCCTTGAAAACTTGTTGGAGGCAGCTGATGGGCTAGTATGTACCATTCTTCAAGAAATTGCTGAGGAGTCATTTTCCTCAGAAGTGAAAAGAAAACTTGCACGAGATCTTTTGGAGCAAAGGAACGTGCTGGTATCGGAATGGGCTGTGTTTGTGCAACTCTTATCAAAGCCAATTCTACAAATTCTCACCAAGCGAACAAAACTTCTTCCACACAATCAATACGAGGAGTTTTTGTCACAGTTGAATGCATTGTTGAACCAAGAAGTGTATATTTCTAGTGCTAGGGATCAGTTTATAAAAATAGTGCCTGTCCTTGATGATGATCTACGTTTGATTAGATTAATTATTTTTCAGTTATGCACTAGATTAGGTGAAGAATTTCAGTTAGTTATAATTAAGGAATTGCGCCAAAGAGCCCCTGTACAGTTGCCTCAAATAGAACTCACTCCCCTGTCAACAGTTGAAAAAAAATTATTCAATGATAAAATTGGCACTATTGTAAGAAATTACTTTAGCAAGGCCATCATGATTAATAATGAAGTTTGGAAAACAAGATGTGAATGTTTACGGCTGAGATTTATGGTATTTTTGGATAATACTCGTAGAAGTGATATTGTGAAAAAGCCAATGTGGGTTGAAGGGAAAATAAGTGTTTGTGAAAACTTTATTGACTTCTGTGAGGGACTAGAAAGCATCATCAAGAAATTTATGACTAGCTTTAAAGAGCCTGTGTCACCAGACAAAGTGATTGAGTCCCTGCTGGAATCTGATAATGTTTTAATTAATATCTGGCACACACTCACAACCGGTTACTTTAGTGAACTTGACTCTCTACTTTTTATGCGTGATTTCGTGACAATTTTTATAAATCTTTCTGTTCGCCTGGAAGAGGCAAGACTTCAACGTGTGGAGGGTGAGCAGAGATTGCAACTATTTGCAACCAGGGATAATTTAAAAAGGAACTAATGTGTGTTACACAACTATTTTTATTTAGCTCTTTAATATAATAATACTACATTCTTAATACTTGTTTACCCAATCTAAGAGGAATACTGCTGTTCATAAAACTTTGTACTTTCATTTTGTACTGAAACAATAAATAAATAAAATGTATCTAAACAGCTTTAGTGTTTATAGTTCCATATCAGGCAACCTTGGCACAGATTGACAAAGACAATAAATGTATCAAAACATTATCAGTATCAATAGCTTCTTAACAAACAATCTTGAAACAACTTGACACAGACAATACAGATTGAAATGTGAGCTATTGCTTCTTCAGCCTTTTTGGAATGGGAGACTCATCAGGTACCCACTCTTCTGCAACTTGAGTGCTACCTTTAGTGGGTGGTCTTGCAGCCGGGCCTTGAATGTGAAGAGACATGGTCTTCTGAATTGCTTCAGCAGCAGTTGGATTTCTATTTCCACCAAAAGACATTCGCAGCATACCAAAAAACTGCTCCAATTTGTCCTGGTTTAACTTTCTTGCATCAACAGAAGGAGCTCCTTTCCCCAATAAAAATTTCACCACACCAATAAACCCACAAGTTGTTGTGTGCAGACTCTCATACGTTAAAGTGCTAATGAACATTTTCTCTCTGCGTTCCTTTGAAAACTTTCCAGGCCTGCTCATAACATCTTCGTGCCACTCATCAAAAAATTTCAAGACCTTTTCTGTCATAAAAATGAACCTGGGATCATTGATGTCAGTGTAGGGTAAAAGCAAGTCATTTTGTTTGATGCGTTTTCCCTTGGGATCACTGCATCCATTTAGGCAATCAAACCAGTCATTACATAATGTTATGAAGGTCCTGACTTCATGAAAATCCAACTTTTTTGATTTAAGCTCTTCTTCAAAATAATGAATGGCTGTTGCCACAGACCTACTCAAAACTTGAACAGCAAATATAACCTTCATACAACTGTGAGAAGTTAATTTTATATGTGCTCTAGTGAGCTTCAAGTCAATAAATTTTGTGTTCTTTGTAAAATGAAATAAATTTTCAATCACAGCCCAGGATAAACTTTCTCCATTTTTCCACATATCTCTTGTTTTTTTGTGAGATTGTGAGTTTGAAAAGTTATTTCTCAGTGACTTCACAATGTGGACTGGATCAGTAATGAAAAATAAAGGTCTATCTTCACCACAAGCAATATTATAGGTTTTGTAAATGTATTTACTGGTAGGATCCAGATTGAAATGCATTTTAAAAAACTTTTTGTTAATTGAAGCCCCATCACTAGTTAAGCAAACAACTTTCAAACCACAGTTTTCCATCTGGTAGATAACTGTCCATGTTCTTGTATAAATTTGGCCAGCTGTAAAGTTACCTCCAGTGGTGTATACCCCCACAATACCTGAGATTGAAGTAGTGATTCCAACAGCTAGGTATACCAGTAATTTTTTAGCCATTTGTTTGGTAGGTTCAGCCTTCTCTGAAATTTCAGCTTCAAGAGCCATAAACTCCTGTTCAACATCTGACAATTTCACATACCCAACCACATCTCCTGTTCTTCGGCTTATAACAACACCTGCTCGAATATCAACTTCATCAAAAATTAAGTTAAAGTATCGTTGATGTTCCTCCTTACATACTTTCTTACATTCTTCAGCCAACTCTTTCATTATAACTTCTTGGGGTCCTTCTTTTGCTTCAGCATAATGAGTGTAATCATACAATGTCCGTTTGGATGGTAAATTCAAAAAGTTTTGTAAATAATCATAAGCAGTACTAGACAGCATCTGTAGATGAAGAGCCAACTTGATGATAAAAGGATTCCATCGCATATGTCGAGGGTTCTTCTGTTTAGCCAAACATTTTAGTTGTTCAGCCCAGAAAAGTTTTTGAACAGGTGACAAATTCTTTTCATTTACTTTAAATATTTTGGCAATGTCAGCCCCAAATTCTGTACTCACAGGGACAGTGTTTTTCTCAATGTAGGCTTTAATTTTCTCTTTCATTTTAAAGAACTTTTTCTCCAGCTTTCTCTTTTCTTCTTGTGTCTCTCTAAGACGTTCTTTAGCTTCTTCACCTGAGAGATACTTGATATTTGTAAATTTCTTTTTTGTCTCCCTTTCCTGGTTTGCTCTGAAATTCCTGCATTTCAATAAATTTGACAATTTCTTGCATGGCACACAGACTTCACCTCCAGCAACAAGAAGAGGACAGTCATTATCTCTAAAGCAGGCCACTTCTCTATAACACTCATTTTCTATAAAACCTCTCTTCTCTTCAGAAATTTTGTCCCACAGATTATGATATAGTCTTACACCTGCACATATTTGAGAACTTTGGATAAGACAGCACAGCTTTGGTAGATACTCACCTACATCACTAATATTGTCATAATTAATACCACTAATTGAATTCCAAACAAAATTATCTTTGGGCAATTTCCTATTATGTACAAAAATACTGATTTTTTCACCATTCCATGTTATTGCCTGACTAACACTGACATTCTCAAACTGGCTTAATAATGTAAGTCTAACATATTTACATGTAGAGTCAACTCTCCACCCATCAGGAATTGCATCTAAAAGACTGTCAACCAGTTCTTCAAACGGGTTCTGGAACAACAACACCATCATGAATAATTAAAGAAAAATTTTGAACAAGGACAATAATTTAACAGCAGTGTTAATATTTACCTCACTTGACAGGCTTCCTTCATAAAATGGGTCCTCAGACCATTCTTCCTGAAAATTTAGAGAAGAAAATATTTATGAAAACATTTCAAAACAGTTCAAATGCAATTCACAAAGCAACAAACATTGTTCAATTTCTCTCACCTCTCCAGCACTGTCAACAAGCATAAAATCATATTCTAAATCAAGGACTAAGTCAGGATTGATTGCCTCCTCAGAATCATTTACAACAAAAACTATATCCTCTCCCTCAGTGTCAGGAATTATAACAATTTTCTGAACCACATCTTCAATTATATTTTCTTCCATTGGGTCCTGTATTGTGTGTGCTGTGTCTTCTGTTACATCATGATCCTCGATAAGTAAGCTACTGTCAGCAATATTGGCATTGGTATTGTAGGAGAAGTCCTCCACTCCATCAGCTGTGTCACAATACACCACATCAACTGATGAGACATTTTCTTCCAGGTTTTCAGTATCCCTCTCAACATTCTGAATAAAGCAATACAAAATACAATTAGATAATAAAACACTGCTCTGGTTGAACATTAGATCAACAGGGAATGTAAGTTTTTTAAAATTGTATTCACGTTGGTCTTACCTCAAGCATGAACGTTACTTTCTTATTTCCTTCTGTCACAGCATCTTCTGGAGTGGCATCCTCTACAACAACAGTAACTTTCTGTGTCTGTAAGGGAAAATAAAATCGTTTCAAACTTATGTGACAAAAACATGATAAGCAACGGTACAGATTCGATTAAACTTACTGGTAAAGAACCAGCTCCCTTTTTAGATCCCTTTTTCTTATACTGCACACTTGTTTTTCCCTTTCGTTTCCGTTGCAGACAATCTATTTAGAATTAAACAAGTCAGAAATGTTGAGTAATAATTAATATAATACATTACAACATAAGTTCTCACTACAAACCATCAAGGTGACTCTGTGAATGCTGGGACAGTCCTCTTGCAGATTTACAGATCTTTCCACATTCCACGCATACAAAGGAACTGGAGGTGGAGGACTCACCTTCCAATGCAAAACCCATAGCAACCTCCTCAACTTCATGCTCTCCATCACTCATTCTGAAACAAAGCCAAGCCATGCAGATTGTGGTGAAAGCGAAAACCAAAACAAAACGCCGTCAATATTAAAATCGGCGGGCAGCTATAGTGAATTTTGCTAACCTCCAGCCGTAGAGAAATTAAATAAAACAGTGATGCTTTTAGAAAAGGTTGCAAGCGAAAGAACGGACGTCAAGCACCAAGTTACGACACAGCTAAAAGATGTCAACGTTTGTAACCTTCCGAATGTTACCGTAGCTGCGGTTTTTATCACAGCATTGTTCGTAACAACAGGTGAGATCACACGTGTGGTGAATTGAAAGGGTTATCAAAACATACACACCTGAAAACGGTTGGGGCACGAAGCGGCTTGCTGCTTTGTTGATAAGGCTCGCCCGAATCACCCGAATCCGAACGGCAATGGGTGTCTAGCAGACGAACCGACGCGGGAAAACAAAAGACGGCGGCCATCTTGACTCGCGCCCGGATTCAGTCAACCCGGCGCTGACCTTGCTGTAGCGCACGGAGGAAAAAGTTCCGTCCTGGCTGCAGAGTTTAGCTGCTGCAGACGGAAAGTTTGTAGATTTTGGGACCAGATAGAAAGTCTTGCAGATAGGTCAGAACACAAATTCCCGAATACAACTGGAGAGTTTGCTGCTCCACTCAAACTGCTAGCTGCTAAGCACGAAGGCGGGCAGTATGAGAAATCACGCAGCAGATGCACGCAGGCGCGTAGCCAGGAGGGGGGTCACGGGGGTCATGACCCCCCCCCCCCCCCCCCCCCCCAAAAAAAAAAAAGCCTCCGATGAGGTGCATTTTTCCCGGTGCAAGCACTGCGCAACATACACGGACACGGTCTAGGAGGCATATAATATGGAGGGACAGGGGAATCACGCAGCGACTGAGTACTGGGAGGTGACGTGGTGTCGCTTGCCATCCATGGTGTAGGGCGAGGTTTGCGTTTGCGGCAGCGGCAGGACGTAGCGACCGGCCGATGCCGAGCCAAGCCCGCCGCCACCCGACAATCGAACTCAGCGAAGCGGCGCGGACAAGTGCAACGAGGTGATGTACCCCTCCATTTTCATGTTTTTGTCAATCTTGGCCACACTACCCGTCTGTGTAGCGACGGCGGAACGCTCGTTCTCAAGTCTTCGTCGTGTCAAACTTGGTTTAGGTCCCGCATGGAAGAGACTCGCCTCTCCGGTCTAGCACTGCTGAACATTCATCAGGACATCGAAGTATGTCCTGAATAAATTCGACCGTAGTGGGAAGCGTCGCCTAGATTTTTCCCTGTAAATTGTAACTATAGATTTTATTTTCAACTGTTTCTGCAACGAAACTTCAAGTCGTTCTGATTAAATATCTTATTCTTTAACACAGTTCACTGTAATTTTTACTGTCTGTTTTTGTTTTGTTCATGTTTCAAAATAAATTGACATTAAAATCTACGCAATTTTTAAGCTAGTAGTTTGAATGGAGCAGCAAACTTGTCCAGATTTTTCGACATTTCGGTGCTTGCAGCAGTAGCTGCCTAGTAGTTGTGCTTGGTGCTGACTTTCTAGCTGCCACAGCTGGAAACATGCAGCCGGAAAGTTCGGCTGCCTAGAGGACCCCGATTTTTCACCGTGCGGGGCGCTACAAAAGAGGCACCAAATACTTCATTTTTGTGACAACCCACTTCCCACTTCATAGAGCAACAGTTAGTTGCGGCAGCACAATAGTATTTTAACATACGCAATAGCAATTACAAGTTTTTTATTTTCCCTTACCGTCAGATATCGTAATAAAGTACATGTATATCTCAGAACTCCATGAACATTTGCTCAGCCGGTTACATTGAATGATCAACATTTGTCGTGAATTCATAAACTTGGGACGGAATTAGATAATGCCGAACCGACGATGGAACAGCTGATCAGGCAGGGCTACTCACTACTTTGTCTGATGGTCGAACTACACACGCCGTGTGATGGACGAAGCAGTCTGTGAAGAATGATTAAAACAGTATGTAAGTAAAAGTATGATCAGCAATTAATGGGGCTCAACAGGACCAACACTAATAAAACGAGGTTGGATAATCACGAAGAACTGTTTCATCCTAATTTTCCGAACATGCATAAAACAAGTGAAGTGCACGCTGCACTAACCGAGCCCTCTAAGTAAAAAATACTCAGTCCAAGCGAGCACTGTCTTGGAGTTTGAGATGAATTTCATACTAAACCTGTGAAGATAATCGTACACTTTTAGTGATGTTCGCCATAATTACTTGCGATGTCAGATCGTATTGTGATGCCCGTCGCAGCTTGTTTGCGATGTACCTCGTTTTATAAAAAAAAATTGGCACGGGTCTCACCTAGTAGTTCTGTAGTACATGTACTACTGCATGAGCTTATCTGATGTGGTCACTTGAGTCCATCTAGAGAGTACTCTTCATTTAGTCCACTTTGGCCGAACGTTAACGGAGTCTCTCGTTTTGTAATGACCACCATCTTCGTTTTCGCAAAGCACCATCGAGAAAAGGGTACAATTGTCGTTTGTGGGCCCCATGGGGACCCCTCTCTACCACGCATGGTCATTAGGTTGAGTGCTGTAGTGTCTTGTGAAAAGGCACGTACAAGGGTGCTGCAAATAGGGCAGTACGATGGGTTGCCTACCCGTTCGACTGCAGGAGGGAAGACCTAACCTAAAGCAAGCGACAGGACAGCTGGGACAGCTTTTGGAGGGGGCGGAGAGGTTGCTCTGTCACTCCCGCTGTCATCTCCACGTGCCGGTCACAGCGTCCCCCCTCCCCGAAAACTACCTGTGTGTGACCAGAGTGGCGCTGGCATTCCCCCTTGTCTGACGCTGCAGAGCGAGCAGGCCCGGCCGACGCGTCGAGACGACAGCGGGGCTGAGAGGGTCGCCACTGGTCACCACCAATCAAGAATATCCCTCAAGAATACAAGATTCGCATCAAAATCGCTTTGAATCAAGCATTCATTTTTGAGAGTGTGGCACCGCCTGTAAAAGGCAAACCTTTGTGCAGAGCGATGATCTTGAAAACAACAAAATAACCATCGCACCGCGGTCTGCGCAATGACGTCGACTCCCCAAGCAAATTGCAAAGAGAAAAAGAGTTGGCGGACGTATTCCTGTTATTTCTGTCGGTAATGGTCGGGTGGGGGAAGCGGTGTGCTGAAGTTGGCGTCCAGCAGCAGCGGCTACAGCCGGCAGCGGCTCCAGTAACCAGTTGACGCGCCTCGTCCGCAAGGCAATGGGTGAGTTGAAGAGGCGCCGCGGAGTTGGGAGGACCCTGGAGCCGGGGCATGCCTTGGGGACTCTGAGACTTGCTGCGGTAGCCGTGGCCACCGTGCTCCTGCTGTTCGTCACACACGGATCTGCAGGTGAGGGACCATTCACATACTGCCAGTGGCTGAGGCTGGTGTAAGAATAATGTACCAGCTTGGGAGAATGTAGTCCAAAGTACATTATGAAATTGCAGTGCAAATGCAGTTTTTGTATCGAAGGGAGTATTTTGGAGGCAAGAAAAGTAGGAGTTTTCCGGATGCAGTTCAGTTTTCTGCGTTGAGTGTAGGGTAACTGCATTATTTAAACTGCCATTAAAAGTTTAGTTTTCGAACTGCAGTTAGCGCAATGCTCTTTCAACTATAATTTCACCGGGAGCGTATTGTAACCGCAGGGTTTTTAAAACCGCAGTGTTCTCAGAACAGCAGTGTTTGGGGTGGGTGCGAGCCGTCGTAGTGGCCCAAGTGAGCCCACATGCGTGAGAAGCCCGGAAGTGAAGTTAACATGAAAACCGCAGTGTTCAGTAAACCGCTGTTTTTTGAATTTCGCGCACAGGCTACCCGGCCCTCTCGCAAACGGAAAGAGCCGTGTTAGCGTAGTTCAGGTTTTAGCAAGGCTAGAGGAAATGTACAAGTCGGACAGTAGCAGGTCGGACAAACGATGTAGACCCGCTTCGCTTGCTTCCAGGCCTCTCACGCATTTGGGCTCACTTGCATTACGACGGGTCACACTCACTCCAGACACTGCTGTTCTGAGGACAGTGCGGTTTTGAAACACTGCGGTTGTGGAAGCGCCTCATTTCACCACTGATTCTCCCACGTAGGCTGAATTGATGATTTTAAGATTTTTCGCCGGTTATAGCTCTGCCAGTTCACATCTGACTGGGAACCATGGGAACTATAGGCCCCAACTGCGGTTATTATTTTTGTCAACTTTCCTTTTACTCCATTACTACTGGTAGTAATCATAAGAGAAGCTCAGGGGGCCACTTGCGCACGCGCCATTTGACTAAAAAACTTACAGTGGTCGCGGCGCATTAAGGTGAGACTAGAGTTCGTGTGCCTTGGCCGGCTGCTATTAGTAGGCCCTTGTCTATGCATTTATGTCCTTGCGGTCGGCCGGCGATGAATAATGAGTGTTTGTTTACGAGACTGAGTTAACAGCTGTGGGTAAAGTATGAGAAATCGCGTTTCCAGAGCCCTCCTCTTCAAATATGCAAAGAGACAAAACACTCGATTTCTCTCATACTCTGCCCAGCATTCATCTTCTTCGTTAACACTTCGTACTTTCCATATTTCGGGCGTCTCCGGAGTAGTCCATTCCGTTGCGCCGTTGACGTCATCGGGAACAGTAAGGTAATAGGAATAACACGCGCCTAACCCTATAGCGCATGCGCGGCGCCGTTGTTACATTGAAAAGGGTGTCTGCGAATGCGCAGTGATGCCTGCGATGATCCAAAGCTTGTTATTCCTTCCATTTTCTTGCCGTTTCTGGGGACGTTAGCGTGGGGGGTATTTCCCTGCATCCAAACCAGACCCGAAAAAGATACTCCCTAATAGCATACTGCCTCCAAATAGCGCCTGGCGCATGACTGGCGCTCTTTGGGTGCACTTTGGTGCTGTGGAGTGATTGCCAAAACTGAATGCGGTACGACAAATCACAATGGCAGCAGGGCAACCTCGGTCAGGTAAGTGCGGCAGGGAGTGGAACGTTGTAGTGAAGGGCACTAATCATCGTGTGTTTACTACAGTGTCTTCAAGTACGCAATGCACGAATGGCCAGTTCCGTTGCAACGACGGGCAATGCATCGCAGCGGGACACAGGTGCACCGGTGTGGAGGAATGCTATGACGGCTCCGACGAGTCCCCAAACCTATGCAGTGGTGAGTCGTTCGCCCTATTCTTGGAACACCGCTCACAACTGTAGTTTAACTCGAGGTCTTTTCATCCGGGGGTTATGTCTACGTGTCGAAATTTTCTGCAAGATCGAGAATCGCAAGATTTTCCAAAATCGATGGCCCAAACTTGTTTTTATGAGCTCCCCACCCCCTCCTGAGGCGAATACTAACTCGCAGCCTCCAAAACGCAGTCTCCAGGGCGTCACGAACTTTCCTATAGAGGTTTCCAGCAAGGCTCAGAATCGGAAGCTGAAGAACAGAAACCCTTCCAGACCGGATACTCTCGAGATCAGGTATGAGAAATATCGACGCCCAAAGGCCTCGCCAAATTTAGGAACTAACCTTCTAATTCACTTAAAACGCCACTTAGGCCTAAGTTTCTCATAGCTGCCCTTGTCAGTTCCCGGCTTGGAAGAGGTTTTGTTCCTCAACTTCCGTTCCCAAAGCATCATCGGAAACCTCTATTATGTTTCATGTGTGTCTTTCAAGCGCCCAACACCACAATCCGTGTCGGCGAGGAGGTGACCGTGCACGTGCAGTACAAGCCAGAGTACACCGGCATCGTGTTCGTGCTGTGTCAGAACACCGAGTGCAGCCGGCTGGGGGTGATGAAGAAGCACTTGTCGGTCGGAGCGCTGGCCTACTGGGCCGGCACCGGCTGCAACAAGGAGGGCAAGTACGAGTCCTGCCGAACCATAACGCACAAGGTGAGTGCCCGGAAATAACCCTTCACAGGAAATACGCCTGGCTCCTCAGTCTAGGAACACTCGTAGAACTATGGCGTAACCTTAGGCCCGTTTCGATGCGTGGTCGTAGCTTGAAGCGTAACGTTACTCTTGGAAGCTTAGGGATGGACTAGGATATTTCGGAGAAGCTCAAACTGGAAGTGGAGAAGACGCGTAAGAAGAAGAAAGGTGGAAAGAGTATGAGCGTAACCGAAGCAGAGAGTATCCCCGCCACGGCGTCGGCCACGAGCCAACTCAAAATTTCAGGAGGCTTAGCTCTCGCTGCCGACATGTCACGACCCTTTAATAGGGTCACGGTCACACAGCGCAGCAATACTCCGCGCGGCCTGGGGATTCAAATCTCCAGGTTGCGCGGAGAAGGTCTGCGCTGTGTGACCCTACCAAGTGGTCGTGACATGTCTCCAGCAAAAGCTAAGCCTTCAGAAACTTTGAGTTGGCTCGTGGCCGACGCCGTGGCGGATATACTCTCTGCTGCGATTAACCCGCCGGATTACCCTCTTACAGTTTCCGCTTTTCTTCTTCTTGCGCGTCTTCTTCACTTACGGTTTGAGCTTCTCCGAAATACCCTATTTTCTCATGCATTTGTACAGAACTGATACGCTCCCAAACGGGCTACAGTGGAATTTTAACGCCAAAATGCGGCCAAAAACCAGGAAACTTGTCTTTTTGCCAGTGCTTGTAGTGCTTTGGGGTAAGAGACACGCAGATTCCTTGGTAGGCAGGCTTCTCGCATCGTTCCAATAATTTAGACGAATTTCGAAGAGTGGTTTTCTCTTTGCTAGGACGCTAGAGAAGTCTGACTGTCGGTGGACTTAGCAGATTACGCCTCGATCGGTGTGGTCTGGTCTTGCAAACAATTTGGATTGATCACGTCTTTCTTTTTTTTTTTTACTTCAGTGTCGCTTCCCTTTTGAGAGCGGGAAAAAAAACGTACCACTGATTCTCTTAATACTTACCAGGGTCTCATCGCCCGCGCCTTCGCCTCTTGACACATAATTAGTAAAAATTTTGCTCAATGCTACTCTTTTTCTCTAGGAGGACCGTTCCGATTTCGGCCACTTCCGTTCTGGCGAAGTCATCTTCGAAGTGGAGCACCGTAACTCGGAGCTTGCATTGTGGCTTAAGGGTCACCCGCAGGACGCAGTGACGGTGCCCGCCAAGAAAGGCCAGGTTTTTCTCAGCGTCCGACCAGACCAGTGGTTCACGGGCGTAGACGTGGAGTTCAGAGGTGAGTCCAAGGGCCAACGCCACCTACAGAAAAGGCGTCGGGTAATCCAAGTAATCCGGGGAAACTAGTATAATCTCAGGTTTTGGAAAAAATAACTCAGTGAAGAATGTACGCCCAGGGGGGGGGGGGGGGTTAGGTGACTGCATTGGCTGCGTAAAGCAGAAAAAAAATTTGTTTCGTGCCTGTAAACGTTGGTGCAACTAAAATTTAGTTCCCCCAACAAAATTTTAGTTCTCCGAACAAAAATTTATTGACTGTCTGGAAAACAACTTCAAAATTAGTTGAGACCACTGATCTTTTGTACACATGTCAAATGCTGTAAATATCGTATACATTCATTCTGAAGTGTATTTCAGGTGTTAAGTGAGCTGCAGGGGCAAAAGGCATTAAGGCAGAGTTAAGTTGGTAGTTGCAGTCAACTTAAAGCCCAAGTTCTGTAATTGTTAACTCAATTTTCTTGTAATGAATGACCATTGCCGCTTGCTTCGAGGCCAAGTATTTACCATCTCCTGTTGTTGAATACCCAAATGTATATGTGCAAATGAGTTGATATTGACTCATTGGTTCCTGATTTCTGTGTTTTTTTTTTCTTTTTTTCTTTAAATTTTTTTTATACCAAAGGTTCAGTGGTATTTCTGATTTTGTGAAATATTCAAATACTCTTTTTGATTGGTGTTCAATAAATATAGTTTAAGGTTGATTATAAGAGAAACATTAAGAATGGTAGTGAACACTTTAATGAACTTTGTCACATAAAACACTTTACAAGAAGACTCAGGGAACAAGTAAAACAGGGGTACCAACTTATTTAAATACAACATAAAATAAAGATTCTATCCGATTGACTAGTATTCCCATGTATTCATTCATACTGTAGACGAATCACGTAGGCATCACTATTTATTTGAGCCAAAGGGCCCGGAGCCCCCCAAAAGGGCCCATCGAAATTCGAATTTTCAGACGGTCACAAATCGCTTTAAGAGAGTACTGCTCTCTGCATCGACTATTAGGCTTTTTATTCTTCTCCTCTCAGCAAGTGTCGTTTTTGCCGCATTCTGCATTCAGTTTCATTTCACTAACGCTAGATGGCGCCACAGAGATGGTCGGAGCTATGCTGTGGTTCTGCCAACTTCAGAAATTTATACGCAGGCAAAAAATTCAGTTATGTTGTTCTCACATTATACTTCACATCTTCCTAATCAAAGGATGTAATGGAACTCGTGGTAGGCTAAATTTAAAAAAACCAGCTAGCAAGCTAGCTAGTAGCAAAGGCAGTCAACAGGCAAATTTTTTAGCAATTTAAAAACCAGGAGAGAAAGAAAAATTGAATATTAACATTTCAAATCTTAGGACTAATGAAATTATGTGAGGTAAAGCATTCAGAATAGCATATACAGATATAAATGATGGTGCAGCCCCAAAACCTCCTGAGAGGTCATTTCGTCCGCGTCTTTCGGTTTCGCATCAAAATTTTCATCTTAAACATTAAGCTTTAGCAACTTTAGCAACAGCTAGGAGTCCCTGACCTAGCCTGTTGTGCGTCACATTTTTCGTCCAATTTTATTTCTCCCACTCACCTAGAGAAACGAATTTCTAATTCAAGTATTCAGTATTCTTAAAGCATTCAAGAATATAATTCTTAATCCAAGAATGTTTCTTGAATTAATTCCTAGATTGGCTTGATTCAGGGAAATATTCTTGAATGCTTTTAGCCTAAGAATCTCTTGGTGCACGCCTTGACACCAACGAACGACAAGTGTTGTCAACACACCCCCCCCCCCCCCCCCCGACACGTGCCCTTCCCACCCGACCCCCCTGTAGGGTCTGCCCTGCTGCACACCCAGCGCGCCGGCCGGCTCGACTCGGCCTAGCCAGGCCTAGCCCGGCGCGCTCGGCTCGCTACCCGACTCGGCACGCCCCCTCCCCTCCCGCCCTCCGCCCGCGTCGCTCCTCTCGGGGCCCAGCTTGGGCCGGCCGGGGCCGCGCTGCCTGCCGCTGCTCGCCGCGTACGTACGTACGGACGGACGTACGGACGTACAGCGAGCCCTCCCCAGCCTATAAGCTCTCTACTGGGGCTAGGGCGGCTGAAGCTGACGGGCTAGGGACCTAACCCATTTGAGCAAATAATTTCCTCTTAACCTTAGCAGCCTAACCTAACCTTTTCATCTTTACCTTAGCAACCTAACCTAACCTTTTCATCTTAAACTTAGCAACTAATCTAACCTAACGCTTGTAAAAAGCCAGTCAAAGTGACTGCCTTAAAAATGCCACGTGACTTTAGGGGGGGGGGGGGGGGGTCAGCCGGAGTACCACGGTTGGTCACGTGTGGGGAGGGGTGCCGCGTAGTTGTGAACGACCCATAACATGCACATTCATTCATCGTCAAAAGACTTCATGTCTCGCGACACTTTCCCCTCAGTGATAATCACTGTCACTGAACTATTTTCCGGAGCCCAACATGGCGGACGGACGCCGGTGCAAGGGCGTTCCACGGACGCGATTTGTCATATCGGATAAAGTTTGCGGCGTCATGTTTGTCTTTGGTTCCAGTTAGGACACAGTTAAATACACCCTATTCGAAGACCCGGACTACGCTCGGTCGGTCTTGTCTCGGGCTGGGCTAGCGGCCGGCGGCGGCCGCCTCGGCGAGCGAGCGTAGTGGGGGAAGACCGGGCCTTCGAATGAAGGTTTCCGAAGAAACTTAGAGACGGAAGCTGAAGAACGAATACACTTCCAGACCGGAAACTGAGAAATACCGACTTTTTTTTATTTTATAGAAATATCGATGTACTAGGCCCTGGCCAAATACGACAACCAACCACCAAATTCACTCAACACTATTCAAGTTTCTCATACCTGACTTCGAGAGTTGCCGGACTAGAAGTGTTTTTGTTCTTCAGCTTCCGTTTCCAAGTCTCATTGGACACATCTACAGAAGCGTCGCTGCGACGAAATCTACGTGTCTACTGGGGCTTTACCCTTGAAGACCCTGAAATATAAATTCGGAGCGTTCGGGCTGGCAGTGACAGGTTATTGTGGTTTATTTGGCTGCGGGTGGTTGTTTCGACAGTGCGAATCCCTCTTAGGCTCAGTAAACGTACTGGGAACTTTGCGGAACTCCCACCAAGTTTTTTCTTCTTCTGGAATTCTAGAAATAGCAAGAACTGCACTGTTTAACCACTCAAAATTAAAATTCAACTTTTTTTTGGGTCCGCAGGTAACGCAGCACAGTGTCAAGATGACCACTTCCGTTGTGATGATGGCCAGTGTGTACCGTCTGGGCTGAAGTGCACCGGCGTCGAGGAGTGTTACGACGGATCTGACGAGGCCGTGGAGTTGTGCAGCGGTGAGTTGGCGGTTATGGAACAACGATACTAACAGCCGGTAAAAATATGACTTACAGCAGTACTTTAGTGCCGACATTACATTGAAGTTTTCCAATTGTCTGTGCATCTCTCAGCGTCGACAAATATCTAAGTACGCCGCAGAAATTATAAAATAGAAACTAAAACAAATACTACACTGCGCTCTGCGCTCTTGGTGATGGAACGAAACTGAGACATCAAAGTTTGGAGTCGGTACTTTGTTCCTGTTGCATTGCAGATCCCCAAAACTGCGAAAACAGTAAAAATCAACGCCTAAATTTAACCCCAAAAACAGGCTGGCTGAGTGAGGGCGGCGACAAATTATTCGTACTCGAGCTATATGTACAAATCTTTTCACATAGGCTCCCCGCAGCCAAATCGTTGTCTCAATAATGGGTACGGGTGCAGTCCTCCCAAGGGAGTACTTCGGACGAACTCTGTCGTTCCTGCCAAAATGTGGGACTGTATATGTCATCTGGTTATATTGAGCATATTGAGCGAAAGCATAGGGCACACATTTAAATTCTTGCGAAGCATGATATTCAACATGAGAAGAAATTGGCAGCACTGTGGCTTACAGTCGAATTCGTTCGTTTTGTGCAGAGTCTGGCTTCATACCTGTTGGCATACTCGCGAACAAACTCAGATCATTTGCATTATAAACATCGCACTTCGCTAGTATGTAACGGTTCACGTTTTGACGCATTTGCCGCCGGCTTGCTCTATTCTTGAGACGATCCCTACGACGTTAAGGTACTCTGGGCACAGCTTGGCGACGCCCATCGGCAGCGGACTGGGATGCTCGCACTGGTGTACTCTGATCCCACGTTTCCCTGCAAATAATTTTCGTCATTTCCAGCCCCTGTCACGACCATTCATGTGCACCAAGTGCTCTCCGCCCACGTGATGTACAAGCCGGCGTTCTGGGGTATAGTGTTCGTGCTGTGTCAGAACACTGAGTGCAGCCGGCTGGGCGTGATGAAGATGCGCTCGCCAGCGGGAGCCCTGGCCTACTGGGCCGGCACCGGCTGCAACAAGGAGGGCAAGTACGAGTCTTGCCGAAGCATAACGCACAAGGTGAGCCTTGCGATAGGTCTAGGTGAGTGTGTCCAAGAACAATGTGTAACGATTTGGCCGGGTTTGTCGAGTTTTTAATCTCTGGCACCAAAGGGAAGGGGCGGTCTTCTACAAAAATTTCAAAGTTTAAAAATTTCGTTGGAAATTTCCAACAAATTTATAGAAAAATTTGCAGCACGAAGAAATCGGAAACTTTCGAACAATTTTTTTTACAGTGAGCGAGCGGCACGATGGGGCACTGTAAATTCTTTGGGAAGTAAACTCGGCGAACGGCCTTCCCTTTGAACCCTAATTCACTGCCACAGAGACTCCTAATTTTTGGCTATATTTGGGCAATCTGTTGGGTTTGACATAAATGTAATAGAGGGACAGCACTCAAATAATTGACAAGCAGAAGTCTCGACAAAGTTTGGCCGTTCAAAATCTCAGTCTGTTGAAATTTAGTTTCAAAGATTTAATTGATTCTCACGGAAAAAAAGAGTTGGCTGGTTTAGCGAAGTTTTCGCTGGTTCAGCGAATTTTGTAGGTTGAATACGCGTCTCCAAATTTTCTCGCTCGCCCAGCGAATTTTTTTCGCTGCTGTGTGACTGCTGAACTGAGCGCTCAATGTTCGCTATAGAAGCGAACATACTTTGTATGGTGGGCATGCAAAGTTCACTATACTAGCAATCAAATGTTTGCTGGAGCAGCAAACTTGTTCGCTGATTTAGAGATTTAATTTTGCTGTAAAAACAGCAAAAATGTTTGCCGTTACAGCGGTACCGCCCAGGAGTAATTCCGAGTCCTGAAGCCTTTCGCACATCTAGCCCCAGCTAGGGTTTGAACCCAGGACCCTTCAGTTCACTCTCGGGCTTGCTATCCGTTACACTAACGGGACACATCTCCGAGACCACCCTTAGAAGCCGTACTCAAGGTGTGGATCATGGTTTGTGTGTTTTCTGCTTTGCTCGCTGATCTAGCAAACACTGTCGCTCACATAGGGAACGTATTCGCCAGATCAGCGAACAAGGGATTGCAACATGAGTTCGCTACTGCAGTTTGTTACTGCAGCAACCGTAGCTGCTAAAACAAGCGAAATTGTTCGCTAGCAATAGCAGGAATGAATCGCTGCGTTAGCGACACAACGTTCGCTAATTTAGCAGGCACGGTCGCTACAGCAGCAAAATTGACTCGCTAAAGCAGCGGAAAACCTTCAGCGAACGCATGATCGCTGGGCCAACGAATTCTTTTTTTCCGTGAGTTATCAGTGCTTTTGTTTAAATGTTTCGTTCTCGGCTATTTCGTTTTGAGTTTCGTTTTGTTTGCATATTAATGAAACACGTTTCTTACGAGGGGCGAATCACTAGCGTAATCATGTGTACAAAATTCTAGAAATTTTTAAGAAGAAAGTGATAAAAATTGCGAATTTGAAGTTGGACTTGGACTTTATGCCGAAAAATAGTACCTACACAGGCTGAAATGGCCAGAAAAGCAAAAAAAATCTAAAATTAACGAAAACTACGGGGTGTAATCCGACGAAATCTTGAAATCTGTGTACACATTTTTAATGAGTGGTTGTCCCCTCGGTTTCTTATACAAAGTGGCCTGTTTTCGTCGAGCTTCGGTTTCTTTTTGTTAAGTTTTCACTCCCTTCTTCAGAATCCTACACACTACGCAGTCCATGACAATCTTAACCCAATACTGTCAGTACTGCGCAACAAACAATTCGACGCAATCGTTTTACAAAATAATTCACAGTCATCGCATAAGTTCCGAATCTGACAGTAATCTAAATCCATGCGAAACTTACTCTGCCTACGCTGCAGATACGATATCTCTTCAGTTACCTGTAATATGTTAACGTTTCGTCAGGAGGAGGACAGCGCGTACCACCACTTTCCCACGGAGGAGGTGGTGTTCCAGGTGGAACACCGCACCTCCGAGCTGGCTGTGTGGCTGGACGGCCATCCCGAACACGCGGTCACGGTCCCGGTGAAGGCAGGCCAAACCCTATTAAGCATCAGACCAGACCAATGGGTAGAAAAAATGCAAGTCCAATTCAGAGGTAAGAACTTTGGATTTCAATTGGCACTGCCCCTAAACTACGTAATGAATGATACACCGCCGGAGCGGCATCATGAGAAAACGAGGGCCAGTACAAGGAGTAATCTTTTAATCTTCCGGGGCGAAAATCGTCGACTTAGTTTCAGATTCACAGACGTCGAAAAGGTTCAATAGTGGATGAACCGAGGGGTTACTCACTCGAAGTATTCTGTGTACATGCATGGGATATTCATATTCACAATATTCTCGAATATTTAAAAGTATTGTGGTATTCACAACTATTCCCATGTATTCGGAATATATTGAAATATTCATTGATATTCGTAGGTATTCATACATATTCAGTACATATTCAATAGAATTCACACATATTCTGGTGATATTCATATGTATTCATATGATTCACATGTATTCATATCGTCCATTCGTTACATCCTGCTGTGGGCGCGAGCCACTGCGGGCTGCTGGACTGCTTGTTGGCTGCACTGGCTGCAGTTGGCTGACTTGCCGAAAAAGGGCGGGAAGTGTACCCCAAGAAAGATATTGACTAATATTCGTTGGTATTCTGAAGTATTCAGCTAATTTCATGAAATATTCAGATATATTCATGGGTATTCACTGGTAATCAATAATACTCTCCCCTATTCTCTAGTATTCAATTAATATTCTCCCCTTTTCTCTGGTATTCCCATATATTCATTCCTATTCAAGATGAATCGTATATTCCTCACTAATCCGTAATATTCTTAATATTCACTAGTATTCAGTAGTATTCAATATTCTGTGTACGTCGAAATACAGAGTGAGTACCCCCTCGGGATGAACTATGTTCCCCCGTGCGAGTGCAAATTAGTAGTGTCCGGGAATCTTGAAAATTTCGGGGTGTGCAAATATTTTGAACACGTTGGGAAATTCGGAAATACCTTCGGTTCCGAAATCTCTGAAAGTAAGGTTCATGATCTCTGGTAGACAAACTTAAAAACACATTACGTAACTTGGTGAGCGTTCTGACGATTGCTAAAAACATGTCGAATCGTATGTAGTGTGCACACTCAATCCTTACGTTCAATTTTTAGATATGCTTACAGCTCATTCACATTTTTGTGTGCAATCATGGACAAAAAACATGCGTGAGCTGCTGCAATCTTATTTTTGTGCGGCAAGACAGGACTGTTGCACGTGCACGAAAGTGTACATGAGGTGGCGTGTAGGTTCGGTTAATACTGGTGTGTGCGTGTGTGTGTGTTCAGCGTGCGGCCGGTCCCGCGCAGGGCCTGCAGAACTGGTGCTGAACGGCAACACCACGGCCGTCGAGTCCGTGCCCTGGCATGCCGCCGTGTACGCGGAGATCGACGGCAATCCGACGTACGCCTGTGGAGGTAGCCTGGTATCGCCCTGCACGGTCGTCACCGGTAAGGTCATTTTATTTATCTAACTGGAAGCGATACGTCCTGTTCAGTCAGTTTCTGTGCCCGCCCTTTAACTCCTGCTCCCACGGGGTCTACATAAACATCTCACCCGAGAGCTCAGAAAAATTTGGAAACCGGCCGGCCGCTGGGGCCGTACTGTGGCCCAGGGCCGTAGCCAGACTTGGGTTTCGTAGGGGGATATTTCGCGCCAATTGCCTACTTTCAGGCGTTCGTTATTCGGGCTGCCTACCCCGGTCGCCGGTATCGCCCCCCCCCCCCCCCCTCCCCGGGGGTAGGCTGGTCCTCAAAACTGTAGTTCCCTCAAGCATGTTTTGTTAGACTACCCTAGTGGGAAAAGTGCTTTGAAGCCCACGTCCATTGATTTGCGCGCTGGTCAAGTACAGTTGTAAACGTAAAGCACGAAGCGGTTATTAACTGTTCTATAACTGTTTAACCGATGTCTCTATGCCACATGCTTGTATGTGTTTTACTGATAAATGTGCAGCTTTGTACAAAACTGTCCACTTCATTTGACAACCTTTTTTTTTTTTTTTTATTACAGCCGCACACTGCATCCGTGAGGGGAAAAAGATGTTCGTTGCTTTGGGGAAAGTATTGAGTGGGTGGGATACAAACGAGTTTGGCGTACACAAATCACCGGTAGTACCATACTGTTCAATTATTACAATTTAAAATTATACTGTGTGGTTCGAAAGGAAGTACGTTGCATCGATTCTGTCATTCAAAATGTTTCATATTCTTTCCTCGTTGCCAGGTGAGAACTCGCATGCACCCATTCTACAAAGGATTTGTCTTGAAACTGGCGAACGATATCGCTATTCTGGAAATGGAAAAGTGCGCCAAATTACAGGATAAAATATTTCCTGTATGTGTCGATCACAACATGAAACCGGAGTCGAGTCGCGCTATCAAGGTGAGACGGGACTTTGACGTGGACATAACGTTAACAACTCTGGACAGTAAATGAAAAAGTACTGATCATATTTCAATCAAAAATGGTCAATCTTTTCTTGTGGCCTTATTGGCTGAGCGACAGCGAGACCCTTCTCGAGTGGGGCTCAAAGTGGGTGTTTGCGGGTGTTTGCTTGTTTCTTTGGCTGCACGAAACCTCGAGAACGGTTTGATGCACATCGGGGAGGTTGAAAAGGGTCTGCTGCATTCCTATAATCATGAGGAAGAAAACCCTTTCTACGATTTTTGGCTCCAGTGGTTTAAAACTCGCCTCATTGCAGGGCCTTAGGACTTGTCGGGCTGGACCAGTTGACGCGCCACCTGCACAGTTTCCTGCATTAACTTAAACTACTCTTTCACAACGTTCAAATTTCGCATACTTTTTGCAGTGTACAAGACGCCACTGTATTTCAAATTGCAATAGAAATAGTTATTGCAAAAGAATAGCAATACACTCTCCATAAGACGTAAAAGTTTGCAATAACAGGCCCATTGCGACTTAAAGGGAGTGTATCACTATTTTTTTGCAATAACCACTGTATTGCAATTCCGAAACCAGTGGCTATAAGGCATCACATAATATAGCGGTCAAATTATTAATAGGTCGGCCGTGGTAGTAAAAATATTATTGCTAGGTTAGGTCCACGAGTTTCAACCGAGATTTTGTCTCAGAACTGCAGCATACCAAGAATAACATTTTTTTAAATGTAAAGTCGGCTTTAAAAATATGAGAAGAGCAATACTTGCTTTCAAATTTCTTTGACCGACCCGCATAACGACCTGCATCAAATTCAATCTTTAAAAATGAAATAATATTTGTATATAGTAGGTCGGTCCAAAATAGGGTCTAGCGCTATACCCCTCTCTTTACCCACTCAGCAAGTTTTCCGCACTGCACTGTGGGTAAGCGTCCGAATTCGCTCCAATTTGATTCCACCCATTTTATTTTTTTTCGGAAACACCCTAGTAGATGTGCACGAGGCGCAAGGCGCGGAACAGTGCTTTGCGATGACCGATGCCTGTTACGCGCCGACGTGGTCTGGCGTAGAAATTTTGATCGAAAAAGGTCCAAAAAACACTTTTAAATTTGCTAAAATTTGGGGGGCAGGCAGCCCACGCAGCTCCCTCGGCCGGCAGACGGCAGCCCGAGAGAGTACGCCGGAAGATGCGCGCGCCCTGCTGACGCGTCAGTCATGTCATTTGCCTGCCTACCAGGCGCTCGGTGGCAGCGCAGGCCAGACGAAGAATGCAATGCTCCCACTTCCCAGTCAGAAATTAGACGTCTTTAGACGTTAATAGATCATCTAAAAGGAGGTCGACGAATGTCTGTGAAAATCTGTGTTGACTTTTTCAAGAAACACGAAACACAAGTAAGTCACTTTTTTGTGGAGGTTGAGGTAAAACTTGATTTCGATAGCTACTTTTTCACTCTATCGAAATCATGTTTTATACCTCAACCTCAACAAAAAAGTGATTTACTAAGGTTCGAAGTATAGCGTGAAAGATAAGTAGGTCTGGGTGGTCCCGAGAGAGTTACGTAGGTTCAACGCGGTTGGTACACTTGCTTAAGTTCTGGAGGACCGGCCACAGTTACGGACATTTGAAACCAGCATTTGCTCTTACGTGTGTTTCGAAGTGTGCTTGAGACTTACGACTGTTTATCAGAGTGACCATTCCGTTACGCGTGTTTCATAGGGACGCGACGATATGTCTTAGACGTTCGTCGATATCTATATTATGTCTACGTACATATAATTATAAAGTGTAACGTGTTGGGCGCTAATTTGTCCTCAAGGACCGTGCAGATGCGATAGGAGGTGACTAATCGGGCGTGGATGAAAGGATCTTGCGACCAACTGAAGTTAAAACAGCAGTCCTCGAAGCACAGTTGCGAACTATTGAAGTGTAGTCACACAAAACTAGTTTCTTGTGATAAGCGTTTTTTGATAGTATTTTGAATACAGACTTAGACTTTTATACATCTATTAGACTTATACTTATACACGTCTATTAGACGTTGATAAAGTGGCCATAATTAACGTATAATAGATGTCTATTTTCGACAATCCACAGCCGTCTTACAGACCCTTCGTAGACGTATAATAGACGTCCATTAGACGTCTAAATTCTTACTGGGATTTAACGCTCCCCACGGGTAAACCGTTTGCCGCAGCGACTTTTCCGCTTAGGACTGTCGAGGTAAGGGTCGGGACCACCCGCCGTCACGCTAGCCGGTTTTCCACCCCCACCCGAAATTGGCGATATGGGGGGGGGGGGGTTAAAGTTCGGGGTGGGTTTTAGCATTTTTGATTGTTTTGCGGGTCTGGAGCACGAACGGGTGGTCGAATCGTGTTGCAAATTTGAGGGGGGGAGGGGGGGGGGGTGCATCAGAAGTGCCCTCCACGATTCGCACCGATAAGTGACCAAAAAAGCAAATTTTCAAAAATTGAGTTCTGTCTGTTAGGGGTTGCTCGGCAGGGGTTGGTGCTAACTCGATGCGATTTGGTGTGCAGGCAGATGGCCGGGGCCACGGGGCTTGAAATGCGACTATTTCCCCCCCCCCCCAACCCGCTTTAGGGGCTGGGGGCGGGTGGGGCTGCGGGTGTGTATGACCGATCGTGAAAATTTTTGCTTGTCAAGGGCCGTCATGTAGCCCTGCTCACTAAAAATTTTGAAATTTTAGCAAATTTAAAGGTGTTTTTTGGACCTCTTTCGATCGAAATTTCCACCCCGTCGCAGTCGAACAGCCACCCCCTCCGATCTGGCACTTCAGGACCTTCAAGTACAACCATGCGGGCAGCACCACGCAATAGGGCAACTTCCTAGCTTCAAAAACGTGGAAATGGCGAGCATCGGAAAAATTGGGGCGCTAATTTTGATG
Source organism: Odontothrips loti (assembly GCA_038380765.1). NCBI lineage: Eukaryota > Metazoa > Arthropoda > Insecta > Thysanoptera > Thripidae > Odontothrips > Odontothrips loti. The sequence continues at coordinate 5,509,596 of CM076249.1, forward strand.
CGCAGTGTATTAAACGAATGATTAAAGATCATCTTCTTTAAAACAGTTATCATTAATTGTTTCAATTGCAGTGATTTCTCTGCTTTACATTTCTTTTATCTCTTCTTATCTTTATATTTCTTGCTACATTTGATTACAAATTTGCAGGTTGCTGGATGGGGTAACGAAACCTCTGTGCTTTTGGAACTTCAATCCGTTCGCCTCTCACAATTAAGCTTCGGAGACTGTTTTCGGACAATGAATATGACACATGAGCTTGGTTTTATTACTCGAGACAAGTTCTGTGCCGTTCCACCGCAGGGTAAGTTAGTGTTCTCAGTGGGCGGACCAAGCATGTCACACTCGTGCTCGTGGTGCTCTAATGAGGACCTCGAGAGAGAGAGAGAGAGAGAGAGAGAGAGAGAGAGAGAGAGAGAGAGAGAGAGAGAGAGAGAGAGGGGGGGGGGGGGCTCTCGCCGGAGTCTCACCCGCCCGATTAAGAACACTGGGGTAAGTAACTCTCTCGTAGAAACTGGAAAAGATGCAGCGCGAGGGGGCAACCGCTCATTAAAAATGTGTACACAGATTTCAGGATTTCGTCGGATTACACCCCGTGGTTTTCGTTAATTTTAGAATTTTATTGCTTTTCTGGCTATTTCAGCCTGTGTAGATGCTATTTTCGGCATGAAGTCCAAGTCCAACTTTAAATTCGCAATTTTTATCAATTTCTTTTGAAAAAATTCTAGAATTTCGTTCACATGATAGTAATTCGCCCCTCTATGTAGCGCATCTCCAATTTAACCAGCAATGCGTGTAGTGCACAGCACAACATAAATATTAGTACACTTTGGACACGAAAAAAAACTTGAGACATACCTCTTTAACACTAGAAAGCCGGACGGCTCCAATTTGGGTCTTCTTCGCATTGAAAATGCTGCAATCCCCGTCAATTTTTTTTTTTTTGGGTGCCGACGGTTTTTGACTTTTCCTAAGTTTGTGTCCTGAACATATCTGCAAAGTTTCGTCATCCTGCGATTTTTTTTCTCAGAAGTTATTAGGGTGTATAACTAGAACGACGGTAGGGCCCAAATTGGATCCTGGCTGTTTTTTGCCGCATAAACGCGTTTTTTCGACATCTGGCCACTGTCCTGCATGTATATTGAACGGATAAGTGTCCAAATCCGAAAATGTTGAAAAAGTTTTGGGGCCGACTCGCAAAAAGTTTCATTTTGGCATTAAAAAATGTGTGCAAAACCAGACATGTGAATGGTCAGGTGTGAGTTCATGGTGGTGCAAGTACAAGGAAGGTAGGCAACCAGCAATGCAGATCGAAGTTGCAATGCAGATCGAAGTTGCAATGCAGATCGAAGTTGCAATGCAGATCGAAGTTGCAATCGAAGTTGCAATGCAGATCGAAGTTGCAATGCAGATCGGTCCACGCAAGAATGAGGCGATAGCGGGCACGCAGAGGAATACACTCGAATCACGACAAAGATGTCGAAAATATACCTAATAGACGTCTTTTCCTAGATTTACATTGGTCTCCTAGACGTCTAAAGTCTGTCTGCTAGACGTCTAAGTGGTATTTTTTTAGTTTATGTTAGACATCAGCCTAGATCATTGAGAGCAATATTAAATACCATGTTGACACAAATTTTGACCTCGGAAGTCAATTATTTTCAATTTTCAACATCATATAACGCAAAACAATCAAAGAAAATTCATTACATAACTGGGAAATTCCAGTATTACAACCAGGAACCTTCTGTTTGTTTGTCTATCGCCCTATCCACCACGCTGTGAGTTTCCCTGGTATGTTGTTACGGTACGAATTTTGGGGTTGAGGCGAATGATGGAGAAGATGGGGTTGATGCTTAGTTGAGATGTATTCTGGTGGTTCAGAGTAGTTCACAGATAGTTTGCCACGCGGATGAGTGCACGGTGGGTTCCCACGACTTGTCGGAGCCGTGGTGGGTTCGTGACTGCATGTCGTCGGTTCGGCCCGGCCGCTCGGGCCCGGCGAACGCATCAGCCCGGCAGCGCGACATCTCTGCTGATCAAGCAGTGCCGCGCTGTCTTGCATCGCGCGCGACGAGACCGGACAGCCGGACTTCACCTCAGAGCAGCTTCGAATGGTAGTACCTGAGGTGAAGTCCCGAGGGACTTACCCTAACAATGTAGTATCTACCCCGACGCTGTATAGGTGTTCGGGAATGTCATGTGACATTTCATAAAATACAAGAGGACATCATAAGGCAACAAAAGCAACAGGAAAAAAAAACGCATAAAAAGGTTTAAAACTGCGAAAATTGGGGCATGATCCTATATGGGTCCTCCCGTCGTTCTAGGTATGCGATTTTGTTCGGCCTTAGTGTTAAAATTTGAACTCTCTGTGTCAAGTAGAGACGAAATAACAGATTCTTCAAAACGTGGACCGAAAATAAGATTCTCAGAGTAAGACTTCCTACAATTAGGGTCAGTATAGGCCAAAGAAATCCTGTGTTAGTGGTTGCATTCGCTTTGACCGACCTGAGTCGGTCTAAATATAACCGGAATGACGAAAACGTTCGTAATTAGGATTGGAAAAAAAATCGATGATCACTGCTAAATTGATCAGTTTTGTGGTAAGTCGTTCACCGTTAAAAATTTCGTTGGAAATTTCCAGCAAATCTCAAATTTCCCTTAGGAAAATTTTTAACGCCCCTTAAAATTCCCATTGCGCCTTACGGGAGGTCCGGGTAGGCAACCCGCAACACACGGGACACCTTTTCCCGCTGTTTCTGGCTTTAATACGCTGTAAATCGGGTTGAAATTAACTTAGAGTGCCGGGACTTTTTTCTACCTTGTTCCCAGGTCCCTGTGGAAGGATTCAAGCCGCAGAGGCAATAGATTTAGGCCCTAGAACGCTGCTGAGGGTGTCCTGAAAAACCGGTTAAGTCAAATTTTGCAAGCATGTGGCAAATATCGTGAAAACGGGGGTAAACATCGAAATATGGAGCCGATTATTGTGTCAACACGTGGGAGAGGGTCCAGTCTTTGCACAATAGCCAGCATTTTTACCTAGGGTCACGGGAAAGGCGTGATAGGGAGTCTCAAATACTGCCTTTTCTTAGGGACTCGGGCCGCGCTGCCGGCGCCGGCGTGAGCCCGCGGCGCTCACCCGCCTGTGCAGCGGCTCGTAGTTTGCTTGCGGTGCGTGTTGTGCCGGTGTGGTAATTTCGGTCCAGATAATTTTTGAAGAGGTTAAGTTTATTATATTTAAACATAAGACAAGAGAATAATCGCCGTCCTGGAGAAAAGGCTATGTCTGCAGACGGAAAATCGCCGTTCCTAGGGAAGAATATACATTTTTGGTGCTACTATTTCTGAAGGCAATAACGGAGTGGTAAATTTGAATATTTACATGGCAGGAGCTGCGTTACGCGATATCTGGATCGTCTGGATCACTTTCGGACTCAGTCGAAGGAAGAGCAGGTAGCACAGCCACAGCACTGGCGGACATTTAATCGAAGGATCAGTTGGTAAACCCACGCGTTATGAAATGGACGTAGTCTGCGAGTTAAATCCTTACTTGCTGTCTGTTGGAGCGCAGACTCCTCCACACTTGCAGAAGATGCTGCAGCCGCCTCTCGCACGGCAGGAGCACCTCGTGCCGCAGCCCTTGCGACACTGGCATGATCCTAGCAGTTTGCGACAAGCCTCCCAAATGCCTGGAACAGTTGTCCACACGGGCTCCCACCCACCTTGGTCACTTTTCGTCCATCCCCATGACTCAGGCGAAGGAATTGATGGTGCAACAACTAAAGCCCTCCCCCAGACTTGCCCACTCTGATATGCTGCCCGCAGAATATGTTGGTTCAGTGCATTAGCAGTAGGGGGAAGGTCCAGTAGCCTCCTCCGCCTTGTGGTGTACATCACCATACGGGCTTCGAAGAGTACGTTCGTCTCATCGCTAGCGCCGTACAGACGGACAATGAATCTCTCTAGTGGGCCAAAAGTGCGCTCTTCTGTGAGCTGCTGTGTGTTTGGATGAGCCAGACACACAAAGGCATTTGTGGCCTCTTCATTTTCGTACTCACACCACGTCTTCCAGATGCTCTTCTTTCCTTTCGAACGCACACCAGAAACGAGATCGCACCCAGAAAAGGCATGAAAGCCCCTGAGAGCGACCGACTTCATTTCACCAAGGCAACAGGAGATTTCATGAGCTGCAATGTATCTTAGTTTATCTCCGGTACCAAAACACAGCCATAACTCCCGCAATCCGAGGCGGTGGAGTTGAGGGAAAAAAGAAATGGCCAATACAAGTACATCAGTGTCGATTGTTCGAATCATAGCCGACGTGCAACCATTTTCTGCAGCATCTTTTACATGCAATATTAAGCGTGCATCCGCTTCCTCCATGGCACCGCAAGATAGACCTGAGAGGGAAGTCCCCGGTGATCCTTCAGACACCCCCGATGACACAATTGTTCCCTCCATGTTCGTGACCACTAAGAGATGGGTAGCTTTTTTAACTGCAGCATAGGCAAGAACCCGAAACAGTTGTCTTTTGTTGTCATCATTGTGAAGAAACCCGGTCCAGTCTCTTGGAATTGGTGAACCGGCCAAAACTTGGCGACGCGCACTGCTGCCACGGCTCTCCCTTTCGTATTTCTTCAGGCTGTCAGAAAAATACAAGTCCCACACAAAATCTACTCGTTTTGCAGAAAATTTGGAGACCTCCAAGGTGACAGACGGCTGCAAATTCCTATCCCAGTAGTCCGAGACTGTCTTGACCAGCCGGGGTGTGACAATGCGGACCAGTGCTGCACCGTCGTATAATAAACAGTCCACTTTCACTGGCTTTGCGGGAGGTACACCTGTCCTTGAAATAAGACCTTCCAGCACAGGTAGGAGATCTGATTTGTTGTGGGGGTACAGATACCCATCTTTGGACAAGGAGGGCGGGCACAACTGATTTTCGTATTCAAAAAACTTTGGAATACTAAGGTCACGTCCAGGGGCAGATAAGGCTGTCATAAACAGCCTGGAGAATAACTCAACGTCGGCCTCTAACTTCTTAACAGCAACTTTCATTCCATTCACTGTCTTTTTATTAGTATCAAAGACACTGAGCTTGTTAAGCTTAATTCTAGCAAACAAGCTGATTTTGCCGGAGCACAGCCGGTCGTTAACAAAAGCCGCATACTGTTGTTGACCGGTTTCTTGCAGCTTTCTGAGTGATTTGGCTCCTTCTGCAGAGATCACAACTCCCGTATCAAGCGCAGCCAATTCTTTAGGGGATGAGAAGAATGGATTTCTGTATTTAAGTACCGCCTCTTTAAAAAGTTGCACCTGCTTTTGAAAGTCTTCCTGGAATGCAAGATACTGTTCGTGGTGCCTTCTGTCTTCTTTCCTTTTCTCAAAGGATGCCTCAAACTCGTTCAAAAGTCTTCTCACCTCCGGACTTGATATGGTGTGTCTTCTTAGTTCATCTTCATCTTGTTCGAGTCCAATGATTCCCCCGACTCCTTTCAGATCACCATTATTCTGTTCATGCATGTGATCGAAGCCTATAGCGGACGATGGTGCCGTTGTCTTTCGGTAAGAGAAGTTTCCTTTCTTAAACTCTTCATTCACATCGGGAGATTTCTTTGGCAGTTCGATTAGATCTTTAATATGAACTGGCAGCCAACGAGCGTAGTTATATCTGTCAAATGCGAAAAACCACGACGCCATGGCTTTCAAGGAACTTAGGTACGTCGTATACTCTCTGTTACGAATAGCGTACACAAACCAGAGCAGAAGCACGATAAGATTTAAAACAAGAATCCAATAGTAAAACAGATCGGACTCAGCGCAACGATCATCAATCCACTTTTGGAAAGTGATCTCCGGGTCTTCTGCAAAATATGCTTCTTCAAGAAGAATGAAGAGGCCCGCTGCAGTTACTTGAAGACTAGCCCTTGACTTCTTCAAGTGATTCACAGTAAGCAGTAGTTTTGCAGCAGTTTCTGTCGCTATCCCGGAAGACTCCATGACTGCCACCCAGCCAGACCCACTAAGAAATTGACCAATCAATCGAAGAAACGCTTGTTCGATGTGGAATGAACCCATGAACACGTGATACTTTTCCTCTCCGAATTCTACTGGGAAATTCCACTGGATAGTCTTTGCAAGGGCAAAGAGTGGTTGGTCTGCAACGAAAACTGGTGTTTGCCCCGGGTTGACATGTTTGGTGATCTCCCGGATGACTCTCATACCGTGGCATATCATAGAGGGGGTCTGCGAGTACTCGTGGAACAATGGCAACATAGCACTAATTCCAGGGACCAGTGGAACGGCCGATTGCTGTCGATGTGCGTGATAGGCGGACCAAGAGAGGTCTAAGTTATCGGCATCTGGCGGGCGACAAACTGAATTTTTCACATGTCGCAGCCAAGCTTGTTCCCTCTGCCAAATATTTCTAATGTCATGAGTGTCGTCCATGTCTGCTGAGCTGCTGAGGAGAGGTACGACAGGATTTTTTGTTCGGAGTCCAATTGCTTTGACGAAGGAATAGCTCTCCGGCAGATGTGGCACTGTGCGACTATTTCTGGTAAAATCAGCTGCTGGTGGCACAAGAGCTCTTGGTTCACCCGGGGTATCACTGGTGGGCAGCTGCAAAATAGAAATTCCGGTTCCGTGGAAACTGCCGACAGCTGTGCTACTAGTTGGGTTGAAGTCGATGTTGTCAAGCACCCCAACAGTGAAAACGCGATTGACGAGGTTAGCTGGAACAAGGCAACCATCGTGTTCGGCTCTATCCACCGTCCACTGGCACAGCGCTGCAGTAATCTCTTGTATGCGTGTCGAAGATACACTCATACCAAGGCCATGCAAAATATCCACTATGAACCTTTTGCGGGTCCTTCCCCAAACTGAAAGCCCGACATATATGGGAAGAGGTGGTTCTCGATATTTGCTATGACGCTCCAACACTGCATCCTCCTTTGCAATTGCTTTGTAATTGTAGAAAAGCAACTGCGATACTGTTAACGGGCCCTCTCTTGCCTTCTTCATTTCTGCCGCCTTCGGCCCGTACAGGAGCTTGGACATGCAGCCCAAAAGGGCAGGTGCAACGGACTCAATTTGAACTTCCTTGTCTAGTCTACCAGTGAAACTAGATGTTGCCTGGGACATCTCTTTCCTTAACAAACCAACAAATTTGTCGAACACAATCGCACTCTCATCAATGTCCTCTTCGATCAGGGCTGACTGTAGTGCTGCAGCCCGGGGCACTAAGTGGTACTCTTTTCCCATTTTAAGTGCATGCAAATCGGGCACCTTACGCAGGATTCTGTCCCGTAATCTAGTGGTGTGCGCAGTGGCTGTTTCATCATTTAACAGAACACCTAGCCTGTCCGTATACATTTTTGTCAACATCCCCATCTTAAAAACCTCATGTTGACCACCTTCCACTAATCGGGTGTTGATGTACGTGATTAAATCAGCGAAAGCTAAGGCCTCGCACAGCATAACACTGGCGCGGGTGCTCGGTACATCGCCGCACTCCTTGAGGTCCCGTTCCAGGCAAGATTTGTGGTATTTCCTTCCTAAAAGTGAGCCCTGTGTGAAAACACCACTCAACACTGCCCTCTTGTCGATGTTGGGGTGTTTGTCTCGAATAACGGCTATGTTGTCCTCGACACTTGCGGTTGACACTTGGTGGAGCCGCTGACTCCACGATGGCCCATTCCCGCAGAGAATACAGACTGGGTTGTCCGGATCTGACTTAATTGGGGTCTCTGCAGAACGAGTCAGCCTATTCCTCTTGCCTAGCTGGGCTAAGGGTGTCACCGGACTCCGTGGCTCCTCCTTAATAGCTGGCTGGTTCTCTTTACCTGCCTGTTTTTCAAGGCGGGTTAGAGCCTGCCGGTTGAACTTTAAGGCGCAGCTGACGTGCCACTTGGCTCTCCGCTTAATCAAATTATCGGCCAGGGAGGCAGCCCCGGCCCCGGCTGCCCCTCTCAATAAATCGAGGTTTACGCATGCGGGCAGAAAATGCTTTTTTTCGAATTCCATGAGCATGTTTGCCATGGTCCGATACCCGCTGTACCTCATAGACTCGATGGGGTTGTTGGCCGGGCATTTGAGGGGACCGCTGCCATCCTGCCGGCACAGGCAGCACTTCCCCCAGTCGAGCAAAGGGTTAGCAAAATGGGCAGCACAAAGTGTTAGGAAATTTTTAACTAAAATTTTTACAGTGGTAGGCTGAATTTTGAACACAGCGAAAATAAGTGTCCTGAAGAAAATGCCGCCCGAAAATTGAGGTGACACAAGGGTGAAATCGAGGCGGCTTTGTGATTTCGTGCACTTTGTTGCAGATAACCCTCTTGGACCCCGAGTGGGACTGCTGCAGGGCGACAGTGGCGGAGGCGGTCTCGTTAAACAACATGGCTCTTGGTTTTTAACTGGCATCGTGTCCGTGCGCCTCAAAAACAACGAGCACGAAGACATTTTTGCCATGACGGACGTGTCTCAGCACATCGAGTGGATCACGAACAACACCAAGTGGTGACCCAAGGGTCGGTTGTGTACCTTGGCGTACCTTGGTTCTTCACACTCTGTCGGTGGGTTAGTTGCTACACCCAGAGAAAGGCTTTCTTGTTCCAAGTCTATTAAATGTTTCGACCTTTTGGGGATTGAACCAAGCAAAGTAATTACTAACGTGATGGATTACGAACTTTTCTCTGTGGTCAAGACTTTTTGGCGTTGATTCAACATTTTTATATAGTTAGTTACAACAATGCCCAATGGGGGTTGGAGCAATTAAATTTTACTTATTCCAAGAAATGGTTTCCCTGAGTGTATAGCGCAACGTGTTCGCCCGGGATCAAAAGTCAATCAAATCAATCAAAAGGAAATTAAGGAAAACTAGCTGGACAATTTCGTCAACAGTCATATTGAAAGAAACAACAGATTAATCAGAACAAGAACTACCAGCTAAATTTAACTCTTACTACTACGATAATTTCCCAGTCTCTTGTTCCATCACGTGTGCGCTGTAAACCCAGGATGAAGAGATTCGCGTACTAGAGTCGTAGTGCAGTCGTACCCAAGCGTTGCTCCCTCGAAGTGTAGAAAAGCGTAACCATGCGACTCGGTAAGTTTTTGTACGACTCGAGGAACGTAGGGACCGGCAGGGACCAGGTGGCAGCGCAGTACGCTCCGATTTGAGTCGTAATGCAGAGGTGCTGCGAGCAGGTAGTGGCCGCCCCCGCGGTACCGCACTACGTCTCGGCTAGGATAAAGTCATAGGAAGTCGTAGAGGGAGGTAACGGCCGGCCTCAATACGACTCGATTAGGCTAAAGTCGTACGGAGTCGTAATGCGGGTAGCCGTGCACGAGCGCCGGTAGGCGGTGACCGGGCCAAGGGCGGAGGGGGAGTTTCTGCTCGCCTTGTGCTGCTCCGGATAAATGTATCTTCGGCGAACCTGATCTTGATCTGGAGAACACTGAAACGGCTGAAAAGAAGAACATTGGCAGTATCAATCATATATTTCAGGTGATGCACTGCAGTGGCCTGAAAGGCATTTCCCCTCTCTACTTAGCCTTGCGAATTGCAGTTACCTTACCAGTATCTAGTGCATCCACTGAAAGGTCATTTTCCAAGCTGAAAATAATAAAAAATAGTTGTAGAACAACTATGCTGCAGCCCCGTCTTGAGGACTTGATGATCATTGCCTGTGAACAAGACATTGAGATTGATGTGGAGGAGGTTCTTGTGATACTTGCATCGTATAGTACTCACCTTCATTCTCTGCTATTTTTTCTTCTTGTTGTCTCTTCTCTTGTTGGCTTTGAATTGATGACATCGTTCTGGGAATTTTAGTGGAACCGGCAAGTAAAACATGTTGGTGTCATTTTAAAATTGTTTTAACCGAAACTCCTACTGTCCTGTTGTGCAAGAGTGCATGTCTTGCCTTGCCTTACCTGTATTTTCTGCTCTCGATTTAAATTGTTGAATGTAAATAGATGACATCGCCTCAAGACATAGTAAGTGAATTTAAGTTGAGTCCTGCCTGAAAGTCTGAAAGCAAAGTGCGTTGTTTATTTGTTTTCTTTTTAGGCAGCGTGCATATATTACGTCGTCAGTTAAGGGGGAGGGGGGGGGTCCGACGGAAAATGACGAGCGGTGACGGGGAGGGAGGAGGGGGGGGGGGGGGGGTCGCGGACCGTGATGACGTAGTTTTTTTCTGTGGGGTTGCGTTTGCGCATTGTATATGTATGTTATTTATTTTACTACTAAATTTTTATTCATTTAGGTTTATGCATTTGCTTTTGAAAGCAATCAGGTTATTTTGTTATCCTGACTTGTAATAAAAAGTTAATTTTATAAAAGATTACCCAGATTTGTTTCGTAAACCTGCAGCACATGTCTACAACTCATTTAAGCGAAAAACCTGAAAAACTACGTCATCAGGGGGGAAGGGGGGGGGGGTCGAGCCAAAAATGGCGGCCGATGACGAGGGGGGAAGGGGGGGTCCGCAGGAGGCCAAAAAGTGATGACGTAATATATGCACTCCGCCTTAAAATCGATACTTAGTTTACTGTTGTGCTGTGTGCCTAGTGGAAAAAACATACAAGTGCGTTAATAAACAGACGCTGAAGATAAAACATACCTTAATTCTCACTTTTTCAAATCGTTTTTTTCGTCCCTCTCCTTGACATTCGTCACTCACTGATTCACTGTCAACATCGCAGTAGTTACATTAAACAGTACACTGTTCTACATATTCGCGCAAATCGCGCACAAACGATAGAATTTCATGCATTTTAGTTAAGGGAAGGTGGGGTGGGGTACCCTGGAACGTTTTTTTAGGGGGCTGCTCTCCTGGTCACGTCACAGTATTTGCCAGAAAAATGTGCGAAATAGACCAAAATGTAGTGTTATCCTTTGTCTTAAAGAATCCGTAATCCAAATTTCAAATTTATATGCATCTCTTGAAGAATTTTGGTGCCCTTTCATGGCATGATCCTGAAAAACACGATTAAAAACATTACTATGCGATTTAAAATCAATTTCTACGGTGATATAGCATTTGAGGTTAGGATGGGGAACAATAGGACAGAAGCGGTCCCGTCCCATTGTTCCCCGCGAACAAGGTGGACAAGGTACCACATTTCGATAGGTCGGGAACGGGGCACCTAACCTCACAACAGACGAACCCGCAACCGCCCTCAAATGAAGCCCAGACATCGGCAATGCTGTGCCCGTAGCGATCATTTCTCGAACTCAAGTGACTTCGAGTATAGAAAGTCTGATTCAGATTCTGATGTCCATACGAAAACTGAAACTCAAGCATTTTCAATTGACAAATTTGATAATACGAGTCGAGCTGCAGGCTCTTATGGGCGAAAAGATCGAGTCAAGCAAAGGCCAAGCCGAGCCGAGACAAAGTTGGTGGGGACGGTAAAATTACAACCAATCAGAGCACTGCCTGTTGCGTAGTACAGCCGCAACGAAAAACGAAAACTGCTGCGTTTGAAAAGTTGATATATGAAGCTTGGGGTGGCCGGCCAAGAATGCGGCTAAGGGTACAGACTTTCAAACGTAGCCGTCGTGAGTCGACTGTACTTCCCTCCCGTCCCGAATTTTTCATCCAACACCATGACGACGGGTGGGTAAACAAAACAATTGAGGACACCGACGTCTGTTTCATCGGTTTTGAGTTGTGCACGAAAGTTTTGATTGTGGTTGTGACGTGCAAAAACACGAAAAACGACGTTTTGCTTGATTTTCGCACTTTAAACGCCGATATCTCGAAAACCGTAAGCGATACAGTTTTTTCTTTGAAATTTTAGTTCTTTAAGGTCTTACTTTGGCCAGATAGACCTTAGACAATTTATTTTTAAATTTTCAAAAAATATTGATTTTTATTGTTCATAAGGGCACCTCGTGACGCCTGCGCGACCTCTAAATATTGTCCGACACATTTTCGGTTTTTCACACATCTTTTTAATGCCAATATGAAACTTTTGAAGACATTCATAACAATATATCAGTTCACCTCACTCTGCGGATATGGACCACCCTCATAGGCTGCCGTGTATTTAAATGTATTTACTGGATTACCGGAACTTTGAGGGCGATTCGGCAGGGTCAAATATCATCGAAAAAATCGGGGAAAAATTTTGGGGCGGTTTTTCATCTATTCGAGGGGTCCACAACTCTGGCCCAAAGTTTACACTGATTGTGCTGATTGAGTCGATTTTTCCACCTAATTTGCAGAAAATTTGAAATTTCAGACTGGTTAGAGCCTTTTACGGCCGTTTTAAGCCCTTAAATGAAGCCCAGGCCTCATTCTAATGCGGTTTTTAACATTTTTAATTGATGATTGTGTTTGATGTCTGGAAATGTGTTCACTGATTGTCTCGAGTTGTGGACCCCTCGCATCTATTCGAACAAGAAAATCCACGTGCCGCAACCCCCGTTCAAGTTGGTGCAAAACCGCCCCCCCCCCCCCCCTTCACGACCCTTGCCACGAGTGGCGCTAAGTTTCACCGGCGCTCAGTTTCAGTAGCCATACATCCCGCACACGCCGCTCAGTTTCCGTGGCGCTGAGTTGAATGCATCCCGGCCGCCCGAAAGAAGCACGCATTGCGGCACTACAGAGTACTAGTCCGGCCGAATCGCCAGCGGTCGGGCGGTAGGAGCGCAGGCTATCTCTGTCGCACCCGGATTGTGCGATGTGTGAGATAGAGAGCACTAGCGGCAGTGGCTCAGTCGCTCACTCCGTGCCCCACCGGGTCTGGGTCAGTCTTGGCTTGGACTCATTTGGTGCAGTACTGTTAGAGGTCTCGCCGCAGCGAAGCTCAGGAGTGCGTGAGAGACTGCACAGCTGTTCTCCCTTCCACTTGCGATCCTTGGGCGCTGGTCCTAATCTTGACCGACTTAATCAGCGTACCAGCCAGTTCCACTGTACTGCAGTGTACTTGCCGAGGTTGGTGAAGCTGTTAGATGTATTATAACAGTGGGTGACTCCTGACAAAAGTGTTACTTAAGCATCTAAACCATATAATTATTTAAAAAAAAAGTCGTACTTTGGGATGAAACGTCGGGAAACTTCATATTTAGGCTATTTTAAACACTGCAGGGAGCTGGGCGCGATCATTCAGGTTTTTATTTATATTTAGGCTATTGAGCTTACTAGAGTTAACGTAAACGGAAAAACTTAACACGTGTTGGAACACTCTTGGCTTAAAACATTAAATCAAGTTTTTCGGGATTGTGTTTGATTATGAGCAACTCTGCTGGCGTAGTTTTTCTGTGATCTTTGCGTCATTTGTAGTAAAGATTTTTTTGCATTGAAAACAGGCAGCTTATCGTATTGCGAAAAGATCCTTTGTTAGATTACGAATAAAAAAAGAGCTTCGTAAGCAAAGGAAGATTAGTTTTCTTTTTCCATGGGAAGCGTTTCGTTTTCGGATCGCAAGCTTTGTTGCCTTTATTGGCCCGTCCCGCCGCGCTTCAATAGAAACGAACAGGAGCGGGGCCAATGGTTGATGTCGACTGTTCGTTCGTTCGGGCGGACGTTTGTTCGCAGACTTATCATTGCCAGAAAAACTACAAATCTGGAGGATAAACTCCTTAACGTAAAATCACGTACTTTGGCAACAATTTTCGTTTTGTATCGCGTACCTAAAAACTCAAATTATTTGTTTTTGTATTTTGGCCGCCGCTGCGGCATGCTTGCGGCGCACAGTAACATGGGACGGCCTCACTGCCTCAGGCACAAACGCCGCCGGTAGGCCAACACTAAACCGTAAGGTGGATTTAGTTTCGTGTGTGAGGGCTGCGTGAGGGCTGACGCTGAACAACGCACATCTTTAGTTTCTCCATAAGATCTTGATGAAAAACAAAAGATGTGCGTTGTTCAGCGTCAGCCCTCACACACGAAACTAAATCCACCTGAAGAGTGAGGTTCGGGCTGGCGATGAGCCAGGACAGGGGATGGCAACGATGTGATATGACCGGAGAAGCGATGTAGGCCGCAACCGTTCTTTTCTATTTGTTCAAATTCCAGCGCATTTCTACTTCATATCTTCGTAAAATCTAAAGGCCTAGCCTATTTAGGATGCAGTGAAACACATAGCATCCTATAAATTTGTGAGCGTACAACGTTCTGCCTTTGTGTTTAAAACTTACCGGATCGTCCCCTAAGAATAGAGCAAAATTAACAAAATTGCCAACTTTGCCCCCATTCTTTTAGAACGTATGTGTATTTCCCGACGTCGACAATAAGCCTAGTATACACCACATACGCATGCACTACAGTTAAAAATAAAACAATCGTCTGGCTTGGGCATGTTAATTAATGAAAGGCGATGGACACATTTCGACCCATATGCAGGCGGTCATCATCGCGCCAGGAGATCCCCACTGTGTTGCCAGCCCCTGTCCAGGAGCGGCTCTTACAATTAGAGCGGCACTTTTTGCCTGGTTACAGGCGGAACGTTTCGCAGTTTGCCTACCCCTTGGGCCCCATTCGGGCAATGCGAGGTCCACTGGGTCCGCGGTCCGCGCCTGGGTTCATGACCCTAATTTGGGCGATGTAAAAATACTTTGCCTTAACAAGGCGAGGGGTTTAAACGTCGCCCAATAAGCGAATGGAACCTCCCCTTTGGAGGGCGAGTGCCTCTCAACATCGTCCGTTCAGCGCGACATTTCTGAGAACGTCTGGTGCTGGTGAGGCGCAGCGGAACTGGCACCGGAGGTTTGACGGAGGGACGGGCCGCCGGCTTCTTATCTTCGTAACGCTAAGCCACGTCCAAGCCTTTATCTCTCACCTGCAGCGTTGGCAATTCATGCTGTAGCTGCCAAATAGACATGCAAAAGGGGGACCGCAGCAAAACATCAGGTCCTTCAAAACAGCAGGTTGGAGGCAGCAAAACAGCAGGTCGGTAGGCTAGGTTGGCTTAGGTTCGGCTAAGTTAGGTTAGACTAGGTTAGGTTCGGTTCACGTGTGGTGCTCACGACAGCAGGCCACCACGATCGTACCGACCTGCTGTTTTGAGGGACCTGCTGATTTGAGCACGCCTCGCGAGAGGCGTCTCCGACTGATTTGGTGTCGCTTAACACTTATCTAAGAGCGACGAAAATGGGGCCAAAATATCGCTCTTGTAAGAGCGATGTAGCGACGTACGTCGCTCTCAGATTTAGAGTGCTGGGTTGCAGCGTTAGGAGTTGCGTGCGTGGGAGGAGGAGGTAGGGGAGTGTTCGCCGATCAGCTCCGGCAGAGCCCCGTCTGGGCCAACAAGTGGTGCTACTCACGCTTTATTAGGGTCCACTGTGGATACTTTTTAAATTTTTTTAATGCGTTTATATCGGGCTCGGTTTTCGGTCAAATATAGGCCGGCATTGAATTATGCTCAAAATTCCAAGCATGCTCAACGGTCGCCACAACCGTCCAAACTATTCAAGATGTAGACTTCATATTTGGTAAAGAAGGAGATAAAGGTACAATCCTAATATCGGTCCGTTCAAAAAAATATATGAACCGCTCTGGTATGCCTATAAACGACCGCGACTGTGCGCCACAACAACTTTAGCGATGGGGGCGATCTGGCTCTCCTCTTGGTCCCCTGACCGGCCCCGGTGACGGGACGAAAACTTGATTGTTCTTCAATAAATTTTAAAAGAAAATCACTATTTAAATAAAGTCTTCAATAATGAAAAATTTGCCCCCGAAGGTCGGCAACCCGTAAAGCATCGCCCCTCCCTTTCTCGGTTCGTTTTTACGCCCCTGCCCTTGCGGTGTGAGTCGACCCCCGCTGCGACCGTTCTATTGACGGACAATAGAGCCAGTCAAAATCTTAAACTTTTGAATGGTTTGACGGGCACGTCTCGCAATTGGCTAAAACTTATCTACTAAACGAGACGAACAAAATGGCGTTTAGCAGTTATTTCTAGCCTACTCCGTACATAAATTTAAAAAATCTTGGTACCGGTAAAAATATTTTACAAAATCTGATAACTAGTGAACGGAATGAGGTGCAACCACTTGCTAAATACTATTCTGTTTGTTTCAAGTTCGGGTCCGCTGGGAGAGACCCTCCTCTTGGTTCCGTGGCATGGATTGCAGCCGCACACTTCGGAGTGGGGGACATTGTTTTCCCAGCAGTTGCACCACACGGTAGAGGGGCTCATTTGCCAACAGTGTTAATATGTCATAGGGCTGGTTCGGATTCCGGTTCTACGTTTTAACCAAGCTTCTGGAAAGTGGTGCACTGAGAGAAATGATTCGGCGTACGGGCCAAATGTTTGGTTATCAGGCCTGAAGTTAGAACAAATCAAACACTTCTGACGTAGGGACGTTAACTTCAGACGGCGTCACTAACGCTTTAGTGACGACGTCCGAAGTTTTCGTCCCTGCGTTTTAAGTTTTCGTCCCTACGTCAGAAGTGTTTGATTTGTTCCCACTTCAGGCCTGATAACCAAACATTTGGTCCGTACGCCGAATCATTTCTCTAGTGTGGCTGTCATAACCTCCTCCACTCTCTCCCTCTTCTTTCAGACCATGTCGAGTTCCAAGGACCACGGGCATGAGCGCCGCCTCCTGTGCGTCGTGGAGCACTCCGTGTCTTGGCTTACCATTTTCAACATTGGCAACACCCCTGCCAATGTCGCCAAGTACCTGGATCCTGTGAAGATAGAATGCCCCGGACAGTCAGTGTCGCTGGTTGTGGCTTTTGAAATGCCGAACGCTGCTTCTGCAAACGGCTACTACGACCTGGCCATCGTCATTCGTGACGTTTCTGCGGGAGATGTCGACGTGGAAGTCGTGGGAACGATCCGACGCGTCGCAAGAGCCCTTGGTGATACCAACTTGAACCATGATAGGGCGAAATATCCCGCGGCTGAGCCTGATTCTGTGGCAAGTTTGAGAGGAGAGGGGCGACTTGCCGCCATACCGTTTGGAAGTACGAGGTTCTTCACCATACAACTGCAGGTAGGTGACTTGTACAATTTAAGTGGCAATGACGACGTTCTACAAAACCAGAGTAATGCGTTAGTCGCGATGTGCACACAATGCCAAGACGAAATCACCATTACGGTTGTCTCGAGACCCCCGTTCCGGTCCGATATAAAAATAGAGCTTTTCGCGGCCCGTTCTGGGGATCCAGAGTCGGCGGACTGCGAATGCAGTGGCGAACCTCGAGTTGGAGACAAAATCACAGTTTAGGTAGGGTTCCAGTGTATGAGGGAACTGTTCCGGATTCCAGTTTTCTGCTGAAAACCGTGAATTTTGGTACCTCGGTCGACTTGACCGGACCACCGGAAGGGGTCGCGCAACGAACCGGAAGTAGGCACATCATGCCCCATCCTGGATTTAAAAAAAAAGAGAGAGAAATATCACCCCGTATTAACGTTCAGAGAGCGAAAGTGTCGGTTTTTGGTCAAAATCGATTTAAAAAAAAAAAAAATTATACGTGCAGTTGCCTAAATATCGGGGGCTTTTGGACGCCTCAAAATAAAATTTTAAAAGTCATTGAAATTAATTATTTTTCGTGCAAGTGGGGCCAGCTTCTAATAGCGCACTCAGCGAATGGTGAAGCCCCCGCGATTTTAGTACGAGAGTTGGGGGAATTCTAAAGTTTCCCATATATTTCTCATTGGAAGTACTAGCAGAAATGTGTCACGAAAGTTACATCAAGTCTGTAGGCGAAATATGTCAAAACCAACAGTATTTTGCATTTTCAATCCTAAAATAGTTAGCTATGTATTAAGCATTATAGCAACACATCGGTCACTCAAATCCGGTAGCAGAAAAAGATTCCCTTTTCAAACCGTAATTGTGGAGTGTCACAGAAGTTACGTCACGGAAGTTCAGCCAAATGCTTGTTCCGAGCAGTTACGATATTTCTCAGTCGTCCAATGCAGTTTTTCTATGAGAAACGAAACGGAACGAATCTTTTACAGTGGCGTCTTCGCATACGATTCGGCACAATCTGATGCCTGAGTTAGGCATGTAGACTGATGCCTAAATCGGGCATCCATATTTAATAGCATGTGGCATGTCTTTATTCAGGCATAGCTGCATAGCCACTACGAAATTCTTGTTTCGGGCATGTTATGCTCGTTTCGAGCATATTATGCTCGGGGAAGATTTTGAGGTTCAGGCCTAAAATCTGCTATGAAACAGGCATATTATGCATGTTTTTCTTAGGGGGTCGTGCCAATACAACGTGACCGTTTTTTTGTTTTTTTTTTTGGGGGGGGGGGGGGGGGGGGGTCGGCCAAATACTACGCTCGGTCACGAGGGGGAGGGGAGGTTCGAGCACCGTGTCACGTGACATCAAACATTTTATTTTTGACGTTAAAATAACAGCACTGTGCGCTGCGCGGCTGCTCGTGCGTGTGCCAATGCCCCTTGTTTGCTTCTTGTCACGGGCCTACCGAGGCCATTACAACAAACATGAGCACTAAAACACTTCATGCAGAAGGTAAATGCTAGTTAAACATGGAATCCTTGAAATCAAGTTATTTCCGATCGAATTACACGATAAATCGAAAATACTACGTGAATTTGGGGGGGGGGGAGGGGGTCAGAAAAATACTACTCTCGGTCACAGGGGGGAAGGGGGGGGGGTCAAAAAGTGGCCTAAAATCGGACACGTAGTACTGGCACGGCCCAGACGGGCTCTCGGATTAAACTGAAACCTTTTCAGTAAGATATGTTGAAGTGGCCCCTAATTTCGTTTTCAATAGGTACCTCAGTCTAAAATACGTCCTTCTGCGACTTCTTCAAAAGACTAGGAAAAAATTGCGGTTACTAAAGTTTCGTTCTTATTTCAGAAAAAGTTATAGCAGGACCTGTTTTAGACCAAGGTATCTCACGGAAACGAAATTCGGGGACTCTTCAACATGACTTACTGACAAGGTTTCATTTAAATCCGAGAACCCATTTAGAAGGTATCGCAAATAATGTGAAGAATAATTTCGTTTAAATTTCACTCTCTGCTTTGTTGGAGGTGTCCCTTGTTGAGAGGACGGCACGGGACCGAACGCCCCATAATGCTAGCCTAACTTCTTCGGCAGAGGGACGCTGAACTGGAACCTTGCGCTTTAAAAACCGCGATCACGGAGATCATTTTTTGAGATAACGCCATAAAGAGGATTTGACCCGCAAGGAAATTTTTGTGGCTGTTTTGATACTGTCCATTTATGCCAAACCACAACTTAAGACTCGCCTCAGCTGAGAAAATAACTTCCGAAGACCTGAATCCGCGTCCAAAGATTTGCGGTTTTGAGAACATGCACCGAGGTTACATTTAGATCCTTCAGAGTATTATTTACGCTCTTAAAATGCAGCATGAACTCAAAATAGTGAAGGAATCAACTCCAGGACCTAGTCTTACGTTACGAAAACCAAACCGTATACCGTTAGGACCAAAACTATCTGAGACACGAAGCCGCCAAAGAGCCTGATATTTTGGCAACTTGTCATAGAACTTTTACATGGCCGTAAAACAGGGTAGATATGGACTTCATCCCTAAAAAATACTGCATTCCCCCGCTGTAGGAAATGTATGGAAGATCTACTGAAAATATACTGAACGGATATATTGGGTTGGATATAATCGACTGGTTACATCACAAGTATATTTTGGATATAATTCTAATACTTCCTGAGTCTATGGTTACCAGACGCCCCACTTTATATCTAGAGTATATTCTGGTTGCAAACTTTGGTATCGAGTATACCTGTGTTATACCTATCATGTATTTAGAAATCATAAATTTTATATTCCTGCTATAATTTAAATATATACTGGTTAAATTTTAAAATGGTATATCTTCTTTATACCCAGCACTATTATTCAACAATATATTTAAAGAGTTCACTCAGACACCGGTAGATACAATGTAGGCAGGCAAAGGTCAAATTTTTCTAAGTCCCAAAATCCAGCAAAGGAGTGAAGCACGGCAGCGCTATCTCTGGTCACTAGCTGGCAGATAGCCAGATGGCCCAGTGGTTAGCGAGACCGACTGCCAAGGCAAAGGTACAGGGTTCGAGTCTCCACAGCTGTATCAGTTCTCCCCAGATTTTTCGAACATCATGGGGGTCACTGTCGCCGTTTTATCTTGTCCAAGACACCGAACCCCACGTAGGGGTTCGTGGGGCACACTTATTTTCTTATTGTAAGGCCCTTGAGGGATATAACAGGATAGCAAAACAAACTATTCCTTGGTATATTGGCGCATACAAAATAGATATAACGACATCGATATATCCATTATACAATTACAGTATTCTATGACAATAATGTTTTTATATTCTAGACGTATCTCAGATACAAAGGATATACATTACAAAATTAAATTTGTAGCAATAATATATTCTCGGTATAAATTAGAGCGTCTGATAACCATAGTTATCTCATATATTTCTGATATATTTGAGGTACTTTTCGAATTACACCCTAAAATACATATTGAATACATTTGCGATACTTCCTCTTTATATTTTGAAACTATCATCAGTACATTTGTCGGGTATATCAGTTGAGTATATTCTCAATATATTTCCTGCAGCGGGGGTTCCTAGGAAGTTATTTTTGATTTCCAGATTGAGCTGGCTCCCATGTTTACACATTGTTGCACTCCTTTGTTTAGGGCTAATAGCCCTTAAACGAAGATCCCAATACATTCAATATTAATAGACAATTCCATTGCGACTGCTGAAGTCACCAGAAACTGTAAAAACATCAAAATAATAACAAGCGCTTGCTCATCGCAGTCTTCACTGCGAATGCGCAAACCCCTTTTTTGATGCAGCAAATGCACTGTCCGCATGTTATTCCTTTCATCTTCTTGCCGTTTCCAGTCACGTCGGCACGCGCGACGGAATTGTCTATTTCTTTGCTGCCTCTAACGTCCTTCTCTTCTTTACCGCCTCTCCTAGGTGTTCGCTGTGGCCTCCGCTGCCGCGTGCTCCATTCTGGACGGCCTGCATGAGCTGCGCTGCAGCGACTCGCTGTGTGACGTGGTGCTGACGGTGGATAACACGGACTTCCCCGCACACAAGGCCGTGTTGGCCGCCAGCAGCACCGCCTTCCGGCGCATGTTCGAGGGCGGCTTTAAGGAAGCCAAGGACGGCAAGGTGGATATCAAGGGCACCACCAAAGAAGTCTTTGCCCTGCTTCTGGAGTACATGTACACCGCCAAGGTGGACAACTGGGCTGGCTGCGAGGTGAGTCTGGCTGTCGGCTACCCATCTACCGTTCAGAGGGTACCTGCCAGAGCCGAGAAACGGGCGGGCAGCGGATGCCCGGACGCGTCTGAATTACTTCTCCTGACCCTTTCTCTACCGACCGAACGACGGAGACAGGATACTTGTCGACTGACCCACACGCGTCCGGGTATCCGATGTCCGTCCGTTTTCCGGCTGTGGACTAGTGTGAACTAGGTCAAAAGCTATACCAAGTTTTCGTGAAAACTCTCAGGGACTATCCTTACCAACTACTCCCTCATTTCAATGGGTCGTGTGAAAACCCTAAAAAGAACTGAAATAGTTCCTGATGTAGGTAGGTTATAGGTCAGTCTATATGCTCGTTTTGTGGATTTATGTACTGGTTGATGTCTGTAATGTCGTGATGTTACAACAGCAATTTTAACTCCCCACCTACACCTAGTTTTGCCTCCTAGACGCCGTAATGCCAATTAACTTATTACTCGCAGGTGGAGCTGCTGGAGCTGGCCGACTGCTACCTGGTCGAGTCCCTGAAGGAGCTGTGCGAGCAGCGCCTGCTGGAGATGGACGCGGACACGGCACTGGGCATCCTGCGGCAGGCCGACAAGACCATGATCTCGAGCGACGTGCGCATGCGCGCCATCCGAGTGGTGGTGCACAACTGGTCCAGCGTGCTCATCAAGCCGCAGTGGAGCCACTTCCAGAAGAAGTCACCCGTGCTCGCCGACGCCATCCGCGTCGCCCAAGAGCTCAGCATGAAAACCAAATGAAGTCCAGAGTTTTCCAGAGTGCTACCTGGATCTTAGTTTCACCCAAGTAACGTGTAACAATACAGTAGGGTGTTAAAAAAAAAGTCTGAGGTGAGGTGGCCCTATTTTAAATTTTGAGCGAAATCACTAAATGTTTACTCGAGTTTCAGTGGGCATAAAACCTTCCGAAAGTGCCTCATGAATCTCGAACCCTTACTCACTCCAGCCGCACTTGTGATGATACGTGTGATCACATCTGAAAAATGATTTGAAGGTGTGTTCTTTAGATCCTCTCGCACCCACAGACGTAAGTGTCACTACCGAAACGACTTCGGAAACACCTACGCAGACCAAAATCTTCTCAAATTTTTCAGGCCCCTGAGGTTTGGTGTTGACCACCAGGTGCACCTTCTCTGAAATTTTCCCGATATTCTTTTTCAAACACCCCCAGCTACACAAGGTAGGAGTATGCCAGACCATGTCGGTGCGTAACAGGCTTCGCCCCTGCGGAACAGTCCTCTGCGATGAGCGAAGTCGCGAAGCCTACGCCACGATGTGGTCTGACGTACACCTACCGAGTTTAACAATAATATACATCCATTTTACGGGAAGACAGGGGCAGTCCTGAGCGTGATGCCACCGTACCGCGTATGAGTTGATTATCCTTCCTATAGCTTCTGTGTTCATGATTCCTAATACCACGAAGCACTGTCCAGAATTCATAGTATTCGGCGGAGGCTGCGGACAAACACTGCCTTTCAGTTCAGCGCTTAACACAAGGGAAAAGTTGAACAAGCTAGCAGAGAACAAGTTGGCTGTAATGGCTATTAAGGGACGCTAAAACTTTAGGTACGTTAATCATACTGAGTAATTACGCACAAGGTTGTGCGCATTTTAATGCGTATTAGCGACATTTTTGTGCGGGTCGCGGGAAGGCTACGGAGCACAGCATTCGGCATAAGAAGCGCGGCGTAAGTCACTTTTCCTCAATAACGAACACGGAAGGCACTGGCGAAAATGACACGAGGTCGTGCACTTGGTTCCAGAGATGACGCAAGACTGACCTGTGCAAGGCCTCTGCTGAGGGATGGAGCGGGGCTCCGGGGCGCTGGAGTTTGGGGCTGGAAGTCGATTTTTTTTTATGGGGGGGGGGGCGCAGAGGGTGGCGGATTGATTGTTCTTTAAAACGGTTACAACTAACATCTGTGACGAGGATTCCATCCAGACGGATCCATACCGGCCCAAATCCGCCTTCACATTAGCACATGTTGGCCTGTCTGGCTCCGGCTCGGCTCTATTTTGTTTGTCCGGAAGGCCCAGCTCGGGTCTCGGTCCTATCCGGGTCACGTCAGTCATAAATTAAATTGTTATTGGCTTTCTCCGTTTTAGACGGGCGAGCCCGTCTGGGCAAGCGCCCGGGAGGTAGGCAGCCCATCGGGGCCGTATGTAGAAGCGCGCGTCCCGCAGAGACACTCAGCGAGGCGCGGCGGGAGCCCCTGTGGGGCACGCAATGTACCCGACTGGAATTGGGGGCTGCCGCACTACAACCCTGCGCTGTGCGGCGCGCCTGATGGCTAGGCAACCACACATACGTCTAAATTAGAGCATCTCAGGGGCGGCTAGGCGCGCGCTCGGGAGGTGGACAATTTATTGTGGGCGGCATGCCCATCATATAAGGTGTTTTTTTTTAAGGCAGTCACTTTCACTGTCTTTTACAAGCGTAAGGTTAGGTTGCTAAGGTTAAGATGACAAGCTGGCTCGTCCCTTCCGTCAACCTCGGTGCCAGCCGCTGCGCTCCACCGGCACCTCGGTTTGACAGGGGGACTTGGCCAGCTTGGCTTGCCGGCGGCGTTTGCGGGGGCCTTCGGCCCCCCGCCTCAGGTCTCCCTAGAAGTGCCCGATAGCAGATGTATTTGTTACGATTAAAATCGTTAACCTGAGCCCGTCCCTGTGCGCGCCGCGATGGATAGTTTCAGTGGTGGAGCTAGTTGGGATGCCTAACTATCAGAGCACACTGTGACCAACACCCCCGAGACGGTCATAGCTGTGACAAGACGGCATCACTGCGCGCGCTCGTACGCTTCGTAGCACACGTGGGAGGGTGTCGGGTTGGTATGTATGGATGGGTAGGCGTGTTCTATACTCTGTGAGGTTGCTCCTGTTTATGTGTCTCCTTTACTGTTATCAGCCCAGCCGCGTAAGAGCGACAGAGACAGAACCGAGGGGCAATTCACTTCTGTAGTACCCTGTACAAAGTGTCCTGTAGTACTTTGTGATATTATTGCAATATGTTTCTGTAATACCACAAAATCCAAACTTTTTGGCCCTAAGACATAAAAAAAGTATAAATATTCGAAAATATTAGGTCTATTAACCTCGTAGTACCCACCACACACTATACTCGATGCAGCCAGAGTTGGCACACCGGCATCAAAGGTTTCGGAGGCAAAGCGTCGGATTCTTTGTGTAAACTATTAGGGTCGGTCGTTCCGGTCCATCAGAAGGGTTTACTGCCCAGGGCTGCCGAGACGGCCGGAAGATGGCGACTATTTCTTTTACATAAGGAACTATCCTTGAAGGTCGCCGTATGAGTCCTCTTCGGTCTTCGACAGCCCTTTTTATATTGCCCTGTTCCTTACCGGGGAGCACCCCAACCCTCATTATCACGCCTACAAGGAATTCGGAGATGAAAGCGAGCCGGTGTGCCAACTCTGGCTGCACAGAGTTTACTACGGCTGTAGTACCCTGTACACAGAGTCTCAGAGTGAATCGCCCCTTGGGCAGAACAAGTGGGAGGGGCGCGGAGGGGTCTTCCGGTCGGCCCGCCGTACATTTATTGTTTTTTTTCCATCCCGAAAGTGCGTTTATATAGCGTTCGCATTGTGTTTGCATCGTGTTCCCAATTTCATGGCAAACCAGTGATAAACACGTTTCAAACACAATCCAGCGTTATTTAAACGCGTTTACAACGTGTTTTACACACTGAAACTATGCATCCATTGTGTGTTCCCAATCACGTTTTAAACACTTGCAATTCACAGAGTAAACACATTTTGCTGCGGAAATGTAGCTATCTCGAAACACTGTGTTCACATGTGGACAAGCTCGATTCTAACACTTTTGGGAACGCGTTTTAAACACATTTTCACGTGAGGTTTTTCGCCAGGATGCCTCTACACTGCCCTCAACAAGCGCCCTTAATCAGCGGTAATTGTATACTATAGCGGCTTCTCGCTTTAGAGGTTGAGTTTGGTCAATTATGATAGGTATGGATGTGTAGAACGTTGCTACGTTCCTATTTTTTGGCGCTCTGCCACCGTTCACTTATAAATTAATAAAATGTGTTCCGCCCTTAACCTTACACCGCCGCACACCACCCTCCCTCACATCACACAACACGGTTGAATCGGGCAATGAATACCGACTAGATTCTGAGATTCACACTCTGGTACACAGATGAAGAGTTTTGAGAGACATCATGTATGTGTTGGATGTCCTAAATGCAGTATTTTAGAATGTCTAAATTCGCCGTGGATCGTCGGAAGCAGACGTCATAGGTAGATGATGAGCGGTCACTCTAGGATGCCAACGGAGCAACACCTAGCGGCCGTCGCCGAAAGCTCGTCGCGACACGTCGGTAAAACAGGTCCATCCCGATCTGACAAGTGGTGGTCGTCGTTTGGTTAGGTTTGCTGGGGGACGAAACCTAAATACAGCCATTATTTTCGCATTGGTAGAAGGGTGAATGCCTAAATCCAGCCATTATTTTCGCATTTGCAGAAGGGTGAATGTATGGTAGAAATAAATGTGAAGGGCGCATTGGTAGAAGGGTGAATGTCTGGGAGAAGAAATGTGAAGGGCGCATTGGTAGAAGGGTGAATGTCTGGGAGAAGAAATGTGCTGGGGGAAGAAACTTAAATCCAGCCATTATTTTCGCATTGGTAGAAGGGTGAATGTATGGTGGGAATAAATGTGAAGGGCGCATTGGTAGAAGGGTGAATGTCTGGGAGAAGAAATGTGAAGGGCGCATTGGTAGAAGGGTGAATGTCTGGGGGAAGAAGGTGAGTTGGTCCTGGGGAAGGTCTCCTGCCCTGTTTTACCGACGAGCGGTGCGTTGGGGGACGTAGTTGGCCGTGGATTCCGCGACGAGCTTTCCGCGATGGCCGCTAGGAGGCGTCGCTGCGCTGACATCCTAGAGTGACCGCTCGCCAAAAACTTATGTCGTCTGCTTCCTACGTGCCTCGGCGAAGTTTTACATTCTCAAGTACTGCATTAACGACATCCAACACATACATGATGTCTCTCAAAACTCTTCATCTGTGTACCAGAGTGTGAATCTCAGAATCTAGTCGGTATTCATTGCCCGATTCAACCGTGTTGTGTGATGTGAGGGAGGGTGGTGTGCGGCGGTGTAAGGTTAAGGGCGGAACACATTTTATTAATTTATAAGTGAACGGTGGCAGAGCGCCAAAAAATAGGAACGTAGCAACGTTCTACACATCCATACCTATCATAATTGACCAAACTCAACCTCTAAAGCGAGAAGCCGCTATAGTATACAATTACACCCAGGGTGAAGTTTCAGTGCGCTTCTGGGGCGCTCAAATAAGGCACTCGTCATGGCGCCCGTGGTGCGCTGTACGGGCGATTGCCGTCTACCGGAGTTTTTGCAATGAAATTATCAGCAATTGACCGAAGATTTTATGATTCGCTCTGGTGTTGTTTAAAATCTTTCGCAGTGAAGAAAGGAATTCGGACACCGAAATCGAACAAGATTTTTCAAACGCACCCATAAGAAACAAATTTAGCAGTGAACCAATCTCCCACGTCCTGTCTGCATTCATCGATTTGTTTTCCGTCGAAGTGTTTGTATCAGCATCCTATAGGGTCCAATTTGTTTCCGAAGTTCGGTTATTATCTGCCCAATCATCGTCCCCATTCAAGTCCAATCGATACCCAATATGGTGAGAAGCCACGAGCGACTGTCTTCCGTCGTGTCTTTGGCTTTTTCTAAGCGCGTCTCTGGATCCTGGTCGACGAGGCTCCTCAATAGTTTCCTGTATTCCGTAGCATGGAGAGGCGCAGATGGTGGTCCGTGGCGGATGAGCTAGAAATCCAATTGCACTGCGTCGTCATTTCGCGTCCCTGGCTGCGGCTGCGGAACCGTTGCCAGCTTCTGGCGACCATTGTATTTGAAGTAAGCAATTCCTAGTGGCAACGTCGTCAGTATGTGCCACTGTCGTGTACCATTAGGCACTGCAACTGTGTCGTGTCGGCGAACATCCCTGCGAACAACGGGCTGTTTGGGTGTTTTAGGGTGTCCATTAATTTCGAAATAGAGAACCGTTTGTAAAATACCACCACGTTATAAGTATGATACAATGTAAACAAACAACGGCGTTTGGAAACATGTATCACTAGTTTGGATCAGTTCAGGGAAACCATCAGTAAGTAGCGAAATTGTCCATACTCTGATTCCTAAGTGGTCATCAGAGTTATGTACCAAAGCAAAATAGGACAAGTCATGATTGGTATGAGAACGGTGTGAGTTCTTCATTTTCGTCTACATTGGACAGAGCCCCGTCTTCTCGGTTGCATCATGGGCCGAGCGGTCCACAACTTGAGACAATGAGACGCAGCGAAAAAACGCAACCGTTATTTAGTGACGTTGATTAACTATTTCTATCAGCAATCGATACAGTCATAGAGGCAGACTAAATGTGTACAAAAAATTCAATTACTTACACCCTGCGATACACAAAGTGTTGTACGTTTGAAAACAAATAGACTGAACACAAACTGCAGTGCAAACTGCAGTTCTGTAGTTACGTAGCTTCGCTCCGCTTAGGAAGCAGTAGGGTGTATGTGTACTCGCCTTCGAAATTCTGCAGTTAAACTGCAGTTATCTGCAGTTTTCTTGCAGTCTGTCTGCACATGTCTTCAGTTATTCTGCACTTAAATGTCACTTTGCAAAGTGTAATTTGACAACACCTGTAAGTCTAACTGCAAACATAGATTATTGTACTGTTTTTCTGAGCATGGAACCTATTGACGGTGCAGTTTACCTACACTTAACAGTCAAAAGCAAGAGTACATTTGGAGTACACATTCAACTACAAATCCTTCCACCCGGGTCTTTTTTTTTTTTAAACACAAAGATTTATTAGATATGCTAATGCGAAAATTTTAAGATTTAAGGTGAAATAGACAAGTAAAACAGGTAAGATAGACAGGAACTAAACCGTGCGGTGCCCAGTGCCTCAATTAAGAGTAAATTAAAATTGTTTCGGTAACAAAGCCCAACTAGCTTTGAACAATGATGCAGCAAACCAAGGTCAAAACATGTACTTTAAACTAGACTTGATCCATTTCGGAGTCAAAATAAGACTTGATTCAACCAGTTATAAACGCTTACAATCACGACGCCTTTTTTCTGGAATGTCATTTCCTGTATCTTATGTTTAGCGTGACAAACGACTCTTCGGTTGTGTCAATGTAAAATTGTCCGGTTGCAGGCCATGCTCATAGCTGGGGTCTTCAGAAACATATTCCTTTGGGACCTGGATCGCGTGGCGGTAGGCCTCTACTTCACTGCTGGATTATTCACCCTAACATGGGCTGAGATAGTAAGTGTTCTAATCTTTGTGTTTGTCGTCACGTAAAAGGAAATCACGCGTAAAGCCTAGAGTTGCCGGAGGGAGGGTATTTCCCAAATCGAAAGAAGGCCTGATTTGGGCAAGAGTGTCAGCACTCACTAAGAGCATGCCTGCCAAAGCCCCCGAATCTCGAAGGATTTTGAAAAATATTGAACGGTTTGGATTCGGCACGTTTCCGAATTTTGCGAAAAATTATAAATACGTTCTTAAATGCTCCATTAAAATCTAAAATAATGTCGGGCCATACAAAATCCAATCAGGGTTTTTGTCTTTGATATGGTGGGACCATCATATCCAAAAAGATTTAAAACTTCTCATGGAGTATTTGAGAACATATTTATAATTTTTCACAAAATTCGAAAACCCCAAACTTGCCAAATCCAAACCGTTCAATATTTTTCAAAATCCTTTGAGATTCGGGGTCTTTGGCATGCTCTTTTTGAGTTCTGAAACTCGTGCCCCGAGAACTACGGTGTCCGACCTTCTGTCGATTTGAGAAATGCCATTCCAGGACGGTTTTCGGTTTCCCACCCGTCGCCACCTGGAGACGTTGTGTCTACGTGAGGATGGCGGTGACGACGAAATGCAAATGCGGACGACGGACGGACGTAAGCGGTCGCGCAATGAGCCCTTTCTGGCGGCGCAAGTCAATAAAAAAAATTAATTGTAAGTGTAGTGAGGCCAGAGTAGAGAGCATAAGGGCGGAAATTTCAAAATGATTTCCCCTCAGGGTTTTTGAGAAATCGGCGTTTTTAGTGCAAAAATGAAAGTTTTTATTTTCCCGCTTCCTGTTGCCAAGCCCGAAGTTAAATTAGGACAAGGGTCGTTACATGAAAAGTGCCAACAGTGACAGTTCGAAAATGTTAAGAAATTTAGACGACTAAAAAGTTGTTACATGATGACAATTGTCAGAATATTGTCAAAACCGCCTCTCTAAGAGGCATACAATTTCTCAATTTTGATTTCTTTTTTTACACTCCGAATTAAAAGCGCTGCCATTCTTAAACTTTCATCGTCTCTGTTGATAGCGATAAGATGGGGCATAGACTGAGGCGTGAAGGTGAAGTTTTCTTACCCTGAAACTAAGAATCCATGAGGTGTACGCTTCACCCTCACGATTTCAACCCATCCACACAGTATTTCGGCCAGGACAATTGGATAAATCCTTTGACGACCTGATAGATACACCCAAAAATGCTTGTCCTGGATCTACGAAACTATTCTCGATTTGAAGTTCTCGGTCCATTTAGAAGCTCTTAAAGTGGCATTGCCCTGGTCTACTCTCTCTAGACTCCAGCTCGTGACGTAGTAGTCATAGTGCGAGGTTCAGAGCTCACAGAGGGTTGGAACCACGGCCAGGGCGGTAATATTTTCTTTGCTAAGGTGAAAATGATCTTCAGGAACACGTCGTCGGATTTTTGCTCTCCACGGCCTTGTTATACTATGTAGATACCTTTCGTAATCAAGCCGAGAGAAATTGGATGAAGACAAGAACATTGCTGTTGAATCAACCTTAAAAAATTGTGGACGAAATTGAGAGCTAAATGTTCTGTAGTCGATAGCAATATTCTTGTCTTCAACGGCTTTTTCTGGGTGTAGCGAGCGAGATGTCATTTGACAGGAGGCAGGAGGCAATTCCTTGTTTTTTAACCAAGCCTATCCCATCCCCAATGCAAGCAACCTGCATATTCTTTTACGTCCTCCAGCGGCGCCTTGAGTTTTCCACGCTGCTGAAGGGGGAAGTGGAGTCACTTGTGCGGACGTCGCGCGTGATAGAGAAGTCCGCTCTGTACACTGTTCGTGGTGACGCCGTGGGTTTGCAGCGGCTCCGCAGCACTGCGCGCCGACTGAACCGCATGCGTGTTCTTGTCTATATTCAGGTAACGCAATCCAGGCCACTCGCTCAAACTAACCTACAAGCCGACGGTAAAATGGTTTATGGAAAGTACCACTTTTTGCCTACTTCCAGAGATGTTGTGAGAGATTTTCAATGTGATACATGAAAGTTCAATGTTATATGCGTTGGCAGCAAGGGGCGATTTACTCGAAGAATCCGTGCACAGGGTATGACAGCTGTCAATAACACAAATTTCAGTCACTTTTGAGTGGGAGGGTGGGATACAGGCAGCAGTTATTTGTTTTTAAGTTGGTGCCAAAGTCCTCTCAACCGATTGGAGATGCGAAATTTCGTGCCACAAGTGTCATGATCAAGGTATCTGAACTTAAGGAGAAGAAGAGGATCAACTTCCACCAGCTCATGAAATACTCGCCGAGGAATGTCTTCTTTACGAAATCTTTGCTAGCTCGTGTCCAATCATCATTCATCTCTTTATGGACCGTTAAAGTTTAATTGTAACGTAACATCGAAATAACTGGCAACTTGTAAGAATTTCATTTGACTGGATGCGCGTCATGATTACGTCATCGAATTCGGGCCACTTTTCGCCCCCTCACAAATCTTTGTGTGCCCCCCCCCCCCCCCCACACACACACTTTTTAGACCATCTCCGTCATTTGGTCCTGCCCTAGATGTGTAAAAATGGTTTCGACCCAACATTTCACGAGCAATCCCTCTATCCATAGCCACGTGATCAATTGAAAAAAAAAAACAGCCAGCAAGCTGGCTACTAGCGAGACTTTCACCTGTTAAATTCTGGCAACTAATGTTTCAGTTGATTTTCAGGCTAACAGTAAATTTGGTTCTGAAAACTAAAATTTTGTTTGGAGGCCTAGCACTCGTTTTGTTGCACTAACGAAAAGTTAGTTGCTCAAATGGAGTACATTCGGGAGCGTAACTACATTTTTGCTTCCGCAAGAAACCTTGACTACGAAAGTTTACGAAACTGCTTCAGAAAAAATTAACCTTAGCAACCTAACCCAACCTTTTCATCTGAACCTTAGCAACCGAGATTGATTCATTATTATTTAATAACAAAAGGTATTGAAAAAGAGAGATGGAGAGAGAGAGAGAGAGAGAGAGAGAGAGAGAGAGAGAGAGAGAGAGAGAGAGAGAGAGAGAGAGAGAGAGAGAGAGAGAGGGAGAAAGAGAGGAAGAAGGAGAACCGAACCTAGCCTTTTCATCCCTTTCTATCTTAGCCTTACCAACCTAAACTAATCTTCTCATATATTTGGCTCAAGAAAGAAACATCTGCTGCATGGGCCTAGAAGATGCCTCTGCCTGCGGCCGAAAGCCAAACCCACAGGCGGCATGGCACCTCAGAGCCGAGAAACGGGCGGGCAGCGAATACCCGGACGCATCCGAGTCAGTCAAAAATTGTCTTCTGTCTCTGTCGTTCCGTCGAGTCAGGAAGGGACAGGAGACGTATTCGGACGCGTCTGGGTATCTGGTGCCCGCCCGTTTCTCGGCTCTGTGGCACCCTGCCCCCCACACAGAGCGCGTCAAATGGGTTGCCTAAGCACACGGCGATGTTCTAGGCAGGACCAAACTCATGCATCCGCTCTGCACCCGCTGGAGACTAACAAGGCTAAGAGAGAAAAGAGGGAGAGAAAGAGAGAGAGAGAGAGAGAGAGAGAGAGAGAGAGAGAGAGAGAGAGAGAGAGAGAGAGAGAGAGAGCGCTGTAGAGGGTGGAGGGAGGGGAGGGCATTCGGAGCGGGCATCTGAGGACCCCAACACTTGAGTCCTGTATATACACTTTACCCAACACGCATGTGTCGGGCGAGGAGCGGGGGTGGAGCGGGGAGCAGGGGCGGGGCCGGGAGGGGTCTGCCGGCATGCCTGCGGGCCCAGCGTCGCCTAGACGCCACGCCACAACACCCGCGCCGCGGCCCCAGCTATAGCCGCGGCGATAAGCACTTGACGCCCTCCACTCGGGTTACGCCAGCGAAGGCATGGCTCAGTTTAATGCGGTCCGACGTTTTTCCGGCAGTCCATGACGCCGTCGAGCCCCCCTCTGTGGTCCTTTAAGAGTTGCCAAGACCTCGAGGAAGGCAAGGCAGCCAAGCTGAGTCATCAGTTTTCTGGTTCTTAACTGGTTGTTCTTTTAGCAGATTATCTTTTAAGCCTCTGGAAAAGCCTTTCACTAGGGTGAAAGTCTAAAAATGAGTTTATTAAAAACTAGAACGAAAAACCGCTAGAAACATAACTGAGGACCGCTTCACTCCTCTGAACCCTTGTACACTGCCACTGGACCAAGTGCCTCGTAATACTTCTGACCTGGAAGACTCGAACGTGACTAAATATTCGAAGATCTTTGCATTATTGATCCTGTAATACCCACTACAGCTGTAGTCACCTGCACACGGATTCGCCGAGTGCAGCGCCCCTTGAATGTTGTATATGGCCAGGACTTCGATCACTGTCAAGACTGCCTTACATATGTATGTAACTGTCGAACAAAAAAAATCGTATATTTGCACTGTAAAATAAAATATTCGATGTGATACAAAACACGTATCATTCTAAATATAATCAAGTGGGTTATCCAATTAACGTTTGTAAAGTTTCGAATGAGACCGTTAAATTTGAACCACATGTTCCCAGATTTTTACCCGATGTTTGCGTACCTGAGACGTCACGTATGGTGCTCCTTAAGAGTTCGTGTTTCTATGTTCCCCATCTACCTGCCGAATTCTTTTGTTGTAAAACGTTATGGCTTTAATTCGATGATGGGGGGGGGGGGGATGAAGTTTAAAACAGATCCCATGAGATATGTATCTCATCGGCGACACCTTGACACCGAGAATCTGTCGCTTTTTCTTCAAATTTTATCGGAGAGAGCTGTACAGTCTCTATTGTTGCACAACGGCTATCGAATGTGCTGTACAGACAGATTTCCGATAT
The DNA here is from genome assembly GCA_038380765.1 of Odontothrips loti. Classification (NCBI taxonomy): domain Eukaryota; kingdom Metazoa; phylum Arthropoda; class Insecta; order Thysanoptera; family Thripidae; genus Odontothrips; species Odontothrips loti. The sequence continues at coordinate 5,543,003 of CM076249.1, forward strand.
ATCAGCTCTAACTACACTGCTCAACAAAATTATCGCCCCACTTTTTGTTCGCGCCACCATTTTTAAGTTTTTTAAGCTAGAACCTTGAAATTTGGTACAGACCTGCCCCCAACACTGGTCTCGAGCCTCCCGAGGCGCCAAGTTCATGGACCACCCCCTTCGGCTACAGCCACCCCGCTCGAAAAAACGCCGTCAAGAGGTTCATTAAAACCCATTTGAAGGGCGAAAATTGGGAAAATTACAGTCAGTGTGGCATTATGGGTGCCTAAAGCGGCCAAATGTCGCATTTCAACCCTCCCCGACCATCCCTTAATTTTGGAGGGGGTGAGGGGTAGTTTTTGAGTTAGGAGTGGAACGGTTCCACAATTGATCGGCAGCGGCAGCGATGGACTCTGGGGTTCCGATAATGAACGCCGCGACTCAAATCAACCCCTTAAAAGTCCCAAAAAAGCACCTGAAAAATTAGACACTTGCTTTTTAGCCCGTCCCGACACGTTTCGTTAGAAACGGCAGGTGCCGGGCTTATAGTCTGATGCCGCATGTTCGTTCGGGCGGGCGTATGTTCGCCGACTTATCGTTCATAGAAAAACTTCAAATTTTGAGGATCAACTACTTTTTTAACATAGAATCACGTGCGGTGGCAACAATTTTCGATTTGTGTCGCATTTTTGATGAATGAAAATTTGTCTGTTTTTGGTTTTTGAGGTTAGGGTTGGCCGCCGCGCGCACACTATTACCATCGCGGCGCGCACAGGGACGAGCTCAGGTTAACGATTTTAATCGTAACAAATACATCTGCTATCGGGCACTTCTAGGGAGACTTGAGGCGAGGGCCGAATAAGGCCCCCGCAAACGCCGCCGGCAGGCCAAGCTGGCCAAGTCCCCCTGTCAATCCGAGGTGCCGGTGGAGCGCAGCGGAACTGGCACCGAGGATGACGGAAGGGACGGGCCAGCTTGTTTTTTCGTGGTCTCCTGATAGGGGTAGGAAGGCGCGGAAGCCGATTTTGTAAGGTTCCAACCTTTAAGAAAAAGATGTCAGACTGGGAAGTCGGTATCTCAACGACTTCAACCCTTAAGACGCTATGGCGTGTACCCCTGCAAGCCATTTTGGAAAACAGTGAATTTTAAAATCGGATTTTTTTGACCATAAAGGGTTTGATGCTGAGCGCAGGCGCCAGAAACATCGAAAAAATGCGACGTGCCATCGTTTCTTGGCGTTCTTGGAACTGAAAGGTCCTTTGTTTGAATTTCACTTCTTAACAATGGCTTGCAGAGGTACACGCCGTAGCGTCTTAAGGGTTGAAGTCGTTGAGATACCGACTTCCCAGTCTGACATCTTTTTCTTAACGGTTGGAACCTTACAAAATCGGCTTCCGCGCCTTCCTACCCCTGTCAGGAGACCTCGAAAAAAAAAGCATGAAGATATCGTTAAAAAGTGTATAATTTTTACACTTTATGGACTTTATGGGACAAACGACAACGATTCGACGTAGATTTGATGTGGAGGTCCCAGTGGGACATGCAGTTACGTTGCATCAATCTCGATTACACGTTGATACAAGAGCTCGCGTTATCCACGCATCTGCGACATCACCATTGGTAAGCGAGGTAGGAAACAGGTGGATGTGGCGTGGATGTGGCAGCCTGTGGATGCCAGTAGCCACTCAGAGAAATAATTTCTTGACAATACTTTTTTTTTTAACCTGATTCAAGGAAATGTTTGTAAACCATTGTTATTCTCTTCCACTTGCTATAGCTTCTAGTTTTGTTAATTTTCCGGGAAATAAATAACTTAAAAAACAACAACTGTAAAAACAAAGTTTTCTATTTTGAAGAAAAGAAAAATGAAAACTAATGTAATTAGCGTATATTATAAATACTAGCGATGGGATCACTTTTGCTGCCAGATTTTGTATGATTTCACAATTTTGCTCAATTGAACATGTGGCAGTGCATTGCATTAAAATTTCTAAAAAGTAAATTTTTTAGGTGCCCTCTAATAGTTTTAAGAGTAAATATCTTTGAGAAAGTGCAATGACATTTTCTTGAAAGCCATTGGAGTGCCCAATGTGTGAAGACGATACAATACTAAGATACTTTCTCCTAATATAAGAGCCCTATTTTTAGAAAATTGCATGCTGCTATACTTTCACAGTCCTGAACGGCGCCTTAGATTAGCTCGATTTAGAATTTAAGTACATATGTGCTGATTACACTTCCATTTAACTTTAGTTTTACTCCCCTGCCAGAAACCTCTGTCGCTATTACAAGCTAATGCGTCAAATTAATAGAATTACTTTCGAGACAGTGTGGTAATTACTCGATCCTGATTAGTTTGACCTAACTCCTGGTGATTAATGTTGCGAGACATAGAGCTCTTGTTGCAAGGAATTCATCATCACACATGGCAGCTACCACTGATGTCAGAGTAGGTAAAAACGATTTAAAAAAATTACATTATGTCAGCAATGAATCTATGCTCCCAGTGTTTAGTTCCCTATCAGAAAAGCTGGGTCTAGTTCAGATGTAGGTTCAAACAATGGCTCCATAAACTTTTATAATTCTTTGTCATTCTCTGCCCCAGGCTGAAACCTGCTCCCTTATTTATTCTAATTAGAAAACTTGGGAATATAGGAATAGGAACTGGGGTTACAAAATGAAGTGCATTTAAAATTTCTATTATGTATTTTTGTAAAAAAGCAGAATACATAGAAATAACAGAAATACATATTTGAAAACATCTTGCTACTCTGCTAATAGTTTTGGAACCTTTACTGCTCTGAATCAAGCAAGAGGATACACAGAAAACGGGCATGTCTCCAGTTAACATTTTCATCCTCACTTCGTTCCATGGACAGAGGATAGAGAACAACTTTGTGGGAGAGAACTTTAATGTTATACTTTTCCAAGGGGCCAAGTTCAGAAACTTCAAAGATGTTTATAAGAGAACTTGGAACAGGGTATTGAAAATAGTCCTGTTTATTCAAAAACTTTCGGCAAATAAAAATACCAGAAACATTTTCTACAATATTTTCAACAACTACCACACACTGAGATGTAAGAACACATGAATCTCGGGGTGAAGCAACAGCTGTGCGAATTGTTGACCCCAGCACATTAGCACGTGCATACTGTTTCCCTTTACATTCATCCAACACTGGCCCTCTGCTGTGAGGCTCAAGCTCAAAGTACAGTTATTGCTGTAGGAGTGGCTGATGTTGAGTCTTGAATAAGAGATTTCTCAATTATGCGGCACATAATTTGTTGCAGCGTCCTCCCTGGGGCACTTAAAAAGTTTTTCAACTGGCCGAGATGAGTTTCATACTTAAAGCAGCTGAACCCTTCTGGATCCCCATGGAGGAGGCACTCAGCAGCTAGGTGCAGTAGGTGATGCACATTGTAGACCACAAACCAAGATCCAAGTGATCTGTAACTTTTCTTCACAAAAGTCACAAGCAGTTCATGGGCATCTGAATGAAACTGAGTACGCATGTTAGAGTCCACGAGAATGCGCATAGCACAAGCAAGAAGCAAACAACACTCGTAGATTTCCTTATGCTTGTGATTCTTGTGCAGTATGAAACCATCGTACAAGAGTAACCTTCGAAACTCAGTAGCTTTAAACATTTTGAACTCGGAGAGAGGTCTAGGTTTCCTAGCAAAATCAGACGGGCAGGATTTTGACAAAAGATCACACAAACGGTCCAGCCTTTCAATATCACTAGAGGACAGCAGGAACTTCCCAGCCTTCTTTGTAAGGAGTAAAGCATACAGTCTCCGACTAACACCAAGATACACCATGTGCATGATATCTAAGGGAAACTGTGAAATCATTTTAATTCGAAGTTGCTGGAGGGTTGACACCCCCTTGTGATATTCTTTGTGGATTTGGTTTTTAAATGTGTCATTAGTCCTCAAGGTTGCTTCATCAGCTGGATTGTAAGTAATCCTATTAAATCTCTATTCGCCGGGGTGAGTACACCTGGTGTGAAAGAGAGACAGAGAGAATAAGTGTAAAATCGAGGAAACATACTTGCATTTGTGAGGAGGAAAAACATAAATGGAGGCATTAACAAGAATATAAAAATAAAGAAAGAAAAAGAAAGAAAAACATAAACCTAGTCAAAAAATATAACTAGTAATAGAGTGAAGGTAGATTCTCAGTTTAGGCGTCACTTTTGGATCTCAGCTCCCAGCTCGCACACATTGCATCGAAACAAACATTATTTTTCACGAAATGATGAGCACGTGTTCCCTCTGCTTAGACACGTTGAAATATTTAATGTTTGGTGCGCTGTCGTGTGACCAGGGCTCCGAAAAGGGGTAAAATGTAAACTCCATAGCCTACCAATCTTCTCAGTTCCTCCCAATTCTTTCGAATTTCGTGGGTATGGGTGAGGACAATCTAATGCCATTCGGTATCGGTTTGGAGACTTCAGTCCCAAGTATTATATGGAATCCAAAAAATCATCCTTATGACATTTCTCTGCTCGTGAAGCATGGCCAAAGTCGATCTCACTAAATTTGACGAACGTCTACGGAGTTTACATTTTCCCTCCACTGTCGTCCCTGGGGAATGCGTAACCCCAATCTTTTACCTGACCTACGTTAGCCAAGCATGACGAACTCTGAATGAAGTCACAGAATACTTTGGGACACAAGACGGCTAAATAAAGCATGTTGAATCATTTCAATCTGGAGAGTACGAAAATAGGATGTTAACTCCGTATCGTGCGTGGCTGCCTTTGCAAAAATTAAATAAAACGTCACCGTTAAAAAATTGGCTTAGAGGACCTTCAACATCTGTAACATTGGTCATGACCATAATTAGTCACATGGTTGGTCCAGACCAAGTTCAAGAGATTCATAATTGCTTTTTCGTTCAAATTAGTGAGGAAATCGGATTTTTGAGTGTCTAGACGAATTGGGTGCTCGGAAACGGCCCAAAATAAGTTTTCTCAACGTTTCATGCAAAAAGACAACTTAAATTTTTCAAAAGTATAGTTGGGTCTGAAGTGCCCCCTAATCTGATGATCTACCTGAAATGATACTACACCTTGCACAACAATTGTAGGAGTTATGAGGCTGAACTTTCCTTAACCAAGCTCTAGCTGGGGCATTGGCATGAAAGTTTCTAATACAAAATGTGAAAGTTATTCTTTTGTACTTCAATCCATTCTTGAGAAGACGAGAGGCCTCTTCCACAAAATCCTGAAGAAATTTGTCTACTGATGTAGTTTCTTTAGTGGTACCACGCCACAGAGCTATGACAAATGGTTTCTTCTGACCTACTATACAACCTGCTATTGGCCACAAGTTCCGCTTCACACCTGCATGAGGAGAAAGACCATCCACAAATATGTCTATAGTTACAACAGACCCGTTTTCGGTTAAGCTATCAAGACTTTTATTCACGCAAGTTAGCAAACCATTTTCAATGCCATGATACCAGAACCGGCCACCAGCCAAAGTTTTAACAAGACTGGTTATGCTTCTGGGCGTATGTAAAAGGGTTTTAGCACAAGCAGGAAGTTCTGAATGTCCATGACCACGCAGTTAGCATATGTAAGAGTTCATCCACAGCATTCATTTTCACAAGGAACTTCGAAGCCCACTTTGCCATTTGCCTTTTCAGTTCTTCAGCACCTTTTTTCTCCCCCGTCTCACCATTCAAAATTTGCAGTACTTCAGGAGAAATATCACTTGCATTAAGGGAATAACTGGGCATACAGGATGTTTCCACTTCCTCTTGATTTGTCAACCCACCGGATATACTGTCACTGTCACTAGAATCCCTATCATTGTTTCCCCAATCATGTTCAGGACGCACTGCATTATCCTCCACACTCACAGATGGTATTGATCTTTCAGAATCATCACAAACACTCTCTAGCAAGCTCTCTTTGGACGAACAGTTACTTCTTGGCGTGGTATTTTCTTTGTGTTAGGAAGACAGGGGCCATCCCACAACATTGTAGACTCTTCAACTTGACTGTGATGCAATTCAGGCAGATGCTCAGCCGATATAAATTCTTGAGAGTTAGCATCAAAATGCTCGGCATGATAGGGCTGAACCAGGTCTGCAAGAGCACATGCATTTTCTTCAAAAAGTAGAGAATCCACTGTTCGCCCTGCTTGTCGCCTTCCCTTCCTTCGACCTGATCCCTGAAATAAAATTAAATAATTTTGAAAAGACCGAATGTTTGCTGTAAAGTGTAAACCGAACACAAGATGATCACTAATACCACTGCCGCTATTACAAATTTTAGTGTAAAAGCGAATGTTCAGGTAAAGGAGAAAAAATATTTACGAGATAACCTATCTATTTCTGCTGTCTTTGCGAATCAAGTGGTGAACGCGAAGGAATAGTTGCTATGTTACAAAATACTGCAGGTTAGGTTTCATTAACAACTTTCAGCCACAAACTGGTAGCAAAGTACCCCAGTGAAACAAATTACCTTTTTTGACATATTTTGGTAACACGTTATTGTCTTCCTCCCACAATGCCATTCATATATACAATTGATCGATATTCTTTAAGTTTCTGAGTTGTTTTTTTTTTCACGACGGGCGTCTGCTTCAAGTTTCGGGTCTGCTCTAGTGACTACGCTAGTTAACTGAGGTGGAGCTGTGCGCACTAGGACTGACCCTGAAGTCACCACAACATAATCCAACAGATTCTTAACCCTCGATGTGATGGCTTGTAAAAAATTTACGTCTAAATCGAAATCAAGGCCCTGTTTTGTTATCTAATTAAAGCTTTTGGATATGAGAAGGCGTCGACACAGTTGAGCTACGTAGTAGTGACGTCGAACTAAGCCCATGCGATATAGTTGTTCTTTGGCGAAACAAAGAGGTAAGTTGGTTCAAAATCTTTTATTAGATTCCCTCGTCGTAATTTAACCCTTTACCCGGCCGCGTTGCCGCTTGGCTACAACTCGTTTCGAACGTCCCTGTGGAGCCAGTTTTAATATTGGCGCCAAAATATCGATGCCAACCTTCAGTTGTGATCCTCCCCTATGGAGATTCGAGAGCTCGACGACGTACGCGCCATTTTCAATCCGTGAAGGCACTGCGAAGTCCGCCATATTGCCCAACTTTGCAAAGACGCTCTGCAGTGAATTTGTGGAATGCCACTGCAGCTAGGTAAGTTGTGGTTGAAGCATCAAAACGACAAATGTTGTTGGGAATGCATGTGACGTTCATGTGCTAGCGTTGAAATTTCGAAATTCACTGTTGTAATAGGTTGTATCGACGATCGAAACGCATTTCGTTTCGGGCGATCTCGTTCTTTGAGTCATTCAGGGCATAACAGTTCACGATTATTTTTGCATTTATTTTGACAAAACGCATTTTGTGCATACTGTTTCATTTTAATTCCTTTTAGTGATACTTTTCTGATAGTTAAGATTAAGTTGAGTTGTCAGAATAATTTATGCTTGCATCTTTTCTATGTTAACCCACTTAATGTTACCTGTGTATGAGAGAGAAATGAAGGCTTTGTTATAAGCGGGTTTGGGTTTCTTCTTTTTCTGATTATTAAGATGTTAAAGTTAGTCAGGTTGTCGTAGTCACTGTTTTAATACTCAGTAATTCTTTTATATATTTTTTTTGTGGCTGAAACCTGTTTCGTACTTTCTTTTTGTGATGATTCTGGTCATTAAGAGTTCCAATAAGTTACAGTAGTCCTTGATACACACTGAATTGAGTATATTTTGTGACCAAAGCTGCTTATTGATTACATTTAATAACGGTAAATACTGTTGATAATTAAAACAATTTGTTCCAATGAACGCCATGTCCGTATTTCGCCAACCTCAAATGTATTGTACTCTGTTAACCAGCTATTGAGCAATGGGTATCGTCAATTTCAGGTGGATTGTATAACACTCCATGCAATCCACGCCACGTTCATAGTACACGTCTTACCTGAAATCGATGTACTGGTATCGTGGATTAAAGGTGGATTGTAGGACTGCGTGTAATCCACGCCACATCCATGTTCATAGTACACGCCTCACCTGAAATCCATGTACTGGTATCGTGGATCAAAGGTGCATTGTAGGACTGCGTGTAATCCACGCCACATCCACGTTCATAGTACACGCCTCACCTGATATCGATGTACTGTCTTCGTGGATCAAAGGTGGACTGTAGAACTCCACGTGTAATCGGTGAGTATTTTACATCGATTTCGATCGCGACGGTCTCGTCGACCATCAACTCGACATCGAGCTGAGGTTGACCCGCGATTCGAGGTGGATGGAACGTGGATGGTTAAACTCGCGGCACTCACATCATCTACGTTGTTGCAGCGTGGATAATTCGTGGATAAGGAGACTCGCTTTATCCACGTCTTGTCCACCTCGAATCGCGGGTCAATCTCAGCTCGATGTCGAGTCGATCATCCACGTTGATTTTACGTGAAGATTCACGTTACATCCACGTTGCATCCACGTGGTTGTTCCCAAGAATTACAAGGGTGTAACAGAACTTTACCAAAAGGCGCCAAAATGTGACAAAACTTACCACTTTTTTATGTCGTCGCTTTTGTTAATTTTGCAGGCTCCTGTCATAGCGGGACTTCTGCTGATGATCTACTGTGTTACGGGCCATCACATAGTACCGTACTGGCCGATCGCTCGCAACCCCCGGGCTGAATTCTGTGTTGTCCTACTTCATTGCGGTGTGCTCGCCTTCAGCGGTAGGGTGCTCCTGGTACGTGTAAGGCTATGTATCCTCGCGAGCGTAAAAGACATTTTGTTCCGTTCATCCTTTGCAGACATTGATGTCTGACCAAATGCCGGAAAACTTATTATTATCTGCGCGAGCCAAGCCTTTCGATTTTTTAGCGTCAGCTCGTAGCTGAAAAAATTTTGTTTTTATTATAAACTCAGGAACCCCAGAAAGTATACGTATTACGACCTCCATCGTCATGGTAGTCGTTACGTACGCCGAAAGTTTGCTTTAAAATCTAAAGGGGGCCGCAGCAAAACAGCAGGTCCTTCAACCAAACAGCAGGTCGGTAGGCTAGGTTGGCTTAGGCTCGGCTAGGCTGGGTTAGGTTCTCGTGCGGTGCTCACGAACAGCAGACCCCTACGATCATGCCGACCTGCTGTTAGAGAGGGGCAAAAAAAAAGCGAAGTCAAAAATGTCACTGAGCGAGATCAAATTCGGATGCTATAACAAAATACAAGATCTTTGCGACTTTCGAAATTTTTTTTCGATCACCGGAAGGGGTCGCGCAGGGCACCCGAATGGTGCATCACTGCCCCTTACAGCAGACAAAAACAATGTTGAAGAAAATTTTTGAAATTATTCTCTAAGGTCAATTTGACCAGGTCCTAAAGACCTTAAATTTCAAGGAAAACGCTCTAACTTTTACGGTTTTTGAGATACCAGCGTTTTAAGTGCGAAAATAAATCTAAATTAGATTTTTGCAAATTTAGGACTAAAAACGCCGATATCGCAAAAACCGTAAGAGTTACAGCGTTTTCCTTGAAATTTGAGCCTTGTAGGGCCCTACTTCGGTCAAATTGACCTTGTAAAATATTTTCAAAATTTTTCTGCAACATTGATTTAGACTGCTGTAAGGGGATGTTATGCCCCATTCGGGTGCCCTGCGCGACCCCTTCCGGTGATCGAAAAATTTTTCGAAAGTCGCAAAGATCTTTGTATTCTGTTATAGCATCCGAATTCGATCTCGCTCATTGACATTTTTGACTTCGCATTATTTTGCCCCTGTCTAACCTGCTGTTTTGAGCACGCCTCATCTAAAGGTTTGAAATACAATCAGAATTTCTTGCTTGTAGTTCAGTCGCACAAAGTGTATTAGGGTGAATTCAGACTTGTTCCGGTGTATCAGCCTTAAGGGGCCGGCCATTATCCTCGTGGACACTTTGAGCGTCCACCCTCGAAAAATGTGACCCGACTACTCATTACGCTATTATTTAGCAGCTATTACGTCCCAAAATATCAGTTTCTTAGACGGTTTTACGGCAAATTCGACCAAATTCTGTTGCTTTTTACGCATGGTAAGTCTGGGTGATCCGACTAATACACGAGTGGCCGCCCCCTCGATTTAGACGTCGTCTTTGAGTCCACGTTAACCTTAGCCACAAACCCACCCCCTCTCGCCGTGGACAGTCGTAGACTATCGTCGATCCCCCCCCCCCCTTTCAGCTGCCCACGTGCATTGCCCCTAACGCGTAAACCATCAGCTGTAGCAGCGCAAGCATTAAGAATCCAAACAAACAATAATCGCCACAAGCCTTGCCTTCTCCAGCCGATAGGTCTTCAAACGTCTTCATGTGGGAAACGCTAAATGTCAATATAGGCAGTGATCTGTTGAACCCCTTTCAATGTGGTGTTCGGGGACTCAACGGGCCCCTTTCTATACAAGCATTTAAGCGTCTCCCACGTGTTCCCCGCGTTTGAAGAACTATCTACACCCAGAAAACCGGGATCCCGGTAAACTGCAAGAGCATTTGCATCGAATCTAGTAATATGCACTTAGGCCAAGCACATTTTACTAGGTTCGATGCAAATGCTCTTGCATTTTACCGGGATCAAGAACACAATTTTCTGAGTGTCCGGGAAAAGACAAGGATTGTGACTATTGTTGTTTGTTTTGATAAATAAGGCTTACCCTGCTATGGTTTAAGCGTTATGGCTGATGCACCGGAACGAGTCGGAATTCACCTATGCGTGGATTTCAGTCTGTAAGATATGTTAAGAGTGTGAGTTTGATATATGCACTTTCCCTGGATCAGCTAAAAGAAATAACATCTGCTTTGGGGAATCCCGCCTCTTACACTCCCTGTCGACAATATATATTTTTTGAGCCCGAGTGTTGCGAGGTGCTGTATGCATCGACTATTCCGCTTTCTGTCGAATGTCAGACCGTTCTGTTTTACCTCTATTTTTTTATTAACTTAAATTTCTAAACTGTGATTAACAATTTATTACTAACACGCATCGATCGGTTAACGAGGGCGACTCGGTGCTCGGGAAAAGTGGAGCAGTGGATAAGGACAATGGAAGAGCACATTCGAAGTTTGGTCGATAAAGATCAGAAGAATTGGCCTCTCAACTTATTTGTCGGGCGTACCTCAGCATGCTTCATACTTCAACCAAATTCTCTCGTTATGAGGTGCTTTTCGGTGCACCAATGAGGACTCCGTTGGATCTTCAGTACGGCTTACCACCTGTGGTGTACCAGTGTGGAAGTCAGCCCGGAGTCTTCCCTTTCTGGCTTCGTGGTATTCGAGAACTAATTCACAAGTCAGGGAACACAGCAGTCAAGCAGCTCACAGGATGAAGACATACTATGATCTTCACTCTACCTTGGCACCTTTCAAAGCTGACGATTTGGTGTGGTTTCACAATACCAAACGGGTCAGAGGAAAAACTGCTAAGTTGGACTCCCTGCGAAGGTCCTAACATAGTTATAAAAATTATATATGATACAGTTGCTGCTATTAAATTAGCGGAAGCTCCGTTCACTACCCACATTCTACATTTAGGCAAACTGGATAGGCTGCCTGGATAACAGTCCTGCCGCCTGCATAGCAACAGCGTCAACAACCTGTTTGCCTAAATTGGTCCACTGATAAGTTAGTTTGGTACCTGGGTTGCTGCTGTGTCAAGATGCCACCAGATCGACGCTACAAAGTGACACCACCCCCGTTGCCGTAGCTGAAGTCAAGAGTTTGTGGATTTACCAGCTCCAACTTCCAATGGAGAGGTTGGGCTCACCCCTGCAGAAAAGCAGATCTTCGTATGAAGATTAAGCAGATTGTGGCCCGGATGGGGAAGAGAGCAGGTGCTGAAGTAACTCAAAAAGTCAGTCAGCGTCTGTCAACGTCCCTAGAAAAAGTCGGAGCTAGTTTAACAAATACCTGAGACGCTGGTTATGGTACGAGAAGTACCTCATGTTCATCGAAGAACCACTGTGAACCGAGGTAAATACTGTGAAGGACTTCTTAATTTATTATATGTTGTAAGTCTGCATGTTGTTATATTAAGCTAAGTTCCTTTTTTGTTTCAGAAATTTCCTATGAGAGGTTCGGAGCACTAGAATTACAAATATGGACATAGTGTAATCCTATTTGCTGTTGCTGATGCCAAGTACAAGTTTACTGTGGTTAATGTTGGTGCAAGGGGAAGAGAAAGTGATGGTAGGGTTTTTGATAGGTCTGCGTTTGGGAAAATTGTACCGCAACCATCAACTGCAGCCCTCACCTGCAGCGAACAATGCAGATTTGCCCTATGTCTTTTTGGGTGATGATGCCTTTCTACTGTACAAAATCTCTTGAAGCCGTTTGATGGAACTCCAGGCTACAGACGACACGAGATTTTATTTCAACTACAGAACTAGTAGGGCTAGGAGAGTGGTGGAAAATAAGTTTCGCATTTTGGCAGCTAGGTTCAGAATCCTCAGAATTAGCATTACAGGAAGTGAAATTTTTGTGCATTTTTACCACATGTTTTATGTTATGTGGCGATGCCTTGAATCCTAGGGAAAGTAGGGCACTTTTAGGGGATAGCTTTGATATAGGAAACCTAGGATTGCAAACGCTTATCTACGGAGACACTCGATTAACAGATATTTTTAGATATGAACATGCACGCCAAGAAGGTTGTCAAACCATCGTGCCCGCCCCTCCGTATCGGCACCTGCCCAGAGGGGTGACCAGGACCAGCCGTGTGAACAAGGCTGTGCTACCGAGTTGCCTGTACTACCAGGGGCTCTGACGTCAGTAACTCAGATCCAGTCGGGCCACGACAACAATGTGAAAGAAAAGGCAATTAGCTTACATATCGGAATCGCTGTCACGGTCGTTCGCAGTGCATGTGTACATTCCAGCGGAAAACAGACTTTTTTGTGTAATCCTGCCCGAGAAAAGGACTTGCTCAGCCAAAACCTTTCAATTCTGGACCCGTCTGAACCTCTTTGAGGCAGAACATTGGGTGTCCGTTGCATCCCATTTATAACAGCAATGCTCCTGTACGCAACGGAAGGTATTTTTCTGTGACAGGATGTGTTTGCGCTGTTCTGGACATCGTCGCTGTGCATGGGTTGCTCGATCCACCTGCTGGCCGACGAAGTAGCTAATATACGCACCTGGCCGCAACTTTTGCGCGTAGTCAAGCTCCACCAACAGTTGGTGCGCGACGCTGGGAGGGTACAGGTTGGTTTCAGATAGAAACGATTTAGGATTATGCCAGATCACGTCGGGGCTTGGCAGGCTTCGCTCATCGCAAAGCACTGCTTCGCGCCTAGCGCACACCTACCGTGACCAGTCGACGGCAGTTATTGGGCTCTATGGCCCTTTGAGGCAAAAATCATTTCTTGTTATTGGATATTGGTTGTCTCGTTGTATGCCGAAGTTCGAAGTGTTGGAGTCGACCCCCGGAATGAGAGGCAAATGATGTACAAAAAGAAAAACACTCCTAGTTGAACATGGGTTTTCTCATAGGAAGCAATGGGATCTATTATGGCTCGTAATTAATTTCTTCGGTAGTTGTTGACGGAATGAGTTCCGCTGGAGATCATTTTCATCGCACAACGGCCCAAATCGAATGTATCGAGTGCGTTTTTCAGATTTTTGATCCCACTTCTGGTTCAAAGTCAATTTTTTAAGTTTTTGTGTTGAAATTTTTGTTCTTTCTGTAAACATTTTCAACCTTTATTTATTAAATGAAGGTGATACCGAAAAACGGCAAAGCGCGTTCGATGAAGAGCCGTAGTGCTATAGAATGAGCTCCAGCAGAACTCATTCCGATAAAACTATTGACGCAATAGTGAATTAATTACGATTCATAATAGATCCCATGGAACCTGCGGAACACGACAAGGAAAACATGTTTCGGAGGACACGTGTGATATGTATGACGCTTGTTCTGTCGGCTCTTAACCATAGTTGCGGCTTTCCACTGTTTTTTTCAAGTCCTACTTCGTCGAGGGTCTGTCAGTGGTGGCCCGTCTCCTGATACTGCTGGGCGTCATTGGCGCGTTCCGCATGTCGATGGGTATCATGGACGTCAGCAACGTCTTCATCATTGTGACAGTGTTAGGGTTGGTGGCGATTTTGTGCATCACCGGTCAACTGCAGGAGGATGCAGGCGAAGCTTTCCACATGGCTATCACACAGCACAGCCCGTGGTGGGCGTGGCCCGCATCCCAGCGCCATCGCCTGTGCATTCTGCTGTCTTTCACGACCCGCCCGAACCAGGTAGCAGTACATGCAGGGAATACAAGCTAAGAAACAGCGCTGCTGAATGTCACAAAACAGCAGATTTATTGTCTTCAGGTTGCCAAATTCTACAGCAGACTAGGGTGTAAAATAACTTGAACTTCAAATTTGAGATGTACGTAATTACGTGTAAGGCCGGCTTAAATTTTAGCTAGTCACATCCATATGTATGCGTGAGCGTCACTGCATTTAAAAATGGATGTCTGTTCCTAGGACCCAGCTCTCAGGTCCCAAAACGACAACGCCAGATTCACTACTAGAGGCAAATGCATTCCCTTAACAGGAAATGTCGAAAATGGCATGAAAAATTTCTTAGTAATGGCGTTCTGCCGTCAAAGCTGTCACTTTTGCTAAGAACTCAACTCAGGGGTCCCAAAAAATGACCGCCGTGACGCAGACCGACATCTTTAAAGCACAAGAAACGCTGAAAACTCACCTTAGGTAGATTCTCAGAATAGGTGGCACTTTTGACCTAACTGTACTTTTAAAAAATTAAAGTTGTCTTTTTGCATAAAACGTAACGTATTTTGAGCTATTTCCGAGCACCGTCTGGACACTCAAAAATCCGATTTCCTCACTAATTTGGACAAAAAGGCGATGGAGTTTACAATTTTGAATCTCTTCAACTTGGTCTGGACCAACCATACGATGAATTATGGTCATGACCAATCCTACAGATGTTAAAGGTCCTCTGAGCCAATTTTCTTTACGGTGACGTTTGATTTTATTATTGCAAACGCAGGGAGACACACGCGTTACGGAGTCTACGTCCTATTTTCGTACTCTCCTGATTGAAATGATTCAACGTGCTTTATATAGCCGTCGTGTACTCAAAGTATTCTGTGACTTTATTCAGAGTTTGTCATTGCTTGGCTAACGTAGGTCAGGTAAAAGATTGGGGTTACGATTTCCCAATGACCACAGTTGAGGGAAAATGTAAACTCCGTAGACATTCGTCAAATATAGTGAGATCGACTTTGACCATGCTTCACGAGCAGAGGAATGTCATTAGGATGACTTTTTGGATTCTATATGATACTTTGGACCAGTGGGTAGAAACGCACTAGGGAAGAGCAGGGACAAGGCGCGACACCAGGCGGAAGTGCGGGGCCGGAACGACATCGCTCGCTGGGGGAGGTTATAACTTTTGAACGGATCAATATTTTACAAAACGCGAAGGAAATTCGGAAAGAAGAAGAATTTCTTCATGGGGTAGACGTTGTGACGACGTTCTGTGCGTGCGACACCAATAATAATAGGCGTGCAGCAGCCAAACCGATGCGGGTAAACAAAAGACGGTGGCCATCTTGACTCACGCACTGAGTAAGGGAAAAGTTGAAGGTTATGTGATTCGTGTCGCAGCACCACAACGTACAGAACGTCGGCACAACGTCTACCCCATGAAGAAATTAATCGTCTTTCCGAATTTCCTTCGCGTTTTGTAAAATATTATTCCGTTCAAAAGTTACAGCCTCCCCCAGCGAGCGATGTCGTTCCGGCCCCGCACTTCCGCCCGGTGTCGCGCCTCGCCCTCGCTCTTCCCTAGTGCGTTTCCACCCACTGTTTGGACGTAGGTCTCCAAAACGATATCGAATGACATTAGGTTGTCCTCACCCATACCCGCGAAATTCAACAGAATTTGGAGGAACTGAGAAGATTGGTAGGCTATGGAGTTTACATTTTACCCCTTTCCAGAGCCCTATGGTCACGCGACAACGCACCAGATATTAAATTTGTCAACGTGTCCAAGCAGAGGGAACACATGCTCATCATTTTGGGAAAAACAATGTTTGTTTCGATGCAATGAGTGCGAGCTGGGAGCTGGAGAGCCAAAGGCGACGCCTGAACTGAGAATTTACCCTTAACGTTTACTTCACCTCGTTACAGAGAGCTTCGTTGCCCATAAGTAGAATCATTACATGCGTATGCTTAAGCATGGATTTGTTTTTACCAGAATGTCAGCCGAGCTCGACAGAAAATGCGGAAAATGGATAAGTAGGCGCTGCATTTTTTCGATGTTTTCGGCGACTGCTGTCAGCATCAAACCATTTCTGGTCTAAAAACCCTCAGTGTACCGCTTGCGCGCGCAAGCAGTACACCATAGACCTGCTCGTCAATTTTATTGCGAAATCAAATTTGCCAATTTCATTAAAAATGAAAATTTAATTCAGCATCGTAATAAGCATTGTATAACGAGCTAAACGGCATTAAAATTGTGCCGATACGGCCAAAATTGAGAAATTCGAAGCAAATTATAATTTGTTCCTAGCAGTATTTCACAGCGTGTAATAGTACTTATCAGGTGTAACCGCAAGAAAACGTAAGCAATGAACCTGATGGTCATTCGGAATTTAAATACGAGTGATAATTCAGGCCTAGCAGTATTTCACGAAGTGCAAAAGTTGTTTTTTTTTACTTGGAAAAAGAAAATTATTTTAAAATGTTCACGTTAAAATTACTTATAATTTGAACGTCAAAACTATAGCAATATACCGGCCCAGTTCAATAAATCAGTCGATTTCAAATAATCGATGAAGCAGTCGATTTCGATTTAAAATTTAATTCGATTTAATGCCTTCGAAAATGGCTAGCAGGGATAGCCACCCTCGCAATTTGGGTTGAAGTCGTTGACATATCGACTTCCCAGTCTAGGGTCCTTTCTTTAAGGGTTAGAATATTAAACACGAATTCTCGCTTCAAGCCTAGACAGGTATAGTAAATGTATTAAGGAATATAATTCTTGACCGAAGACTATTTCTTGATTTTATTTTAGCCTGAGAATATTTTTTGTCGGAGTATTACAGCTTGCGCACGTTCCTAACTCGATCGAAAACGACGGGAGATCAACGTGAAGCGATCGTTAAAACGAGCCTATTGAGACCTTCAAGAGGGACTCTTGGGTCGTACCTCCTTAAAATTTGAATTCCCTATGGCAACTTGGAACGAAATGAAAGGCTTTGCAAAAAGTGTGCCGCTAAAAACGATTCCTAGTGACCAATGACATTGATTTAACGCGGAATCGCCCCCTTGTGATGTTCTTCACTTACATCTGATTTTTGTTTGACAGGTGTATTTTCAGTACTTTGGGCCGATGAATTCCGATACGTTATCCCAGATATTCAACAACGTCTTCAAATACACGCAAGTGATGCGAGCCAGCTTAGGCGATCAGACGATAGCCCAGGACCCATGGACATAATAGCAATTATGCTCCGTCCATCTTTACTCGATCTTTACCTCATCCTTTCTCACTCCAAAAATTGAGGTAAGAAGAACGAGTATTGTGGTCAGTGATGTGTCATGTACTTTCATCTCATCAACGACAACTCTATGACAACTCATGGTTGTATTTCCTAAGAGGAAATAATGAAATGGTACATGGTTGTATTTGCTAAGAGGAAATCATGAAATGTTAATTTCATAATAAAGGTTTTTTAGTTTTGTATACAAAAACAAAAGATATAACATAAAAAATGTGATGCGTGTTGAGAAAGAAGAGGTGGTGAATTAATTTTTTGAATAAAAATAACAGTACAGCAATATTCGTTCCGAATTCGGAGCAACAGCGCCGGCTAATAATGGTTTTTTTTTCCTACTTTGTATTTTAAGAAAATCAAGAATATTGTTGAAGAAGAGGTTAGTCGTCCTATTTTCGCGGCTAAGTCCTAAAGCGGAGTAGAGACCGGCTGTGACTTTGGACATGCCAATGGTGTACAGGGGATTGATGGGTGCATTCTACTCGTATATATCATGAGTATATGGGATTTATGTTGAAAATGAGGTCATTTTGGCCGAAAGACGCCCCGTTTTTGAGTTTTGGGACTCTGAAGTTATTCTAGGACGCGGGGACGGTGGTCGAGAGAACGCAACAACGCAACATAGTTACGTCCACCAATTGTGATCGTTGGATGGTACCGGTTAGTTAAGAGTTACGTCAGTATTTCGCGCAAATTCAGCTTCAATCCGGAGCTCCAAAAGTTTGTTCATCACAATACCTTTCCCAACTCCACCGATTATACATCTTTTTATACATTCACTTAAAAATTTGTCACATTAAAAAAAACCTTTGTTATGAAATAATCATATCACCACTTCATGCACAGTATTGATCCTTCAATACTCGTAAAGAACGAGTTACTTTTTAAGTACTAAACATGTTTGGGACTAATCTTTGGCACCTCGTTTGTAACTGTCTGTGGCAATTGTTTCCTAAGCTGTCAAAAGGTGGCATTAAGACCTGGACTAGTACACTCGTTTTCTTGTCCTGGGTTGAAACAAGCTGGCCCGCACAGTGGTTCAGAATCGAAAAAAAAAGGGGCCAAAAATCAACTGTTTCAGATATCGGTCTGAAATTTGGTATCTAAGGTTTTATAACATCGCTTCTTCCGTTGTTGACACAGCGGAGACTTTAAAAAGGAGATAACTTCAATTTCTGCTCACAATTTTCTTAGAAACTTGGGAATTGGAAAAAGGATAGAGTAGCAATTGAGACTAAGACGTTACATTATAAGGCTATGACGTTACTGTACCACGGGAAAACCGAAAAACGCGAGTCAAAAGTCATTCCCTCGAGACTACACTAGTGCGCGGAATGTTCTCGCCCACCCTCGCCTAGAGATATTTTTCTGTGACGTGCACTATGTCGCATATTATAAAAGTAATAATGCATTCCTCATGTATTCCAGGTGATTTGGGCTGACTTACCCGGTTTGATTGCTCTGAAAAGTGTTTTTTTGAAACTCGAAAAACCTGGCATGAAAAACTGGTGCAGTGGCCCGTGATAAGGTCACCAAAATATACATTTTTCGCTTCACTGACTATGAATTAAATGTCGTAAGGCATATTAATCGAACTGATTCATCCTCTGGCTGAGTCCCAATGTGAGTTTGATTGTTTCGGCGCGCTTTTCTCCGACCTGGCTGAGGCTTGTGTGGCTGTGTAGGAGCTGCTGGCAGTTTTGAGGTTATGTCGCCTCCCGAGGGAGTTCTCTGTTTAGAACATCAAAACGACTTTTCCGTTAGTGTAATGAGAAAACAAATAAGAGGATCCGAAGCGCTGAGGTATTCTGCATTAGGATCAAGCGACGAACTTATTAGTCAAGAACTTCTGAAAAAACGATTTTTGACCAGTTTTTCTTGATTTTGAACCGTGGCCCGCCGTGAGGCATAGCGCAGAATAGCGCCCTAATAGGGCGCAAAAACTTGGGTTCTGCGGTTATCGATTCATCAAAAGTAGAATCCGATTATTTTAGTTATGGGCGACGAATTTCGGACAGTCGATTTCGATTGTGGTAATTTGTAGTGAAATTCCAAATTTTATAATGATCGATAAGCGAGCAATTCCAGAATTGAAACCCATTCTAAGGGTGAGTACTCTCATTCTGACAATAATTTGTGGGTAGGTAGGGCAACCCTAGCGGATCATTTTTCAACAACGAACTAGTTGGCGCAAACGTCTAGGCACGGAGATAATTGGTGTTTTGTAATTGACTTCCGCGCCGGCGAGTAAGGCAGCCCACAGCGCGTGCCCTTGCAGTGGTCTGCCTACCCCCAACGGCGCGGTCGCCGCCGGAGCGCGCCGTACGCTCAGCAGACGACACCGTGTTGTCCGTTGGCGCTGCCTTCGCTGGCAGCAGACAACGCTTCTGCTACGGTTCTGGCTCTCCTCTACCTTGAACATTGGGCTGAATCCTCTTCAAAAGAACGCCTTTGAGGTTTATAACCGAAAGAGTATCTGCTGGTAATCTATTATACTATAACAGTTGATATGTACTTGGGAGATCTCGCAATTCCGCTGGAAACGTGTAAATTTTTCCTTTATCCTGGTACTATAATTGTGAAAAGATGTACTTGTGCCATGATGAAGCGTCTTAGCAAAAATTGCTTTTTGATTTGTGAAAATACATGTAAGAGTGAGGATCTTCAGTTGTTTTAAAAGCCCCACAGTTAGTACGTATTCCTTTGTTAAGTCCTTCGTTTGTTTTAGCAAGATTAAAATTTGCCTTAATTCAAATTGCATAACCCATGACTGGTTACCACAGATTAAAAGTGTTGATAAAGGCATGGTAATAATATTCTCCGTCAACCAGAGAGATTGAGTAGTTTGCCACAATGCACACAATTTCTTACATTTGAATGGTTTCAGGATATCCTTTAAAAGAAATGTCCTGAAATGCCTCCTTCACAGATGTCTGGAAGAAAGGGACTTACTATGATTATTGTCTAGTATAGCAGCTTCTCGCTCTTCAGGTCGAATTTTGTCAATTTCGGTAGGTATGGATGTGTACAACGTTACTACCTTTTTTATTTAGTTGCGTTCTGCCACCATTTTCTGGTAAATTAATAAAATGTGTTTCACCCTTAACCCCACACTTCCCTCCATTACACCACTCAAAATGACGCCCAAGTGCCGCATTTCATTTATTTTCGCATTTGTAAAAGGGTGAATGTATGGGGGAAGGTCAGGAATTTGAATTTGAACCCCTTCCTGTCTGCGACTCCTAGCGGCCGGCGCGCCCCGCTAATCTTAGCTTTGCATGTGAAGCGGTCGCTCATGACTTCGCGCATGCGCGCAGTTATATCCAGGCAAGCTATTCTTGTTAACGTCACTGGATCAAATAAACAACATTCAGAATGAGGAAGGTGCGGGGTGGAACCTCCCTGTCTTGAAATGTCGACTGTATATCACCATGAGAGTATAAGTGGCTATGGAGGGGCAACGAGCCCGCCTCCCAGAGCTACATGCCGTAATATGCGGCCCATTTTCTCTCAAACGACTCAAAACTCCGGAAAAACCGAGATGCCGTTCGAAAGAGGAAGGTTGAATGTATGGCCGCTAAAAGGTTCACTTCGGTCAGTGCTGTCCTTCTTCGAATCCCGCGCGCTTTGCGCTTCGCCGCCTGGATTCGGCCGGCCTCGGGTCCGAGGATGGCCGCCTTCTAGAAGCGTTTCAGAACGACCCGTTGCGAAAATCGTCAAAACGATCAAATATGCGTTTTATACCGAAATATCATGTCAGAGTGGTTCATCATATTTTTAAAAAAACGTTTGGCACCCTTCTTGAAAACCAAATATCAAAATAACAAAATGTGAAATACGGCGACGTTTGAGGTTATGTTTACTCCCCGTTTTTAAATCGGTTTCCTCACCGGCTTTAATTGTGCATCACGCCTGTCACCTCCGTTTTAATTGTGCACGCACCTAAGTACCCGAAAAAACGGATTTAAGGAGTGGGTATCCGGGCATGCGTATGAGGGAAAGTACCAACATCACCTGTTAACGCACAATTAAAACGGAGGTCACCAACGAATTGTGCACGAATTGTGCACTCGATTGCGCCACTTCCCGGATGAAATGGATCATATATGGGATTTTATATCAATAAATATAATTATATATGATCATATTTGATCAGATATGGTTATATAACTGCATACATGCTCATATATGATTTCATATATGATCATATATGTACTCATATATGCACATGTATGCATTTTTATATGACTCTATATATCTATGTATGGAGGCACATACGACGACATATATAGGTGACTAGTAGTCACCATCTCTACCTTCCTCTGATTCTGGATCACTTTCATTGCCACTCACAATTCCCTGTTCAATGTTAACCTCAACTTCTACGCCATTGTCATTGTCGTCATCCTCAGATCCAGGCATGGGCTGTTGAACTCTTTCTTCACTTGAACTGCTATCCCATGAATTGTCATGGGATAAGACTGCAGCATCACCATTAATTGATGACTCAGGTGAAGTTGCCTGGGAATCTGGAGAGCTTTCTGCAAACGAAAAATGAAACATCAGCAACACAGATAAGTTCTACGAGCATGAAAACATGTAATTTTTGAACACAATTAATGAAACTAACCATCTTTGTCTGCGTTTTCACATTGTACGTGTGCATCAATTGCAGCAGCGTTTCCTCCTTCCTCCTCTCCTGATGAACCGCGTTCCCCTACGATTTAAAAAGAAAAAGACAAGTTACAATAAACGCACACATATGGGCATAACCTACATCATACGCTAAGGCAAGTAAACACCTTTCAAGTTTCGTGCGAGTGTCTTTTCATGCAATTGCAACAGGATATGCTACTTGACACACAGTTGCTGCATAGAAGCTACTTGTTCCAGTGATCGCATTAAAATAAATAAAATCAATATGCTTGAGTGAACTCATCTTTATCGGTACCGGATGAACTGTCTGCTGGAGGAGACCCGATAACAATATCACGGAGGGTACGCCTTTCTCTGTAACGAGCAGACTTAAAAATGCCCCTCCTCATGACAGAACGAACTTCTAATTCTACTAAATTATCCGTCCGAACTTTTGTTACGGTTTGCTCTAGGTTTTGTTTCGACCGTCCACCGCGCACCGCAACTCGAACAGTGTTACCAGGTTAGACGGACCGCCCATTTGGCTATTTTGCCAGCTACGGAAAAGCGGTCTAATTCTGTCCGAGAAGCCACTGGAATTTTCCCAAACAGCATCGTTTTTGAAGTTAAGTATTATGATTGGGCTAGGAAACTCCCCCCTCCCCCGGTTTCAGATTCTCTAAAAACAAAAACTGGAGGATCAGGTGTTCCCATCTTGACAACATTGAACGGTATACCAGAATTTTAAACAGGTCTAGGACGAACCGTTCTTCGAAAAATTACGTTGCCCAAAATCTCTTGTTCACTGCCATGAGAGCTTGCCCATTGCAGCATCCCATTGTAGCGGCATTTAAAACAGAATTAACGTTATCGCCGTTAACGCGTTGATGACCTTTCGTTACCGTTAGTTGAAACTAGAAATGTAACGCGTTAACGTAAACCGTTTAAAAAGTTTGTTAACGTTCGTTAACGCCGTTAATCGATAATTAACGTTAACAGCCCTGGTTTGGATGCACCTGAAAAGTTTTCTGAAGCAGGAGGTCTTTTGTGATACTATCAACGATGTTTGGCTACATCTGCATACACTGTCTACACTTGCAACTAATGTGTAGTGCATGGACCTGCAAGGTGAGTTTGTGTTTCTTCTCCCATGTGCTCATGTTAATTTTGTTTACCGTGGATCATTCACCACTCCCACCAGCAATAATTGTAACCTGGGCAATTGTCATCCACAGAGCTTTCAGCGTGTGACACAGAAGTGACGTGCTGAGGAACTTGGGACGTCTGCTCAGATCGTGTCTTCCGTGCTGTTGACTGCACCATGAAATGTCTATAATTCGACCCTTTCATATCGTCGCTGTCACCATCATGACTATGGCTACAACCTGTTTCCATTCTGGGGCCCTTTGGGCTTCGCTCCAGATGTAATGCTCTACATCAAGATTAAAGTGCAAGTGATAGCATGCAGCTTGCGTGTGTGACTTTCTTGCCTTGGCTATGGCCTTGTTTATGTGGTTTTTCTAGGTGCTATTGAAATTTTTTATGAGCCATATAGTGCCATGAAGTGTGGACTCATTTATTTTTGTGTTTTGTGGTGTACTATTTTGTGGTGTACCATTTTGCCATACGGTGTGTATGTATTTTGAATTACATTTCTTCATACAGGGTGTACCATAAATCACGCCTGATCGATTTTGGCTGCCATTCAGCCCGTTTTAGTCGTACAAACCCCAGCGGGGTAACAGTCGATGCGCAAATGTCCTCCCATTCTGAATTTCTATTCCGCATCTCACTACGACGCCTAGTATGGATTAGTGGCGGTTGCGAAACTTAACTGACGCGTAAGTAATTCCTCGGCCATTTGGTGAGAAAAAAATCAGAAAATTTGAAATTTTGAAATCGGACAATATTTAAAGGGTCCGACCGAGCCCCGCTTGGGGGCCTAACTTCCCCGTGCAGCAGTATCAACTAATGTTGGTAATTTTTAAAAAAACATATTTTCTAAGGACAATCTGGCCAAAATATCAGCCGTAGGACCGAAATTTCAAGGAAAACGCTGTAAAATATCGGCGATATTTAGTCCAAAATTCGCGTGAAGCTGATGTTGATTGGTTTTCGCACATAAAACGCCGATATCTCGCAAAACCGTAAAAGTTACTGCGTTTTCCTTGAAATTTAGGCTGTACGGGTGCTATTTTGGCCAGATTGACCTGAGAAAATATATTTTTAAATAAAAATTCCAACATTAGTTGATATTGCTGCACGGGGTAGTTAGGCCCCCAAGCGGGGCTCGGTCGGACCCTCCAAATATTGTCCGATTTCAAAATTTCAAATTTTCTGATTCTTTTCTCACCAAATGGTCGAGGAATTTCTAACGCCTTTGTTAAGTTTCGCAAAAAGGGGGAACGACGACCGCCCCTAGTATGGATTCTAGGCTAGGAAAACCAAGGCGTTTTTTTTTTTTTTTTTTTGCCTTATGGAGATCCCTGTGGTGAGCCCAGGGATCGCCAGGGATGAGTTAAATCTCGAGTTCAGTGTGATTTGGAGGGAGCAGGTTGTGCTTCATTTGATCCGCAGTTCTGTTGTTTTCACTAAAGATATCTATTCTCATCGTTGTATCGGGTTAGTTAATTTTTTTTAGAGTGTGCCTTTTGTTAGGTTAAACACCTAGGTGGCATAAAGGATTCAGTGAGAGTGCCAGTGCCAACAGTCCTGCATCAGTCTCTATGCAATGTCACCTGAACCAAACTCCAGCACCACCTAAACCAAAAGACAAAGACCAGAGGTACTGGAAGTGCCTAATGCTCTGTACAGAGATTTCTGACTTAGTGTCACAAACTGGGGGCTGACAAAATGCTCTAAGAACAGGTGTTCTCAGAGACATCATCAGGCTTTGGCTCTCTGGAAAGGAGGTGATGGTGCTACCTATGAATTCAGACGGTAGTGTTGTGGTCGGTCTGTATTTCCTATTTCTTTTCCTTATCCTTCTTAATTTAATTTTACCAAACAAATCGTCTTATTGATTGTTGATTTTAATTTAGAAACCCAACCATCCGACACCCAAAGTCCAGAGGCAGCCAGCCTTTCATTAAGTTCAGCGAGTCCAGAAAGAGCCACTGCAAGTAACTTGGCTCAAGAAGAACAGGGCTGTTCATGTTCAGGTACTAATTAATACTTATTTTGCACTAATTTGTACTTCCCTTAAGAAGATGTAGATTCTCCAGTGGTATGTAAAGGTTTTAAAAGTGAGCCTTTCTTTTCAGATTTGACCATTGACATCACCTGTGCACATTGTAACGGCCCTGCTCTAAGGTGAAATACAATTCTTCTCTCACCATTGGTTATGTATTGCATTTTATTTATTTAAATGACTATTTCCTTTTCTACTGTTTTAGGAGAGTGTCACAGAAGAAAGGAGGAAACTACCTGAGGTATTATTATTCATGTGCAGCAAGGTGCCGTTCTCAGGGCGCCTTTTGCCGGTGGCTCAAGCTCAAATGTCTCCAATGCAGGTCAAATAACGTCCGGGAAGGGCACTTTCTGAGAGTGGAAGGTAAGGCTCACGAAATACTGAAGCACAATCGATTGCTTTTTAATTTAATATAGCAAATTCTTATCATTTATGCTGACACGCAAAACGCTTCACTTTGAGGAAACAGAAATCATGAACTCATCTCTCCGGAACTGAACAACGAGGATGAAAATCATGCTGAAGTTTCGAGTAGTGAGCACATCTCTCAGGAACTTAGAAAAGAGGATGAAAATCATGTTGAAGTTTTGAGTGATGAACACGATCTCTCAGGAACTCAGCAATGAGGATGAAAATCGTGAAGTTTTGAGTGATTAACACATCTCTGAATGTCATAGTCCGGTGGCTAGGCAGCAAAATCCACTGCCACCTTGCATTTCGTGATACCGCGAGGCACGAACATTGTACATACCTATACCTTCAATTTAAGAGGTGTTGCCACGGTGGTCCCCGATGCACGGCGTTGTGGTGGGTGGTTGCCTACTTTTCAGGTGCAAAACCCGAAAAACCGTAATTTTAGTGCTTTTCCACCCAGGATGCGATATTTTTTCAATGTTTGGATTGTTTCGTGATTGTAAGGTAGTAACATTGATCACCTGACGCCAAAAATTTAGGCTGATAGGGGTTGCGTACCTTATAGAGGTCGGGGGTCGATAACTCAATATTTCGCGATTTCCAGAGAATTGTTAAAAATGTTCCGCCCGCAACCGTCATCGCTGCATCCCAACGCACCGTATGCGTTGCTGAAAACACAGTAGGCAATATTTAAAGGCTATGGTGACCACAATTCATTCACTGAAATAGGCAATAACCCGCCATACGACATAAGTCGTTGGTTCTGTATGGCCGACGGTGTCAACGCGGGTAGGG
Source organism: Odontothrips loti (assembly GCA_038380765.1). Taxonomy (NCBI): domain Eukaryota; kingdom Metazoa; phylum Arthropoda; class Insecta; order Thysanoptera; family Thripidae; genus Odontothrips; species Odontothrips loti. The sequence goes on from CM076249.1 coordinate 5,569,552, forward strand.
CCATACAGCCGTCCATCCACATCTGGCGTAGGGCCATATACAGCCGTTCATCCTACAGTGGCATGGTACTGTCTTCCAACCACCATGTTCATCTGGAATGCCAGGGCCATCTTCCAGTAGTAGTGTTGGATCATGTAAGTGCCCCCTTCCAGCAGCAGCGTAGGATGGCACAACCATCCCTACAAAACTAGACCCTTCTCCAGACCAGGTTAATTGCAGTCTGTCATTGTAATGTGTGGCTTCATTAACTCATTTATGTCCACTTCATTTTATTACCTTCCTTTGACTCTTGGATCACCAACGGTTGTTCAGCCTGAACCCCCCTTCAGAACAAGCAAATGACTTGTTAATTATTGTCATAGTGTATCCCACAAATCAACTTTTCAATGTATTTTTTCCTGTTTCCTCATCAGCACCCAACATCCAGCATCACAGGGTAAAGGAGGAACCCACTGATATTATCACCTTATCATCAGATGATGAAATTGTTGAATGTGAGAAAATGATGTTGTGGATAATGTTGTTTTACCTAACTCATTCTTGGGCTTGACTTGAGTTTTTATGCATTTTTCTTTGCAGATGGACAATTTGGTAACTTTGGAAAAACCCGTGAACCAAAACCTGTGAATCAAACCTATGTGAAAAGTGAAAACTTATTTTCAGAATTTCATGACATTTCGGATGAGTGTAAGAGAACTATATTTTAAGTATTGTTTTTTTCAGCTCATCCGAATTTCAGTAATGACGTTCTGAGAGGCCCCAACTTAGAGGATCCCCCGCCACAACACACACACACCACAGAGGGAATGGCCCTTGGGTTTAGGTTAGTGCTTACACGGTCCAGAGATAGAACGTCACATCAAAATATCGTATTGCCTCGCTGGCATGAGATAATACGAATTTCGACGATGACGTTCTACCTGGACCTAACTTAGGGGGACGGCCTCACACACACACACACACCAGAGGGTTTAGGTTAGGCTTAGGTTAAGGTAAGGCTAGGTTTAGGTTAGGCTGGGTTAGGGTAGGGGTAGGCTTAGGTAAGGGGTAGGTTGGGTTACGTTAGGTTAGGGATAGGTTGGGTTACGTTAGGTTAGGGGTAGGCTGGGTTAGGTTTGGGTAGAACAGGTTCCGACAGGACATGTCGGAATCGGGATTCAAGATGGCGGCGTGTCAGAATCGGGAATCTATACTACTCGCACTGACGTCATCCTGGACGAGCCGAAGCCCCCCGTCCCCGCTGACCGCGTGCGCCCCGACGTCACCCTGGGCACGACGAAGACCCCCGTTCCCATGGCAGCGGTCTCGTTAGCGGCCCCAGCGCCGTGCCCCCTATGGCTGCGGCACTGACAGTCACACTACAGTAATGGTTTCAAATGGCGAGCGCATTCCCTTCAAGTCCTTGCAGATCTCCGGATTATCAATGATCAATTTTTCAAGCCGGTGCTTCCGGACTCGACGGTACTTCCTCTCAAGCCGGGATTTTAACTGCTGGCGACGGAGGGTAGCCTAGTGCTTCTCTAGCTTTTTCGTCAGGTTAGTGACAGTCGTCTCACCAACCTGCAGTAGTCCTCAGCCTTTAGCAAGCAAGGCAGCAGTCAGGTCCGTCTCAAGTCCGCTGATTTCCCGGGCTACCTTTTCCTGGGCAGGCGCGGGAGCAGTGGCGCCGGCGTCGTCAGTACGATCGTCAGCGTCACTCTCATGATTGGCAGAATACGAAATTTTACAAACTGCAGGAACCACTCCATCAAAGATGACAGGAAGCACCGCACCCTTGAAGGCGTGGCTTCACTTTGTGAGGCGAGGCAAGGACAGTTAACGTGAAAGAATGCGCGCATTTTGCATTGTTCACATGAGCAAAAAAATATACAATACAACATCTAATGCGACGCGCACTGTTGTATTTGGCTACTGAACTAGCGCTGTCAATTTAGGCACTGGCCTACCGCCGCAAGACATCGCAGAAAACTTTAAGAACGCCGATCGTCAACCCGTGGACACAGAGAATGTCAGATTGTCGTGAGAAGTTATATGAACGCCCGTCTGATGCGAATGCTGAAGATTATACTTTTCCGATGCCAAGAACAAAGCGCGTTAGCTACTTCAAAATAAATTAGGGAGGTTCTTTAAGGTAGAAAGAGAGTTTACTGAAGGTAAAGTTTAAAATTAGAAAGAGTCACTGTAGATCTTCCGACAAATCCAAAATTCTTAATTTAAAAAAAAAAAAATATGCTGCTAAAAATGAGGGCATGCACACAGAAGAGAAGTCCAACACTGACATAACTCAACTGGTCAACTTCGATGCTGCTGAACTGTTGAAGTGTTCGCCTGTAAGGGGTCGTTCACATACCACGTGGTACGATTTTGGCCAAACTTTGACCCCCCCCCTCCCCCCACGTGACCTACCGTGGTACCCCGGCTGACCCCCCCCCCCCCCCCCCCCCCAAAGTCACGTGGTATTTTTTAATTTTTGTGATTTAGCCTGTTTTTGTTTTATCTGCGAAGTTGATGATATATCTGCATTAATTCCTGTAATTATTGATCGCAAAGGTATATTTTAGGCTTAAAGTTTCTTTTTGGTGAAGACAGTACGCAAAAATGTTGACGTCATTTTTGTTTTGAATTTATCAACTTTACACAACACACAGCAGACAGTGAAAACAAACTGGAATTCACTGAAATATCAGTAATATTGTATTTTTGTGCACTCGATCTAATTGTCACCCACTGATAAATAAAATCGGCGCCGACGGACCTGGCCGCGCGAGCCAAGGCCTCTGGTCCTGCCAATGGGCACTTCAGACTCGGGCGCTGGCCTACGGTGCACGGCCTGGTAGACGTGTGCCCGAGAATTTTGTGCAATAGGGTGGCTTCATCATCGCGTTTAGCCGCAGTTTTGATGTTTGATAAAATACCACGTGACACAGCCTAGACCCCCCCCCCCTCCCACGTGACACTGAGTGGTACTTGGTCGACCCCCTCCCCCCCCTGACGAATACCACGTGGTATGTGAACGACCCCTAAGAGACAGAGCTTTAAACCAAGGAAGAAAGTGAGTATTGAAGGTCGACCTCTGGGAACCAGCCATGAAAAGAAAACATACTTCGAAGCCAGGAAAAAAAAGAAGACTTACATCGAAGGGGCATCTGATTCCAATGAGCCATCGACTAAGTTATCGACTAACCTGTCCCAAGCAACAATACTGACTCTGAACAGCCCACTGACCTCACTAAAAATGGATGTTGCAAATGTGCTTGTGCGTTAACAGGATCTGAGCGTTCACTTCGCCTTCGAAAATGGACAACATTTCTACAATGGTCCACCGGAATCCGAAAAAAAAGTCTATATTTCGACCAGCTTAAAAGAGGGAGGCTAAAATATCGAAGAGAAGTGCAAAGAGGTTGCTAAGTGATGTTTTCGACAGCTCTGGAGGCTTATCCAACAACGTTAGCGATGACGGTATTCCCGGTACAAGAGATGTGCTCCAGATACTCTGACGATACTGTGTTATTACTTATTACCACCAGTGAACTTCTTAAGCAACTAACCGCTTGAAGAAAGAAGATCAACGCAACGTCATGCGGAGACGAAGCCAATATTGATTAATAGTGACAACTGACACGTGTCTTCTTCGAGAGAATCTAACTGAGCTACTTAGCAATGCACCTGTATCTACTGCAACCGTTGATGCGTGCCTTCATTGTTTGGACCATGTTAGTGATGGTAGAGCCTGTGTTTTGTCAACAGAAGGTTCAGAAATCTTTTGGAGTGAGTTTACACGAGTTTGTCTCTCTGTAAACAAGAGGAATTGCACAGAATACTCGGAAGTCTTGATTCCTTACCTTTACCCTGGTCATTGGGTAATTTCGCTTGTAAATCTGAGATCGGGTGCGTTTCAGGTATTGAATCCTAACGGGCATGACCCTTGTCAGAGATAAACAGTTATTGGCATTGGTACAAACCTAGTCTAGAGATACAGAAGAATCAGCTACTCTTCTTGAAGCTTCCAACAAAATTACACACCCTTATCAGTCTGATAACGTGAAATATGGTCTTTATATCCTAAGAAATGCAGGACACATTTTGAAGAAAGATAACCACATTCCTGTTCTCAGACCCACAGATGCTCGGATTCAATTCGTCACTTTTCGCGTTGACAGGGCAAGGGAAATTACAAATGATTCCATACTTGCATCTGCCGTTCGCGACTTATTGTACGAGCGACACGACAATACATTATTCAAGCTGGTGACAGTTCATCAGGAAAAGTCACTTTCAATCAGACATCCTCAATTTGCTTTCCACTCATTACTCTGCGCTGACTACCAATGGTTGGATTCACAACTCTACAAATGATTCTGCACTCCATATTCATATGAACGAGGAAAGAAGAAACTTTTTCATCAAGGTGACATCGTCAGCTTAAGGGGTGATGCCCAGCGCGTAGGGCACCGGCCTGGAGGGCGCAGGACTGCAACATGGAGTCTGGACTGTTTGCTGTTCCCAGTTTGCTCCACAACGCAACAATAAGTGTCGGAGAAGAAAGTTAAAAGCCATTTCTTGCTTAACAGCCGATTACAAGGTAAATTTCGCTCTCGATGGAGCCGTCAACCTTCGAGAAGACGGGTAGCAACATGCCACACTACAAGTCGTGTCATCCAGTGCCAATGGAGCAATCAACGTCCACGTCGACTTTGCCAACTTGAGTAAGTATAATGGTTTTGGAACAACATAAAGTGATAGTGTAAACGACCTAAGAATATACATGTCGTGTTTTCTAGGTGAGGTCATAAACCGACTGTGGAACGGAGAGCCGGGACCGCTGGTATTTACATTGAAAGACTGCCATCGATCAGCTACATCCCGTCGTTGCTCAGAACATCTCGAACCTTCTCTTCGACACCGTGCCGTTTGGTAAGCCCCCCCCCCCCCCCCCAGCCATTATCTTGTGAGTCAAGGGTGACACTATTCTGTGAAATGCTTTCGACAGAGGATCAGAGTATGATAAAATAGGCCATTCCTGAGTTCAGTGCGATGAAATTAAAAGAACTGACGGCTATTTTTCCGTTTTGATCACGTCGCTCATGGAAAAGAAATTGAGGTAGGAAGACAACTTCGAAAAATTCTGAAAAGAATACATTTGGAATCTTCGCTTAAAATTCGCTAAAAATCATGCCGAATGAAATGCACAGGTTTCTTTTCCAGAACGATGACAAAAGAAAGTTTAAATTAAAAATTTCCGTAATATGGAGTGTCCCATAGGGTATTCTGCTGAACCCCAGAACGAAAGTAGGAAGAAGGCAAGAAGTACTAAAAGATAGGTGAGGGAGTAGGTGGGACTGTGTCCGTTTCCGTCCAACACGTCCCCCTTCGCCCATCTCATTGTACTTCTTGCCTTCTTCTTACTTCCGTTCTGGGGTCCAGCGGAATACCCTATTGGGCCCTTTCAATGGATCTAAAAAATCCATGGTTCGGCGGCACAAAGTCAACAGTTTGACTGCTCAGGGGCAATAAAAACAATATATAACAACAATTTTACCTCACATTTTAGAGATACGTATTTGATATGTAGAACACAAAATGACATTTCCCCATAAACAACAATACCTCTATATTCTAGATACGGCCAATTTACTTATCGAACTACTGTTGGAACCTATTGAAATGGTATTTTGGGGTGGTACTGACAAAGTAGGAAACACGAATACTGTGAAATTTTAGAAGTGAAAGCACTATGCTGACAGACATTTCTATAGCTGCAGTAAAAGGACTCCTGTATCAAAAATGCCACCGATTCCAACTGTTGATTGTACTCACTCCTCACAGGATATCTCCCGATTAGAAATAGGGCATCATTGCAGTCCTTAGGAGGGCAAGCCGGATTTGGCGGTGCGCATGCAAACACGCATACTTGGGACTCGTGTGATACGACGATACGGCAAGGTATTTACTAAGAGCGACCCGCCGTGGAGGCCAGCCAGCCTTTCCCTGGATTCATCTAAGAAAAGGAAAAAGGGTTTAAGCGCCGTGTAAGAGCATTCTCTCGTAAAGTCTCCTCTAGTCTGTACCTTAGCGCGTGCACCATCGGTGACAGCCTCTCGTCGAAAAGCGCCAGCATGACAAGCGTTTTACTTTAATACCATAAGTGGCGTCCCATCGTCTCAAGAGTAAAGGTGGCAACAACTCTATCAACTTCAGAATATGCCTGCAGTAAATCAAAGATACGTGCGATGAGCTTGACTTGTGGTTGATAAAAAGTTATTTATATTTGCCTAGATGCAGTGTCTTCATGAAATTTGAAGCGTTTGCAGGGGCCCAAGCAGCAATTTGGCAAGGGAACCAGAACTTAATGTACTCTCTGACTGAAGGGCACAGCAACAGAAGGCCCTTCAGCTTCATTTTGCTGACTTTAAACTGCTCCCTGAACATGTAAATGTCAGGCAGTGTACACCCTTTTCCATGAAGTGGAAGTCGTCGACAGGACCCGGGCTAGGGATGGATAGATCGAAGATCGAAGTCGAAATTCGATTCGACATACTGCCGGCACGACTCCTACACGCTGCGGTGCTGTCAACATTGCTGCTGCTACCTAACAGGTTTTTCACATGTTTCCACACGCGTAGCAACCCTGTCGTTGCGATGTTTGTGTACATCTACTTCTAAATCCTTCGGGGTTACAGAAACAAAACCCTGTGTCTTCCTTTAAAAGAAAAGAAAAAAAAAACACTCATCACTACGCCACCCAACGCCTGAGAGTGAGGTGGGAGGAAAACGAGCACGGCAGTCACGCACTGTACTACTGCTATTCTGACTCACTCCCGTTAGGAGGGTCGGCTTCGTTCTGCGAAGAGAGGTCAAGGAATACAAACACACTAGGAAACCAGTAATAGAACAAAGGACGCTTATCTGTTTGACATTGCACGCTGCCAACTGAGCCACGGGGGGACACTTGAGGGAAGCCCGAGGAGCTCCAACCACACTGAGAGAAATGATTCGGAGTAGGGACTAAATGTTTGGTTAGGCCTGAAGTGGGAACAAATCAAACACTTCTGACGTAGGGACGGAAACTTCAGACGGCGTCACTAACGCTTTAGTGACGACGTCCGAAGTTTTCGTCCCTATGTCAGAAGTGTTTGATTTGTTCCCACTTCAGGGCTGATAACCAAACATTTGGTCCGTACGCCGAATCATTTCTCTCAGTGCACAGTCCACGCCTCCCTTGGCAGCGGTGGAGCGCGCGCACTGCCAACGCTGTCCGCAGAGCCGAAAGGAGTAGGTATATTCCGATTTGTTTACCTTCAACAGCTCGCGAGCTCGCTCCGCAAATCAAAATATACATGAAAGCGGGGCTTCTGCAGTTCACGTATTTCAGCACAGCACAGCTGTTTGCCGCTTTCCCTTCGTCTTTTTGGCTTTCTTATCGGGAGTAGAAGATAGCTGACACCTCAAACTATTTAATTTAGGTTTAATTTTTGTATCTATTATCTGCTAAAAAAAAACAGCCAGCAAGCTGGCTACTAGCGAGACTTTCACCTGTTAAATTCGGGCAACTTATGTTTTAGTTGATTTCCAGACCAGCAGTAATTTTGCTTCTAAAACCTAAAAATTTTGTTTGGGGAACTAGTACTTGTTTGTTGCATCAACGCAGAACATTCGGTAGCGAAATTACATTTTTATTCCCACAAGAAACCTTTACTACGAAAATTAAGAGAAGACACCAACAAAAACAAACTTTACTACGGAAATTTACAAAAGTGCTTAACAGAGAGAGAGAGAGAGAGAGAGAGAGAGAGAGAGAGAGAGAGAGAGAGAGAGAGAGAGAGAGAGAGAGAGAATTGAATTTATTTCATAAAAGGTTAGGTCCTGTAAATACACTACTACCCAACACGCATGTGCCGGGCGAGGAGCGGGGTTGGGGCGGGGAGCGGGGCCGAGACGGGTCGGCCGGCATGCCCATACCCATGCCTGCGGGCCCCAGCCTCCAGCGTCGCCCAGACGCCACGCCACGCCACAACACCGCGCCGCGGCCCCAGCCATAGCCGCAGCGATAGCCACTTGACGCCCTCCACTCGGGTTACGCTGGCGAAGGCATGGCTCGGTTTAATGAGCTCCTACTAATTTCTTGCCACAAGGTCTATGACGCCGTCGAGCCCCCTCTGTGGTCCTATAGAGTTGCCAAGACCTCGAAGAAAGCAAGGCAGCCGAGCCGAGTCAGCAGTTTTCTGGTTTCTCTTCCTGTTTTCTGGTAGCAGTTTTCTGGTTTCTCTTCCTGTTTTCTGGTTCTTGTTGTATATGTATGTGTGCGGATATACTCCCTGCCTGTCTGTGAGTGCCTGGCGCTACTCCGGGACTACATGGGCGCTGCTAGCGCCACCTGTGCTGTACCTGTATCAGCTATTGTATCTGTCCACGAACTCAGTTCCAATTAAACAGCCGACCGGCAAACACCGTCTTCCTTTACTACCCCGCCCAGTCAGGACACAACATTGGCGACGAGGAAGCAGAAATCAGAAGAACTTGGAAGAAACTGTGGCGAGTGTTTGTGCAAGTGTCTGAGCTGATTGGAACTCCGCCGCACTACCGGCTGCAGTGCGTCCGGTCACAGCGTTGGAAAGCCAGCCCGAGCCAAACACCTGACCCAGCGCGGTGTGTTGTGCTCGCCCACCATGTCGGCGACCAGTGAACTACTGCGTTTCGACAGCAAGCGGCCTGAGGACTGGGACAGGTTCGTTCGCCGTTTTGAGATCCTGGTGGACTCGAAAGGGAACATTCCCGACGGCCAGAAGCGTGGCATGCTCCTGGCGGCCCTCGACGATCGGACTCTCGACCGCCTGGAGAAATGGCTCGAGCCCGTGCCCCTGTCCTCGTCCACCTACTCGGCGGTGTTCGCCGTGCTGAAGCTACATCTGAAGACCAAGCTCAACAACACCGTCAAATACGTGGAGTTCACGGGCCGACAACAACAACCGGGTGAGTCCGCAGCGACTTTTATGGAAGAGCTGTCCCGTATTGTGCCGCACCTCGGCATCGAGGACAAGGAGGTCAGGGAGCTGTTGTGCATGCACCAATTTGTGGCGGGTCTCGCCGACAAGGCGCTGCAAGACAAATTGTTTGAAGCCACGGATCTGTCTATGGAGATGGCCCTCGACCTGGCCATACAGACGGAGGCTACCCGCCGCATGGCCGAGGCGGTGCGCCGGCCCGCAGAAGAAGGGTATGTTCACCGTGTGGCCGAGGGCGCCGCCGGCGGTTCGCGAGGCATGAAATGCTGGTACTGCGCGGAACAACACATGGCCAGGGCGTGCACCAAGGATCGCGACACCCTGTTCTGCGCATTCTGCAAAGTCAGGGGCCATGTTCTGGAGGCGTGCAAGAAGTACGAGAAGTCCCTGCAGCAGGGTAAAGGGGGCAAAGGGCCGAAGAAGGGTAACTGGCGGTCTAGTGGGGCCGTCTCGTCCGTGGAGAACGTCAACACCGAGCCCGTGGTCAACGCCGTGCCCCTTGCCGCGTCTACCCCACCCAGCGCGCAGCCCGTCGCGCCGGCGCAGCAGCAGGTGGCGGCCATGCACACCCCGGGAATGCGGGATTTAATTGACTTCATGTACGGCAATCAAGGCTTGTTCCAGGTAGCCGACGCTCAGAACCCTACGCAGCCGCCTGTCATGCTGCAGCTCGACATCAACGGCACAGCCATCTGGTTCCAAGTTGACTCCGGCGCCTGCCGCTCTATCATCGGGTCCTCGACCTTTGATGTCCTGCCGGCGCGCCCTACGCTGAACCCTGCTTCAGTGGATCTGCACCGCTACGAGGACCCCGTTCCCCTGGCCTTCCGCGGCACCTTCGACGCCAACGTGCTGTTCCGCGGTCGCCGCCACACGCTGCCACTGCTCGTGTCCGAGAGGAACGGCCCAAGTCTCCTGGGTCGGGACTGGTTTCCCTCGCTTGGTTTGGCGGTAACTGGTATCAATAGCGTCAACGCTGTTACTGATTTTACAGAAATTTTCACCATTGTCAAGCAGTACCCCGCCGTCTCGTCCCCACAACCAGGGTGCTTCACAGGGCCGCCCGTGCACATCGCTGTTCCCGCCGACGCCCAGCCCCGGTACCAGCCATGCCGCCAGGTACCCTTCGCCCTCACGACGAAGATGGAGGAGGCAGTCGAGAGAAAGGTAACCCAGGGAGTGTGGGTCCCATACCAGGACTACCGCTGGGCCTCGGCGATTGTCCCAGTGCCTAAGAAGAACGGCTCACTCCGGCTCTGCGCCGACTTCAAAGGTACAGTGAACCCTTTTGTCTCTCCGGACACGTATCGCACGCCCACGGTCGACGAGGTGCTCAACAAACTCGCCGGCGGCTGCATCTACGGCGAGATCGATTTGGAGGACGCATACACGCAGATTTGCGTAGACGAAGAAACCTCGCGACTTTTGGCCGTCAACACGATCAAAGGGCTGTTCAGGGTCACCCGCTTGCCGTTCGGTGTCAAAGTTGCATCGGCGATTTTTCAGAGAGTGATTGACAGCATCCTCTCGAAGTTTAAGGGCGTGGTCTCATACCAGGACAATGTATACATTAAAGCTTCGTCCTTACCTGAGTACAAACAAATTCTCTGCAATGTCCTCCAGGCACTCAGCGAAGCAGGCCTCAGAGTAAACACCGAGAAGTGCACATGGGCAGCCACGGAAATCAGCGTCCTCGGTTTCAAGATATCTCAGCACGGCCTGCACCCGCTCGAGGACAAGGTCCTCGCCATCAAGAGGGCCCCGGTGCCGGCAGGCAAGGGTGAGCTGCTATCAATTCTTGGGCTAATTACGTTCTATGGGCGTTTCTTTGAAGGTCGGGCCCATATTCTGGAGCCCCTACACCGCCTGCTCGAGAACGGAGCGCCCTGGAGATGGACAGAGAAGCATGACGCAGCGCTGCAGGAGGTCAAGAACAGGATTACGAGCGAGCAGGTCCTCGTGCATTACTCCCTGGAGCGGCCGGTGACCATCACCGTTGATGCCAGCCCCGTAGGAGTCGGCGCAGTGCTTTCCCACACCTTCACGGACCCTGCCACCGGGAAGGCGGAGGAGCGCCCCATCGCGTTCGCCTCGCGGACCCTCACCGCGGCAGAGCGCAGGTATGCTCAATTTGATCGTGAAGCCGCGGCGGTTATGTTTGGCGTCAAGAAGTTCAGCCAGTTCGTGCAGAGTAGATCTTTCCGTATCATCACTGATCACAAACCGCTGCTGGCGGTGTTCCGGCCTAATGCCCGCATTCCGGACACGCTGTCCCCCCGAATGCTGCGCTGGGTCTTGACGCTCGGCGCCATGGATTACACCATCGAGTACAACGCCGGGACCACCATCGGCAATGCCGATTTCTTGAGTCGGTTGCCCCTTCAAGGAAGCCCGGAGCCCCCGCGGGGCGACGGCAACGTGCATGTTATTGCTGATTTTCTCAGTCACAACCCTGTCGGGGTTAGCCTCCTGCCGCAGTACCCAGAGCCTGCCGGAGTGTATCTCCTTGAGACGGACGGTGTCCAGGACCTCACTGCAGCAGCCATCGCCGCCGCGACGCAGCAGGACCTGCTGCTCAGCCGGGTGCACCAATGGACTCTGCACGGCTGGCCCCAGGTCGTCCCTCCAGAAGCGCAGGTCTACGCGGCCAAGAAGGACCAGATCAGCACCATGAAGGACTGCCTGCTCCGCGGGGACCGCGTGATCGTGCCGCAAGCCCTGCGCGACAAGGTACTTGACTTGATTCATGCCACGCACCCTGGCATCGCCTGTAGTAAGGCGATTGCGCGCTCAATTGTCTGGTGGCCCGGGGTCGACAAGGACGTCGAGGCCACGGTGAAGCTGTGTGTGCCCTGTCAAGAGGCGGCCCACCGCCCTGCGAGGACCTACACCGCTTGGCCGAGGGCCGAAGCGCCATGGGAGTGTGTCCACCTGGACTACGCTGGGCCCTTCATGGGGCACTACTTCCTGATCATCATTGACGCCTTCTCAAAGTGGCCCATTGTAAAGGTGGTTTCTGACTTGTCCGCACCCACCCTGGTTACTCACATGCGCTATGTATTTGCAGACCTCGGCCGGCCCAAGCTCGTAGTCACGGACAACGGCGGCAGCTTCATGTCCGCAACCTTCGAGGACTTCTTGGCCAGGAACGGCGTCCGCCACCTTTTCTCGCCGCCCTGGCATCCTGCGTCCAATGGCTTAGCGGAAAGGACAGTCCAGAGCTTCAAGGCCCTCATGACCAAGTGCGTCGCCGAGGACATCCATGCCCGCGTGGCCAGAGTCCTTTGGGCCATGCGCACCCGCCCGTCCAGGACCACAGGACGCTCGCCAGCCGAGCTCTGCATGGGGCGGGACTTCCGGACCCACCTGACCCCGCTGCACCCCAAGGACACTGTGCACCAGGACCCCCTGCTGAAGTTAATATGTTCAAGGTTGGTCAGCCCGTCTTGGCGCTGAAGTTTCAGTCTAAAGACAAGTACGACTGGTTTCCAGGCCACGTCAGGGAGTGCAGCGGGGCGGCAGTGTGCGCGGTCGTCCTCGACAACGGCGGGGTGCTGCCGGCCGTGCCAGTGAACTACATGCGGCCACGACTCGTACGGGAGGCGCCGGCGGCGGCCGTCGTGCCACAGCGCCAGCTAGACCAAGGCCCTCGAGCCGACGACTGGCACCCGATGCACTTGGGCATGTTTGAGGACGCCGGCGGTGAGCCTGGACCTGAGCAGCCAGACGGCGGCTTCACGGAGCCCCCGCCCAGGATCGTGGCACCGAATCCCCTGCTGGTGGACCTCGGGGAGGAACAGGCGGCGTTGCCTCCGCCGCTGCTGCCCCTGCGGCAGGCTCGGGCAAACCCTTTACCTGAGGCCCTGGATGGCGAACGGCTGCGAGAGGATATGGCTCGCCGACTGGACGAGGCCCTGGCCCGTGCAGGTCACGTACGCCCAGAGGAGGCGCAGGTGCATCTGGGCCGTGGACGGGCTCGACGCTCGCTGGACCCCAACGACGCACTGCGCCCAGGCCAGCAGCCGATGACCCCGCCGGGTGCTCCGCCGCAGGTCGTGTCGAGGGCTGGTCGGCTGATACGCCCGCCGGTGCGCCTGGGCTTTAACTAATGTTGTGGTAACGTGCACCTTAAGCATGTGAAATTGTTCAGTTATTACCGGCTGTGCCCAGCCAACTTCTGTTTGTTCGTGTGTGTGTGTGTGTGTGTTTTTTTTAAAAAAAAAAAAAAAAAATTGTCGGTCTCACATACATCCCTTTTGGGGACTAGTGCAACTGGGTAGTTGTGTTCAACTATTCGCAAGCTCATTGGCTTCGTTATGTTCCCCTACAATGCTTCGTTTGCTGGCGTAAATGTGATGTATTTTATTTAGGGGGAGGGGTGTTGTATATGTATGTGTGCGGATATACTCCCTGCCTGTCTGTGAGTGCCTGGCGCTACTCCGGGACTACATGGGCGCTGCTAGCGCCACCTGTGCTGTACCTGTATCAGCTATTGTATCTGTCCACGAACTCAGTTCCAATTAAACAGCCGACCGGCAAACACCGTCTTCCTTTACTACCCCGCCCAGTCAGGACACAACAGTTCTTAACTGGTTCTTCTTCAGCAGTTATTAAGCCTCTGAACAAGCCTTTCACTTGGGTGAAAGTCTAAAAAGAGACCGCAGCGAGTAGGTAAGGGATTTTTTTTATTGTTTCAGGTAGTCATGGTGGTCCCGGTCCGGCTCATATGCCGGCTGTTTTGTAGATGAAGTCCCTCACTTTGGGGTCGGCGATGTTGGTGTAGACGCCGGGTAAGTCGGCGCAGCCGTCGCCCCAGGACGTAATGCCCCGCTGCGCGCCGTCAGTGTCCACCATCGGCCCGCCGCTGTCCCCCTGGAAGAGGACAGACCACAATGATGATGCCGTGCAGGGGCACTCGCCCCGCAGAGTAGACAGTCGAATACCAGCCAGGGCTCGCTGGGCTTAATGCTGTGCTAGCGGCCTCGGCTTAAGGGGCCATTCACATACCACGTGACCGATTTGGAGGGGGGGGGGGGGGGGTCAGCCACAGGTCAAGCTCCTATATTAAATACACGGGAAGGTTAGGTTTGCCAGGTCACGCGGGGGGAGGGGGGGGGGGGTCAAAAAGTGGCCTATTTTAGATCACGTGGTATGTGAATGGCCCCTTAAAGCAGATGCAGAGTCAAGTGCAGATGTCACTGTAAAATATAATTGCGTTTTAACATAAAAAGCATGTATTAACTTACGACGCGCCAAGTGGTACGCGATTGTCAACTTGTCGTCAAAATGACAGTTTTTTTTTTATCGTCATTGTCAAGGACGTGACATTCCATTGAGCGCTTAGTAACCGATGTTGAGTTCTATGGATTTAGGTCGGACTATTCACCCCCATCTCCATTTTGCGAGCTAGAGGGTTGGAATCTGATGTAATCGGTGTCATACAGTGTTTGGAGATGTCATCAACTGAGGTAAGTTTATTGAAAATAAGGGTTCTGAACTTTATATTTTATTAACAAATACCACTTATTCTTGAAATGTTCGTTATGTCCCAACTGTGGTACACGATCGCTCTCACGTATGGCGTGCAGCCTAATATCATTTTAATATTCTAAAAAATCAATCGTGTCATCATCTGAACTCCTTTAAGGTGTCATTACAATATTGATTTGAACCTACCCTGCGGTATATTATGAACAACGGGCGCGGTGGGGCGTCGAGGCAGGTTTTTTGAGTGAAGTTGGGTTATGTACTAACATCAATCTGCGATCATCTCTGAGATTTTCTTTTAATTAGGGCTGGAAGACGTTGCGGAGCAGAGCGGCTCTCTCCGATCTAAGGAATAGGGTGAGAGAAGGTCAGATAGTCACGTAGATGCTTTGGGTGGGGTTTTAGCTCCAGCAGCGACCAGCCTAACAGCAGTGACAGTGAAGGTATTTTTTATATGACTTTGTCGGTGAGGCTGATTGCCGTTTACACTCACATCTCTCATATCGTTTAATGCTAGGTAGTTATAACTTAAACCCTGGGGCCAGCAGTCCAATGCAACATGAGCAGGAAGTTCAAAATGCTATTGAAAATGACCCTGTTGAATTATCCGCAAGGGGGATGGGTGTTCTCGAAGACCGGACATGGGTAGACGTGAGTGGGAACGGGGTTAAAATAGTATGGAAATACCCGGATAACATTTACGGACGACCCCTAAGGATTCAGAAGTGGAACTGCTCCTAAAGGGAAGACAAAGAGCGTAAAAGTGAAGACGCCGACACAGGAAAATTTACCCGCTGTTCTGCCGCGGTCCTCATCCCGAATTTGAAAACATTCAAAATGTGAGACAGGACCGACAGGACAAGGTGGGACAAACGTGGAACAATCTACAGCTACACCTTTTTATTAGAAACGTAGTCCAACGAGAACACCATGTCTTCTTCATGCAAAGAGCTTCTTTGGCCGTGCCCAAATTTTATTCTAAAATAAAAAAAGATTCGAAAAGGGAGACAGAATAAGGTGGAAGAGACCTGGAACCATCATTGGTGGCTTCTTTCGATCATTTCGATGCAGAATGAAGGTAAAAAATAACTTGTTGCTGACATTACGAAGGAACCTATAAGCGAGGGGGAATTCACTCGCGTAATACCCTGGACAGGGTGCCCTGTAATACCAAGTAATACCAAGTAATACCGCGTAATACCACGTAATACCACGTAATAAATCCCTTCCATGCTGTGAGATGCTGCGATATATACGATGTAATGCCAACGTAATACCAGAGTAATACCAGTGTAATACCAGTGTAATACCACGCATGACGCAATACCGCGTAATACCACGTAATACCATGTATACTACGTAATGCGCGTAATACGCAATAGTCTGTACACCAAATGAGTCCAGAGTGAATACCCCCTCGCCTCCAAGTGGGTTGGCTATCGTCATGGAGGTGCCCTACCTGACAGGAATCCTTCTTGTCGCCGCCGGCGCAGATCTCCACGTCCGTGATGGGGCCGTAGACCGTGTGCGCGTACGCTTTCGTGCACGTTGGCCTGGCGATGATCTTCACGCGGGTCGTTTGCAGTGTCTTCGGGTAATTGTTGGAGTGCTGGCGGCAGATTGTCCCTTGTTTACAGCGCTCCCCTTACGCGGTGCCCACCAAACGACGTAAGTCAAATTCCCTGACGTTCCCCGACATTTCCTAGACCCCACCACGCCGCCTGGTAGGTGACCCTTTCCGAGAATTCGCGCCTTGCCTCGTGCCTCACCGAGTTGAGCTTCCCCCAGCCGGTGATAATCATGATGGAGCCGGGGCTCGGCTCCGGCGCGCCCTGTTCGGGCAGCTTGACGGGGCGGGCGGTGTCGGATATGGTGATTTTGTTAGCCAGCTTCATGAGGGCGACGTCGTTCTTGAGGTCGTGATACTGGGGGTGTACGGAGATTCCGCGCACCTTTATCACCTTGCCCTCCGTCTCCCGAAGCGTGGAGCCGACGCGGATGCGCCAGTCACCCAGCTTCGATGTCCGGCTGCGAAAATATGGTTCAACGCCCGCCCCCGTACAGTATGCTGGAGAGAGGAGGGTGCAGCGCGTACCGTTCCACGCAGTGCGCCGCCGTGAGGATCCACTCGGGGTTCAGGATGCTGCCTCCACACGTCAGGTGGCCGCCGTACTCGAGCGCAACCTGGAACACCACCCAGATTCTACAGCATGAATTCATTCTGACAAATTTAAATGAAGCATTTAAAGAATGGTTAATTAAATAAAACTCCTCAATAAATCGCCTATGGAACCAAATCTCTCTCTCTCTCTCTCTCTCTCTCTCTCTCTCTCTCTCTCTCTCTCTCTCTCTCTCTCTCTCTCTCTCTCTCTCTCTCTCTCTCTCTCTCTCTCTCTCTCTCTCTCTCTCTCTCTCTCTCTCTCTCTCCCCTTAGAGTACCTGATAAGGAAAGTCCGTGATTTTGGTGTCGGTGCCGCCCACAATCCTTTGCAGTTCTGCGACCTCTTCGTCCTCGGTGCCGGGGTCGTCACCACCGGCCTCACCGTCCCCGCTAGCGAACATGGTGGCGTCCTCCGCAGACCGGGCGAAACGGTGGCGTGCCTGGCCGTGGTCGTGGTGCTGCGTCTGGTCTGCATCAACAAGCGTCGTCTGCTCACAAACGAGAAAAAAAAATCCGTCGGTGGGGCGGAAATACGGGGAGGCCCTTGTGGCTGAAAATCATGTGTGTATGTGTGTTTCTTTGGTTCACTATTAGCCCCAGGGGGGGGGGAGGGGGGGACGAACCTGGAGGGGTGGCGTACCATTGGCGGTGCTCGGAGGCTGCGGGGGCCGCCGCCGTCGCGTTCGCGGCGCCCAGAGTCTGTTCCGCGACGCTGTTGAACGGCAGGAGCCCGTCGGGGGCGAAGCCGCCGGAGGCGTGCATCCTCCCGTCCGCGCTGATCGCGAGGTCTTCCATCTGCATACCGTTGCCGACACCCACAACGGGGACGGGAAGGTTGGCAAGCTTCTCGGACAGGCTCTGGATCTTCTGCATGGCCGCGTCGAGGGCCGACTGCGGCAATCCGGACGGCGCGGGTTGCTGAGCGGGGGCGCGGGCGCGGACCGCAGTGAGATAGACACGTGTTGCATTTGTGGGGGCTGCGGGGGCTCGTACAGCGGGAGTTGGCCGCCGAGTTGCGGCGACGTCTGGACGTCTTGCCAGGACCCCGGCTGAGCGAGAGCCATGGGCTGCGGTGGGTGCAGGTACGTGTACGGCGGCAGCTGATACGGCGGGTACAGCACCGCCGGGGCCGGGTACGGCGGTGCAGCCTGGGCGGCCTGCGGAGTCCTGGGCGGTGACGGGGCTATCTGGTTCTGTTGGGGCAACTGCGGTGGTTGTTGGGGCTGTACGGGTTGTTGGACCGGCTGAGGCTGTTGGAGCGCCCGAATAAGGTGCTGGGTCTGCTGAGACTGGGGAGGTGGAGGGTGTTGTGGAGGTGTTGTGGAGGGCTGTTGCTGGGGCTGCTGGTGGTGCAAGGCCTGTTGCTGGCTGCTGCTTGGCACATGCTGCAAGTGCTGAGCGTGGTTCTGCTGAGGCGTCCCGACTTCGTGTGGGTGCTGAGCGTGCTGAGGGGGTGTTGGCTGGTGCTGCTGAGGCATCGGCCCGGCTTGTGGGCTGTGCTGAGCGTCGGTGGAGTGTTGAGGCTGTGGCTGAGGTTGAGGCGGGCCGTAGTGGGCGTCCGCGAGTTGCTGGAGCTGGGCGTGTGTCGGGTACTGCTGGGGCTGAGAGGGCTGCTGCTGCTGATGATGATGCTGCTCAGGCCACACAAAGCTCCGCTGGCCCTGATGGAACTGGCCCAGGTTCTGCGGCGCCACTTGCTGTGGGAACTGAGACTGAGGTGTCTCCTGCGGAACTTGCTGCTGTCCCGGCACTGGGTATGCCCCGGGGCGCGTCTTATTGCTCTCGGCGCCCTGTGTGGCCTGCGGGGGCGGCGCCGAGCTGGCTTGCCTCCTGTAGTCCTGGATGAGCGCGGACAGTCCGCTGAGCGCCGCGTGCAGGTCCGGCACTGACCCGTGGTGGTGCTGGGCCGTACCGAGCCCGAGACTCGCCATGATCTGACCCACGGTCTTGGCGATAGGATGGTTGGGCGCCGTCGGCGGCGCCTCGTCGGCGTCCTCGGTGACGTTGGCAGCGGCGGGCTCGGGGCTGGCGCCGGCGGCCCGGCACATAGCCAGGCTCATGGCCGGGCAGGGTGGGCACAGGTTACTGATGACTCGCCCGGCGTCACTCGGGCCGGCCGTCGTCACCAGCCTAGCCGCGCTGGTCGAGGTCGTGGTGGTCGTGGCAACGGTCGTGCTGGCGGTGCCGCCGACGGCGCACCCACCGTGTCCGCCCCGGTCAGCGAGCGTGAGTAAGTAGACGACAGTCTTGGAGTGCGCGTCGTTGGTCACGACCACATCCCAGTCACTGAGGCGGCTCGCCGACATGTTGCCCTCCTGACGCAGGCGGTTGGCCACCATCATAAGGAGCGCCCGCAGCTCGCCACGCGTCAGCCCTATGCGTACCGGCAGCCGTCCGCGCGCCAGCGTGTCGGCGATGGCGCCCTGGAGGTCGTCCTCGTCCCTTCGGCCGGCCGGCAGCGGCCTTGAGGCGCGGGTGGTGGAGGGTGCGCTGACGTCCTGCAGGCTATCCCAGTTCGGCTCGGGCAGGCGGGCCAGGACCCGCGATACACAAGGCAGCGACAGAGGCGGCAGCAGCGGCAGCAGCCACCACAGCACTAGTGGCCTCGCCATCCTTGCCCCTGCAAGTGCATGGCCAACACAAAGTCAGCGTCCGCCGTCACGACGTATACGACACGCGCACTGCACCGGTGCAGGAGGGAACTCACCGCGCTGCCCAGCCGCCGGCGTAGAGACGCGGCCGCGGGCTGCTTGCTACTCTGCGGTGGCGGCGCCCAGCGGCACCTACCTGCACCCCCCCCCCTCTCCCCCTGCACACACACACACACACACAAACACACACGACTACTAGGTGATAACGGTCGCAGCCGCGCGGCCCCGTCACGTCACGTCATCGTGCAGTTTGCCTACCTCAGGTGCCACGGCGCCGCCCACAAATTGATACTTAATGGATACCAGCAGGTCCACAAGTTCACTGTGGAGAGTCATACGAGGGGTCCCTCACAATTCATTCTCGAAGGCCGAAATGTTTTTTAGTCTCCACAGCTCAAAAAATTCAATCAAGTCAAACAACTCAAAAAAAAAAAAAGTCGAAATAAGTCACATTTTTAGCCATTAAAGTCGCAATTAGCACAGTTCCAGTCAAAAAGTCAATCCAACCCACCACGTCTATTGTCCGTGCTGTGTTCGTCACGCGTCGAAAATCAAACAGCGCGCCCGCGACAGCAGACGGATGCGCCTAGCGCCATAAGCGCCGCCACCTTAAAGAAGGGGAAGGGGGACCCCGGGCTCCGGCCAGCGGCGCAGCGAACCACTACGGTTCCGATGTGCGCCGCGCGTAGTGTTCGGTTTATGTAAAGTTTTCTTTGTTTTGCAAATTCGTTTGGTTAATAAAGTTTAGTTCAGTTGTCTCGTTTACTTTATTTTCAGCATTACATAGGTCACAAGAAATAAAAGCAACAAAAGTGTGGTCAGGCACATAAAAAGGGAAGGATAGAGTTGACGGATCTCGTATACAGAACACAATAAGGTTCAAAAGACGTTATATCTATTGATTAAAGAAGTTTCGCACAGAACAAAATTCATTATAGATCAGCCACTTCTAGGTCTCCTTATGGAATTTTTGAGCTCATTCAATGTCTTGTAGGTGTTCTGGTAGTTCATTAAATATTCTGGTAGCGTTTCTTTGATCGACTTATTACTTGTGTGGTTTTACTGTTATGTTACTGTATTGAGTACTGTTAGCATTTCTGGTATTGTGATTGTGAATTTCTCTAAGTTTTCAGAAAATTATTTGACCTAACAATTTTTTACACATTCTAAGATATGGATAGAAGTACGAAAATTCAGGGATTTAAAAAGGCCTGTACCGCTGTCTTGTATTGTTATAGTTAAAGGTTAATATACAAATTTGCTGCTTTTTGCTTCTTAAAAATTGAAGTAGTACTTATTTTGCACATGTCAGGGTGTCAGGGTTTTCCCAGATAAGAGCACCAGACATAAAGGTGAAAGTTAATTTACGAATTGCTGCTCTTGGTTTCTTAAAAATTGAATTACAACTAATTTTGCACATGTCAGGGTTTCCCCAAATAAGAGTGCCAAACATAAGGTGTGAGTGGATATAGGCATTGAATACTAGGATGTATTGAGTTCTGTTTAGAGGTTGGGTAGTCCGAGTGAGCATAAAAATACATCTATTTAGTTTGGCTATGGGCTTTCCATTTGAAATCATCAGGAAGGGTAATACCAAGGAAGCTTGCTTCTTTAGCTGTTTTAACGAAATTTCCATTTAAGGAAGTCGAGATTATCATTGTCATCCTTACCAAAAGTCGTGCATGTTTTATCCCAATTGATAGCCAAATTCAAGGAGGAAAAACGTTTAGACACATAATTTAAGAAAAGTTCAGCTTTCGCTGTAGCGGAATTGGAATCAGTGTCATAAGTGAATTTTGCACCTTTATGTCTGGTGCTCTTATCTGGGAAAACCCTGACACCCTGACATGTGCAAATCATGATTATGTTTGCATCATCGACAAAGAGAAATGCTCCTCCTTCTAGTCTAGTAAGAACAGCTTCAATACAGTTAACATAGCGAATAAAAAGAATTGGACCAATTAGAGTACCCTGAGGAATAACTTAAATCAAAATAGAGTTAACAGAAATTATCATACTGTCGGAGTTGACAGTTTGTCTTTTACACACAGATCACGATTATTTTAAAAGAATTCTAAAAGTTTATGGGCCTTACCTCTTACTCCTTGCTTATGTAGCGTCTTTTGAAGTAGGTCATGTCTAATACAATCAAATGCCTTAGGGTGGGTTTAGACTGTGAAGCTGACGGTGACGCTGACGGCGTTGATCAGTTGTTTTGGGTGTGTTCGTGACGCTGACATTACATGGGCCACCTAGATTTTTGTATTTACGGCGCGAATATGGTCAAAAATCGGAAGAATCCTCGGGGCATTTCCAACGTCAGTGGTAAGAACGCACCCAAAACAACTGATCAACGCCGTCAGCGTCACCGTCAGCTTCACACTCTAAATTCATCCTTACTGAGATCCATGAAGATGGCAATGGCATATTTTTTGTTGTATTTTGTACTAGCAACAAAATCTACAGCGGGTACCACTGCATCAATGGTTGATTTACCTTTCTTATAACCAAATTGTCTTTCACTTATCTGTTTAGTTTTACGGAAGAAAGTTTCAAATCTGTTTAAATACATCCTTTTTAATACCTTAGAGAATGAAGAAGTTATAATTAGAGGTTTATAATTAACATTTCTCTTTATCATTTGTTTTTAAAGTAGTGGTTTTATGAGACAGACTTTAAGCTTACTAGGGAAGATACCACCTAATACAACTAAATTGGCTATGGAAAGCAGACCAATGCACTACATTTAAGTTTGACATATATGTGATAAACTGGCGGCCTTATCTAGCGGCCCACTTGTGGTTGGCGCTACCATTTCTACCTATTTTAAACTAGAACCTTGAAATTTGGTACAGACCTGCCCCAAACATTGGTCTCGAACCTCCTAAAGCGCCAATTTCATGTAGCACTCCCTCCCGCTCCAGCCACCCCTTAAGTGCGGCAAGGTCGAAAAACGCCGTAAACGGTCTCTAGAAATACACCTTTAAAATGGTCCGATAGTGGAAATTTTTGGTTTACCAGTTCAATAGACCCCCTTCGACAAGGTGACATCAAAATTTTAACGGTCGATCAAACCCCTCACCCCATGGCCACTTACCCCCACCCCTTGAGGGGGATGAATTTTGTGCACATTCAAAATGGCTATGGACATCATGCAGGCAGGAGGCTCTCTGGCCATGCATAGAACTGAGTGTGCTTGAACTAATCCAGAGCCCTACCACAAAATGAAATTAAAAGGCCTCGAAAATAGTAGGAACAGGTGCTAACGGTGTATCTGTCTTGCTGCTTCAACTATTCCAGCTCAGTCGGTCTTGATCAGCGTACATCTAAAGAAATTATTCAACAAGTGAAATACTGCTAGTAAAATATATTTGGCGAGATGCAGTGGACGCGGACGCACCCTAAAAAGTTACACCATTCAGGCTATGAGACCACAGTCCAACAAGAAAACTGTTCTTTCAAAACGCCTTACGACTAGCATCACACAACAACAATTCGTTTCAAAATGATTGGCAAACTTCACACTTGCCCGTCTCCTTTTCTGGACCTCATTTGATTCAGACCTCTTTACCTGACTGTCAGAGTCCTGCTGGCACGGCTAAGAGTTGTGCCGCCATCCTGGGTCCTGGCTGGCTAGAGCAGACTTCTTGTCCGCCTTCTTTGACTGCTTCATAGCAGCCAAGATTTGTTTCATTCTCTTCACAGTGAAAACCCCCAAAAAAGGTTAAACAAGAAAACTGTTACGAGGTAAGCCAACACTTATAAATTTTTTGTTGAAAACTCAGTATGCAAGTGCTGCGGTCAATTCACAGACTATGTGGTCTGAAATTTCAGCACTCAACTGGTCTCAACGTCAGGACCAAACAGGTTTAAAATTGCTCGTAGCCTAACGGAATGGCGGTTATACTTGCTTCCGCAATGCTCGATTCGCACTTGGCGAGTGGCGATTGCACCAGAATGTGTAGACCGTCCGAATTTGAACTTGACCAGGTCGCCTACCGCAACCAGGTCAACATCGCCCACAAGCATCTCGCATCCCTGGACGCAGTTAGCGAAGTCTTCCCCCTCAACAAAGAAGGAAAACTGCCTGAGGGTGCGGTATTTCAAACTTAAACATAGGAACCAACCCTACCTAAAATGACCCAGGAAACAAAGTGAGGAAACGAAAAGTGGGCAAAACAGAATGCTTGGAACGGGACGGCAAACAAAACGACTTGAACATGAGAACCGACCCCGTATTTTACCTGCAGCCAGCTGGTCTATCCCCAGAAATAACAGATTACATATCATGAAAGAAAAATCACTGCTCTTAACACACCTTCCATGTTTCCCACACAATCAGCGACAGAACCCAGAAGTGTGGTGTACTTGTCTGTTGTTATAGTGGTTATCTGGACAAGGAATACTGTTAGGACAGCATACAATACAATATATACATTTAAAATATGAATAAAGAGCATACGGGTCCATGAAGAGCTAGCTCCAAAATCCGATCCTTGGGTACCCCCAAAAATCCAGCTATACTGACAGGGTAGGTGTACGCCAGACCGCGTCGTGGCGTAACAGGCTTCGCTCACCGCGAACCACTGTTCCGCCCCTCCACGCCTGGCGTACACCTACCTTGGCCTGCCGGCGGCTGTCACCGGGCGTGTGGGACCCTGCGGGGCTAATTAGTCAGTACGGCGCCCTGCGGGCGCCGGTCTTGAGGCGCGAGGGACGCTACGCTTCTAACCTAACCGCTGGACGTACCTACTCCCACAGTATTGTGAACTTCTCTACCGTACTCAATCGTGCTCAACTCTAACTTAACCTACCCTAGCCTACTCCAATCTTACCTTCCCTTCCCTACTCTAACCTAGCCTACCCTACTCTAAACTAACCTACCCTACTCTGACCTAGCCTACTCTAACTTCCCCTACTCATTGTGGACTTCCTAACCTACCCTTCCCTACTCTAACCTAGCCTACCCTACTCTAAACTAACCTACCCTACTCTGACCTAGCCTACTCCAACTTCCCCTACTCCTTGTGGACTTCTCTACCGTACTCAATGCTGCTCAAACCTAACCTGCCCTAGCCTAACCCGTTCCGGTCCAAGGAGGCCCTGCTTTGACAACTGGCACCATCAGCAGGACCTGGGGTTTTCTTCAGGATTGTGATTGAGGTCCTGAGTGTATTTTAAGCGTTATCGGTTCCCATCTTTAAGTTCAAAAGACTGCTTTTTTAGCAGTTTTTCCTTTTGTTCCTGCTCCTGCTCAAGAATGCCCTGTTTTGCCCCCCAGCACCTGCAGCAGTACCTAAAGGTCAAATTTGGCATTTTGAATGGGGTCTTAGGGTGATTTAAGAGGGGGTCGGTCGCCATGTTTAAGTTTGATATTCGGCACGATTTAGAATTTGGCACCCCGTTCCAGTTCCTGCCCAAGAAGGCCCTGTTTTGACCCCTAGCACCTGCAGCAGCACCTGGGGTTGATTTCGGCATGTTGAATGGAGTCTTGGGGTGATTTTAGAGGGGGTCATTCGCTATGTTTAAGTTTGATGTTCTGCACAATTAAAAAGTTTGCCCACATCTTCCAGTTTGTGCTCAAGAAGACCCTGTTTTGCCAACCGGCACCTGCAGCAGCACCTGGGGTCCTTTTCGGCATTGTAATTGAAGTTCTGAGTGTATTTTGAGCGGGGTCGGTTCCGATCTTTAAGCTCAAAATACAGCTTGTTTAGCAGTTTTTCTATTTGTTCCTGCTCCTGCCCAAGAAGGCCTTGTTTTGACCACAAGCACCTGCAGCAGCACCTGGGGTCGTTTTCGCTATCTTGACTTGGGTCTTTGGGTGATTTTAGAAGGGGTCGGTCGCCATGTTCAAGTTTGAAAATCGGCACGATTTAGAAGTTAGCCCTCCTGTTCCAGTTCTTGCACAAGAAGGCCCTGGTTTGTCAACCGGCACCTGCAGCAGCACCTGAGGTAGGGTGCCCCCGAGGTGAGGTTGACTCCGGTATGATGCAAGGAGATTGTGGTCCAAATTTGAGCCCTCTACGATGAACCGTTCTCGAGAAATCGCGCGGACAGACACGCACACAGACAGACAGACAAACAGACAAAACATTTTTGGGCCAGTGGGGTAAGGGCTTCGCTATCGCTCAGCCAATAAAGCTCTGGTACGTTGTGATGTTGACCTCATTACGAATGACTTGAATTGGTGATTTGATTCGCTTCCCGCAGTAGGGGAGCCGCAGAGACGATAGTTGTGGGAGTCGGTCAGAATGAAAAGTGACTTCCCACTCACGCTTTTCTTCTTCATCTGGTAATCTATGAGCAAGAGGAAAAATTAGTAGAAAATTGATCTCAGCCCATGAGTACCAGTGAAGGTGAAACCAAATGTTTCAGAAAGGTAAGTAGGGTACGCAACGCTTGCGGAACCCTAACTTAGGGCTTGCATGGAGAGTAATTGATCCAATGCAAGCTCAAGAGTTGGTCTTCGCAACAAAATTAACAATCACATATTGTTCATCCCCAGCAGAAGATATTGTTTAGCAATTGGGGTGAAGCTGCTGGTTCTTTTTATTTGAGAGCTGTCATTGCGAGTGAAGTTTATACCTCCTCCGGCTATAGAAGGCAAGTTAAAAGAAACAATTTTACTGTCTGCCGTGTTGGGACCGGGGAGAAAGTCATGTTTGGCATTGTTGAGTGTTTTATAAAATGTTGAAGTGGTGATTTTGCATTTTGAACTCCTCCTCGAGCGCATACGCATTGATTTAATTCCACCCTTCATCTTCCCTGCCCCCCTCTACCACCTCACGGCGCGGCCTGTCTGCTCCATCCATTTTGATAAATAGAGTTGTTGAACATCTACAACATTTCAAGGGTCGCTTCGAAGTCTCGGCATCCTCCCCATGATGCAAGCCCTACCTTTCCACCCTTCATAAGACCAGCCAAGACTTTTACATTTCTTCTATTTCTGTCTTTTATTTTGATACCGTTCATGAAACTGATCGCCCTTCCCGCTAGAAGGAGAGTCAGCGCCCTAAACGCAAAGCTCGCGACGATTCCAAATTTCTTTTTGGGGTTCATTTTGTAGTACTCAACTGCTCCTAGCCAAAAAATGTAGACAGGTTTTCGGAACTTCGCCACCGAAAAATGAGCCCAGTCTTAGAAGGGCAGTCTATTCCCCCATTCCACTTTCAGCTTGTCCAAGTCGGTGTTGGGGTCTGGAAAGAAATCACATAACATTACTCTCGCGACACTTGGAGGTGCCAGTTAACTGATAATAAAAGTGTCCGTTCACCTCCAAGGAACAGTGGAAGACACACGAAGTTCACCCGCATACGCTCCTGCAGAGCCTCGCGCGTGGGGCTAAGAACGTAAGGGGTAGCAGCCGGTCGGCAGCAGCTGCAGCAGGCCCGTCACTAGCGCCGCCAAGTAACCGATGGATCTGTGGAGGGGGGGAGGGGGTTGATATGTTAGTTCCAATGTCAACTTTGGCTACGAGTCACACCTCAATTGGTTGTTGGAGAGGACAGTGGGTTCTAGTTCAACTTGACCCAGAAAAATTTGCACCTTAGCCCCGTAGTCAACACTTGATGGTGGCAAGTGCGAGGTAGTGTCTGCCACTAACTAGCCCAGCGAGTTGTTCAATCTGCTGGTCCGTCAGAACTTCCCCGGGCTGCACGCGAGGCACATGCTGGGGCTTCATGAATTTGCGGGGCCGCCAGGGTCAACTCGTGGAAGTCGGGCAAGTGAGAAGGAAACTAAAACGCACAAAAAACTGGGTGTGAAACAAACTCCTAAATGATTTTTTAACAATGCCACTTTAATGGGCAACTGTACTTCAGCGTCTGTCGCTTGGAAACGGTTCAGTTCATCCGTTATCAGCGCCACAAATTTCAGCATGTCACGAAGCCTTCTTTCTATTGTGCATTTGTTGGTCGGTTTCAGGGACCACACATGGTTTGAAAAATGTGTTTTCAATTCCAGCCACCGATTGATTATGGCTGCGAAGGCTGTAGCCCAGGCTTACCACCTCGTCCTCACCAACTGGACCAGGGCGGCTGGCATGCCCCTAGTATTGATGGCAGCATATAGGTCCCGGCATTGGATACGCTTCAGAAGGGCTTTTGTATAACCAGTTGCGGGGCTCGCGCACCCAAAATTTTTAGTCAGCAGGCATTATGCCGGCTTGAGATGCAGCAGTATGGATTGATTGACACATGCATTTAGTTAGGTGCAAATTTGGGGGGGGGGGGGTACCTCCTGCGGGCGAACCCAAACGTGGTGCCTGCTGAGGTTTCACCGTCCGGCCACCGGCGCGTTGCCGTCGAGTCGGGGCGAACAGGAACACTCGTCCCGACTACCTGCGGTCGGGTCGGCCGACCTCTCACGCTCAAGCAGGCCGTCCCCACCCAGCTTAGATCCGACCAAATGTCGAGCCCCTCTCGCCTACGCGACAACTTTGAACAATGGCCAAGACAATGGCACGGTTTGAAAGACCCTCGCTGCCCGGAAACAATCGTACTTAAACCAGTGCGGGGGGGAAAATTTGAATCTCGAATCAAATAGGAAGCAGACGATACCAACTCTAAATGTTTCTTAGGTTAAGGGTTCAGAAAGTTACGAAAATAATGTCTTGTTGTGCCTGTTGAAGTAGAACTTATCAATCATTGGTTGCGTTTTGTTAGTTTGTGTGGATCATAAGACAGAGATGACGATACTTGAAAGGAAAGAACATCTTCCTGAGGCAAGTTTGGAGCGGCGAGGTGGGTGCAGGAGGAGGGGAGGGGGGTGCCTTCCCTTTCCCCGCCCAGGATGGCCCGCATGGCCCATGACCGCAACAATGCGCGATGGGCAACAGACGGCGGAACGCTGCCCCCCGTGCAGTGTAATACTTCTGCGTGCTCGCCAGAGTACAAGCCGCTGATACATTATATTTGGTGTTGTTTCTTTTAAGACTGTCTGTGGGTGATGATATGTATCATCTGCTAAAAAATCATGCGGAGGAAGTGTATGGTCAAGTGGTCCAGGGCTGCCGGCCGGGCTACACGGCGTGCGTGCGTAAGAGGCCGGCCGCCCCGACCCACCTTAGATCGGACAGACCATTGTCGGAGAGCCTTCTCTCGTCCCCTCTCCTCCCTATGCCGCCCCTCCCTTCCCCTGATTCGGTACTGGCATTCCGCCGGCCCCGTTGCCCAGCCCACCGCGCATTGTTGCCGGCGCGGGCCGCGGGCCATCCTGGCCGGGCCATCCTGGCCGGGCCATCCTCCCGTCCTCCTGTACCCGCCCTCCGGTCCTTCTGCACCCGCCCTCCGCTCCAAAATTGCCTCTTGAAGATGTTCTCTTGTTCTTCCCTTTCAAATATCTTTGGCTCACTCTTATGATACACACGAACTGACTAAAAGCGCTACTAAAGATAAGTTCTGCCTCCACAGACTCACAAATAAGACTTTATTTTCGTAACTTTCGAAACCCTTAAAAACTAGGAAACTTTTACAGTTGGTACCATCTGCTTGCTATTTGATTGGAGATTCAACTTTTTTTTAGTATGTTTTTGTTTGTTTTTAATCCCCTAATTTTGACTCTTCGCCACATCCCTTTCCTTTCTGTTTCTCTCCGCACAAGCATAGGGCATTCCAGTTGTGAGGTAGAAACTGACAATTGCTGATGTCAGCCCTCTTGCATGTTCTGCACAACCAATCAATGAGAGGTTGACATTTGATGACAACAGCTCATCCAGCACAGTGAAAAACAGACGGGAGTGCAGTGATACATTAGGTGTCACTGTCATGACAGCTTCCTCCAACTGAAGCTCAAAATGAATTGCAAATGTTATTCTCCCTATCATTCATTGTCAGTATTTAATGAATTGCTTAGGTGTACAAACCTTCCTAACCTGTCCAAACAGTGCTTGGAGAGCATTAGTTGGTCGGACCAGATCCCCACGAGTTCGAATCTGGAGTAGAGCTTCCCTTTCCAGGATTGGCTGATCGTACAAGCAGAGGCTGTCAATGCATATTTGGCAGTCGGAGGCGGATTTCATCCCCCTGAATTTTTCTTGCCACATAACCTCCGAAGACTGTCAGGGCATAAGGGTCAATGGGAGCGGTAAGATATTCCTCTGGCTGCAGCTCTGTCTCTTCCTCGGCTGTTAATTCTAAATCTAGTAAGCTATCTATCGCCTCTTCCAGGTCTAGGCACTGCTTCAAGTTTTGGTCCCCTAGCCTTTCAATTTGATCATGACTTCCATGACCTCCCCTCCTGTAATATTGCTGCCTCGAGGAGGTTTGATCAGTGAATAGGTCACCAACAGTCGGTAAATTTTTACAAGCATCCGTGGGTCCAGGTGTGAATTCGCCCCACAGGCTCTTTGGATTTGGCCAAAGATATGGTGCAGGTATTTAAAAGGCATAAGTTTTGAATATGAATATTTAAATATCATTACCAAAACTATTATGGTGTTTATTTTCTGACCTCAAACGAGTGTTGTTGATTTGCCTTGTCATTACATAGAGGAAATTACACTCATCTGATAAATATTTAACAAGACCCAAAGCGTTCTTTTTATTGAAACATATACACCTTGCCAGGCTGACGTTATTTCGTCATCATAGTCCACGTAAGGTGTTCCTGCTTTTTTGAGCTCGAGCGACGCGAGGTGCTCTCTGCATCGACTATTCCGCTTTTGTATTCAAGTGCCATTGCTATAGGTAAATGTTGTTGTTCATTTGAATTCCATCGCATACCACTAGATGGTGCCACAGAAATGCTGCGGTTTTGCCAACTTTCAAAATGTTTTTTCAATTTAAAAATATTTAACATCGCTGTCCCCAAATTATATATTACATCTTACTTATAGAATATTATTGAACCCGTGGTAACTACTGCATATTAACTCAACGTACATCTCAACATTGCTGCTTTTTCTTTCAAAATGACACATTGGAATCGCAAGCATTGGGCGGAGAACCGAAAACATTGTTCCAATAAACTTGAAAAATGAATTCCAGCATATATATATATGTTGCGGTTAATGTCGTCAAACCGGGGAATGTCGTCAATGTCAACATTAGCCTCGGATTTCGGTTGATGTTGTCAAATGGCAACATTAACCGCCCAATTTAGGTTAATGACGTCATTCTCCGAAGCGGTCCGAGGAATGTCGTCAATTGATAGTCGAGCGGTCCGGGTAATGTCGTCAATTGATAAGTGAATGTTGACAATATGTGTTCGTGGTGGCTAAGGTTGTCAGCATTGAGTGTTGGCAGAAATGAAGCGCTTTTTTTTTTACTGACTATTTATTTACATTATTTAAATTATTATTTACAGTATTTACACGGGGGCACTTCACCCCCGACCGGCGGCGGTGTAGGTCACCAATGCTGTGGGGCCCCGGTAGACGTGGGGTCCATCATGGCAGTCCGGGCAGGCCCGGAGCAACCAGGTGTAGAACTGCGGGCGCTGCCCGTTCTTGAGGATGAGCCCCGTCCTGGCTGGCAGCAGTCGTCCCGGGGTCCACAGACAGAGTGTTATCTTCGACCGCCGGTCGGGAGACGGACCCTCGAAGTCAATCTTGACCTCGTACAGATCGACTCGGTCAATTCTCGTGACTTCACAGAGGGAAGAGGGGAAGGGTAGGATCTAGCCGGCAAGGGAACTGAAGGGGACTGAAGGGGACTCGCCACCAGTCAGGGGAAGCCCCCATTCCTGCCACAGCAGCTCCATTGCACTGCACATGCTTCAATGCTGCACAGAAGGGACACAGTTCAGGGACACAAATTGAATCTTACCTTACTGTTATATCCTTCAGCAGCACACAATCTGGACCTGATAAAAAGGGGACTCTGGGTATTGCCTTGAAATCCCTGCATGACCTGGCACCAGTGGGAGGGGTGGCAGAAATGATAACATTTCTTCTGCAGACACCAGGTATGTCACCAAGAAAATGATGTTCCATGCAGCTCAACTGAACTCGTTATGTAAAGTTCCAGTGGACAAGCACATTGGCATCTGAAGATACACAGTACACAGAATTAAAAGTTAAAATAATGTCAACTAGAATGGGATTTTAATGACTTTTCTTGGTGTGCGAGACTCCATTAACCCTTCCCATGAGTACATCACATCACAGCTCATTACTTGAGAACTAAGATCAATGCTGTATTCAGTGTACTGATTTTCATTTCTTTAGGAAGAGCACTGTCCTTATCACACATTATCTCTGGAGGCCAACTTGAGGAGGAAACAACAGGCACAGGCGGTGGAACGAAAAAGGAAAAGCAACCAAAATCTGAAATGATGACTCACCAACACGTGTTTCAAGTTCTCACATGAATGGATAGTCACTTTGGGGGCTCACATAGAAAGAATCAGCGAGGAGGCTTCTTTCGAAATAGTGCTGACAAAATTTCACTTCACTCTTAACAAAGCAGTGAACTTAAGTAAATTTTAACTTTAAATGCAATCCATAATTCACGTAACAGACACATGAGCGAAAATCGATAACTTCCCTGTGCGTCTGATAAACCAAGCCCATCAGTTCTGGCTTAATATTTGTGCAATTTCACGCAAATAACAACGCTTCGAAGGTCTTCGGTCCGCTTTGGTCACAGAAACAAACACTGCCCCGCCCCCTGCCCCCTTCCTCTTCTCCCCTCCCGTGACTCGTATCTGTTCTTTGCCCATCTGCGTATAACGCTGGAAGGTGGTGGAAGAAGAGAAATGCGGGCGTCTGCAACTGTTTTGAAACTGTCGAAGGATCCAAATACAGAGGAAATGTAATGTAAGTTGTGTCTGAACAACTGTTAACGTTCTCCTGCAGTCTTCTTCGTGGTTAAACTTGTTAGAACGCAACAAGAAGGCTGGTTATAAGGACTGACAAATGTAGGATGATGCCTGTAAGCATTTAATACTTGCCGTTGCAGGCATAACCTAGCATAACCAAGGCCTTGGTGACATGGTTGAAAGTGTGTGATAAAATACCCCTCCCCGCAACATACTGCCAAAAATTTATTGATGTTTACTGTTAAATTGAGCCCACAGCAGTTCCAGAATGTTCACCGAATTTACCTAGAAACACTGTAAGAAGAAGTCGGAACTTTCCAACAAAAAAGTACACAAATTCTTCGGTTAAATCACTTTCCGAAAAGTTATGGGATTTTACCGAGAAGGATTGATTGTTGTTGTCCGAAAACTTTCCGGATAATTTTATTTCCAATCTTTTCGGAAAGCAACGAAAAGTTTCGGATAATTTGTTTAAAAAAATGAAGAAAAATAATGAAGTGAATTACTTAAGACCAGACACATTATTAACAGTGATTAATGAGGGAGAGGGAGCTCAAGTTACATAGCTAACTCTTCAGGTCATTTCTGCTAAATGGAAAACCCCATTTTAAAAGAAATAAATTATGATTTCTCTTCACAACTCTGTGAGTCGCTGTGGAAGGATGGATCAGCCTAATAATATCAAGGCATCTATAGCCTTGCCATTCCATGTCACAGAATGCTACCATTACTTCAGCAATGGGGTGTGCAAAAGGACAGATTACTCACGGATGCAGATTTACTTCAGTGTAAGGAGACAAACTCTTTTGCTGACGTTCACAGAAGCCTGAAGCACATTTCATACACTGTGTATACAATGTGTATGAAGTCAGTCTTTTCTCCACAGTGGGTGTCAGTGCATACATATAGCACCTAATCAATAAAAAAAGGAAAGAAGACTTCGATGATTGAGACTTTTTCGCTGCAGCAATCGTAAAAAGTTTACACAGTCCATCAAAATGAGCGCCGGTGATCGTCTTGATTTGAAACGAAGACGCCATTTCTGTTTATTATTAGTTTGGTGGGTAAGTTCATTTTCACATACATAGTGGCTTCAAAGTGATATAGAAGTGGTCAGATCTGGTCAGATTGTAGTTGCATCTCTGGCTGACGTCAGGACCACAAGTAAGGGGGTTTTGCTTTCTCGGGGGCATTGACAGCAGTCGAAATAATAATCCACCACTAATACACTACCGCCGGAAGTTTTCTCGTTTCGTTCTCATTTCCTTTCTTGGTCTGTTAATTGTGAACCAATCGCGTGACTGTATGGAAATTACACTGGAGTCAATCGGATGAAAAATGTATGATCGGCTTTCGTTTCTCCACCAAACACGTTGAAACGGTAAGAAATTACTGTTAGATATTTTTTTTAAAGTTTACATCTGGTTACGAACCATTATTTGATAAAACGCGTCTTTTCCCGTCCCCCTCCCTTGCCGAGGCGGCCGAGGCTGCGCGGCTGCGCCGGTTGGTGTTGGTGCTTGTTGTTGTGGGGAGGTTATGTTTTCTTTGATTGAAGTTACGAAGTGTTTCAAAAAAATGGACGCTGTGATTTAAAGAATTTACGTAATTTAGAGCTTCCTGTCAGTAATTTATAATAAGTTTTCATCTCCTGTGGCCTATCCACAGCTTATCTTGCATAAAGTCTTCACGATAGATTTGGGCCAAAACATTGCCTTTGTGTGTATCATGTCTTGATTTCTATTATCTGATGGTTTTGCATCGGAAGTGTTTGTAATTAGGTTATGTGTTGCAGGTGAAAACGAATCTGGCCCACCCTATCTCCGATATTTCATAGGCTTGACATGATGCTGCGTGCCTCGGCTTGCCTACATTGTTTGTCAAACTATGTTTGCACAACAAGGGGTCCTCTGGAGTAAACATTGCTGCTTGTGTGTGTAAGTATGCTGTGCTACTTGTTTTTCTTGTTTCTGCTTGCTGTTTCATTTTCAACAATCACATAAACAGACAAAATTAGGCCAACTAGAGTAGAAACATATAATAAGTGCTCAGGAAGCGTGACTGCTGATTTAAATTCATTTTTATTGGTTAATTCTTATATTTAAAGAACAAAACCAAAACAAGAAAGAATTGTCTGCGTACAAGGCCAGATACAGAGGAAATATTAATTTACTATAACTGCTGATTTAAATTCATTTTCAGTTGTTAATTCTTCTATTTCAAGAACAAAACAAAAACTAAAAAGAATAGTCTGCCTACAAGGCCAGGTACAGAGAAAGTCCTAATTTACTAAATTGATGGTAAGCCATAAGGAATTAATATGAAATTAATGGCTTCACATTAAATCCTATCTAACAATTCTTTGAACTATTATACTTAATTTGAATCATCCATTTCTGAGGTTGATGACTGCTCATGGTCTGCAAAGAAGTCGTCGTACTTATTATTCAGGGAAGACACTGATGCGTGTATCTGGCAGCTGCTGAAATGGCCTCCTTTTTCCTTTGCAGGCCTTTTGTGTCCTCGGGGAGGATTGATATCTGCAACAAATCTATGACACGAATGATGAGTCACACCCTTTCCCACCAGTTCTTCGAATTATAAGGTACTGTGATTCTGTGGTCAACTTACCTCTGTATAAATTCCAAAGTGATTTGGGCATCAGGATCGTAGTCCAAATTGAAATTATAATATGAAGCAAATAGCAGGCCCACGCCTTCCAGGAAGTTGTCCGCTGTCCCCAGGATTGAGCCATCCATGGAGAAGAAGATGGTTCTTGGTTTGAAAATGTTTTCTCCTGCAACCCAATAGTATTATTTTTTAACTTCAAACTCACCTACACTGTCTGCAGTTAATTTGAAGACGAAATATTTTCTCTCACCTGCAATGATAAGCCTTGGTGTCTTTGGTATTGTGCATAGGCTTTCAACATCATCCTCTTTAGCATGAGCCTGTTGAAAATATTCATTGAAAATAAGCAATTGTTTAAAGGAGAGTGAATTTTTTATTTCTGTCTTTCCAGGTTACTTACGTCAATCAGGATCACCAGAGCACTCTTCACTTCCTTGAAGCGTTGCTGGAGCAGCAATAATAAGGCTGTGGCCTGTGCACAGTAAGGTGGCTGCTGGGATTTGGCCTCAGTCATACGCCTCTTGATCTTTTTAAGGGATCCTGACTTGTTTGTCTCAAACAGAAATTTGATAATTTTGTCTGCTTCCTCTGTTTGAAAGAAAGCGTGCAGTTTGGCAGGTAAGTCCTTTCCTGTGAGGGTGAAGAAGTGGCCCATCATTCCTGATGGCTGAAACAGAAATGGCCATTTGTCACGTAGCTGGGCTGTAGTTGTAAGTGCTGGATCATCTTCATTTTCCTCTACTGGTTCAGCTGCTTGTTGCCTGTTTGCTTGTCGCTTTCTCTTCTCCTGCTGCACTTTCCTTCGTAGTTTTTCAATCTGCAGTGCCTGTTGGTTTATGTCATCCCTTTGCAACCCGTAAGTCAAGCTCATGTTTTCTTCAATGAATTGTGAGTCCCATGCTTGGGGGCGAACAGTTTCAAAGTGAGAGACAAGATCATCTCGTCTCATCATGAGACTTGCTTCAGTTTCCCCATTTGGCATCGTCAGCCTTCTCCACTGAATGCACCCATATGCTGCTTTTATTGCTGGGGCCTCCTTTTCCATATGTGTTGTCCTCTTTGGTCTCTTCATTTCATCAAATTTGCTTTGAAGCTTGGCACAAAAACTTCTTTTGCCTATCCTCCCACCAGCTAATTCACTCGAAAAACTGACGGGGTATTTCCTTTTCATTTCCTTTACCACATATTTGAAAATTTCTCGTTTTGCATGGGGGACATTGTGCCTCACTTGGTTAACAATCCTTGCAATCACATCTTTTTTCAGCCTTTTTGTCATCTTCTTCCCTCTCTTCAGCCTGTCCTTCAGTTTTGGATTTATGTTATACAGGTCTGTCCAATTCAGCTTGAAGTCCCATGGGTCCTTTTGGTGACAGGTGTCCACCAGTTGCCTACTCTGAGGTCTCTCTGGTTGCTCAGCAGTTGCAGGGACTTGTGCAGGTGGCTGTGGCTGCTTTTCAGTACCTGCAAGAAAAAGGTAAAAATCACTTTCTGAAAAATATTGAGTTCTGGTTCTTAATTTTAATCTTATTCTTAATCAAATTTCGTTGTCAAGGCCATGGCTTCTTTACACAGCTTGTTGTGAAAAGAAAAAAGAAAACTGGCTGAACCAGGTTGCCCACGTCCATACTTGGAGCTGCCCTTCGCCAGTTCCCCTTCCGTTGTCGTGAAGAGCGTGGAGCCTGAGGTCACGGACCTCTGCCTATGGTGGGCCAGGGCCTAATGACCGCACCTCCACCAGCGGATTCCTATTGAGGTCCCAGAACCGTCGCGTTGTGCTCCGAGCCCCGGACTCCCTACTCCGGGCTCGCGAACACCCTGCGGACTCCGACGCGCGGGTTCGAATACCGGAGCCGCCTGCCTTGCCTTGCTGGCTCTGGCCTGATCGCGGGGGTGGAGGGCCGGCCCGAGCCTCGCGTCGGGGGCTCCAAGCGCCCCGAGCCCTAGGGGCGTTCTCTGAACGCAAAACGACTTGCCGCGCGACTTTTTGTGGGCTTAAGTCAACGCAATTGTAGCCTTTCCCTTAGCGATCTTCTAAGCATCTACTTACCTTGGCTGCCTTTACTCTGCCAGGCTTCAAGAAGTGTGCGGCTGTCGAAGACGCTCAGGTGGTCCTTCAAATCATCTTCCTTCACGTACTTGAGCTGCTCTGGACGTTTCAATTTCAGATTGTAGACTAGGTGATTAGCAAGTAATTCAGCATCGTCTTCAAGTACGTCAGGTATCAAATTCTTCACGTCTTCCTTCACAAAATTGCTCAATGTCAACGCGGGATCCATGACAGCTGATGGCTCATTCTTTGATAGCTACTGATCAGCTGATCAACGGTACCCACGCGGTGTTCTCCCCCTTGCTACCCCGTTTTGGCTCGGTGTGGTTCGAATTTGAATCTTTCGTGCGGGCAGGGATACCAACAGTAAGTCAGAAAGGTATTCGTGTGCAATAATCGCGAGTCAAGTTTTCTGTGTTTACTCCTCAAAATTGGATTTGAAGTTTAATTTTGCATTTACACTCGGCAAAAAAAAAACCGCATCTAATCAGCTTTTTGATTTTTTTGTCTCGAGTGGCGGGATCGGTTTTGTTGTTGTTGCTGTTGTTTTTGGTATTCTTTGCTTCCGGCTGGTCCAGTCCAGTTGCAGCGGTAGCGGGTAGGCTTAGAAAGGAGCAGTCTGGAAGACAGATAGATCTCGGTTCTTGTTAATGTTACAGGAAACTCGAGTAAATTTGGTACTGACCAAGGCAATAGTGTGTATTATCTCACATCTTAAACGGATTCTGTATGTTGACAGAAGTGGATTGTGCTGGGATTCACGAAGGACCGCATCGAGGAACCAGGTGGTGATGCCATATGATTTTCATGGAAAGATTTTAATCCAAAAAATAAGGTGAGAAGGAGAGGCTACCATCTTTTCCTGGGAGGTTAACTTACTCTGGGCGCGTCAAACTTGAACTTGAACTTTAACATACTGTCAACTTACTGCCTCCCATATCAAATGTGGAAGTTCCCTCAACTTAACCTCTCTTTACATGAGCTCTTTAAGTCATGCAATGAGGGGGTTTCCTACAGACTGATAAATCTTACAATAACTTTCCGTTTAATAGTATGGAGACCATTGTCTTTCATTTATCTCTTTTATTGCAGATATTCATTATGGGAGTCACACTCGACACCTGGAGAGCCCACATTGGTTGCCACAATGCTGGCTATGGGTCAGCTTTTGCAAGCCTTCTCTTGCCAACGTCCACCATGGTCTCATCTCTTCACGTTTTCCTTGTCATATTTTTTCTTGCAATTATTGGCAACGTCGAGATCAATCCTGGGCCTCTTAGTTTGTCTTCCTGTACTATGTGTAACTTTGAAGCTAAGACAGTGACTCACCACATGAATCATCAAAGACTTCATTCTGGGACGTTCAACTTTAAGTTTGTGTGCCCATTCTCTAAATGCATCCATGCTTATACTAAATATGACAGTCTAAGTGCTCATGTTAATAAGCACAGCACATCAAGGAATGAAGCTATCAAAGAAAACACCGGCTTCAAGTGCACTTCTTGTGATGCTATTCTTACTTCCAATAGAGATTATTGTATTCACATCAAAAGAAGTCATTTTAGAAGTGATAAGTCAGTGCATATTCAGTGCCCACTCTATGATGTTGATGGGAAATGTAATTTTTCATGTTGCACATCTTCTGCATTTGGTTTACACCTAAGCCGTTGCCACCCAGGCTGGCGTGAAGATTTTCGAACATCTGCCCTCAGTGAATTAGCCTCATCAGCACATGTTGCTCACCAAGACGACTTGGGCCTGGACAGGGACACACCTGATGCTTATGATGGTGGAGATGATGACGATGATGATTTGCAGTTTTACGATGCTGTTGGCCACTTCTGTGCTGCTGAAGATGATGACAGTGATGCAAGCTCTACGTCCAGCAGTGACAGTTTTTTTGAGAGTACTTGCGATCATGATCAAATTATAAACTATTTAGCTCATTTTTATGTTATGCTGGAAGGTAAATACCTTGTCCCAAGTTCAACTGTTGACAAAATTGCTTCCAAATTATCTTTTATTTCTGAGGTATTGCAAGAAAAACTGAAGAAGGACATCACTACAGCCCTTGCCTCAGTAGGAGTGGACAACAAAATTGTGTCAAAAGTCATCACAGGTGTTACTTCTCTGGATCCTTTGTACAATGCTCACCATGCGCACGCTC
The DNA here is from genome assembly GCA_038380765.1 of Odontothrips loti. Classification (NCBI taxonomy): domain Eukaryota; kingdom Metazoa; phylum Arthropoda; class Insecta; order Thysanoptera; family Thripidae; genus Odontothrips; species Odontothrips loti. The sequence goes on from CM076249.1 coordinate 5,608,457, forward strand.
CAGGAGATTGTCTTTTAACTTTCCAACGCCGCAAGACTTATTATCAGAGACACTTCAAACTACAAGATACAGTGGAAATCAATTTAAGCAGAAATCCTCATGATAGGGAAGATACTGTTCACTATGTTGATCCCAAGTATACTCTGAAAAGTATTTTGAAAGATCCATCTGTTCAGAAAGCTGTGGATGAATCATTTGAAGCTCCTCCTTCTGATGGTTCTATCTTAAGAAATTACACTGATGGAACTGTATATCAGAATAGTGGAACACCTCAGAAGTGCATTGACTTGTTTCTGTACATGGATGCATGCAACTGTGCAAACCCGTGTGGCTCTGCTAAATTGAAGCACAAAATGCATTTTATGTACATGACCCTGGGTAACTTGAAGCCTCACATGAGAGCCTATGTTAAAACCATGCGTTTGATATTCATTGTGAATGACAAGTCTTTAAGAAAATCTGACAAAAATTTCAAGAAATGTTTTAGAATTCCTCTGAAGGATTTGAAGACCCTGGAATCTGAGGGAATCGAATATAAGGGTGAAAAGGTTCCCGTCCGAGTCCAGTTTGTCCTTGGAGACAATCTCGGGCAACACACTCTTGGTGGATTGGTTGAAAGCTTTACGGCAACACATTATTGTAGATTTTGTTATTTATCCAAGGCAGAATTTAAAGCAGGCTGTGCAGAAGAAATCCCTCAGTTTCCCTGTGGTGAGTGGAGAACACCCGATTCCTTTAAGCTGGATCTGGAAGAGAAATTGGCATCTGGTGAAGATCACCATCGTGGAATTAAAAGGGACTCTCCCTTTCATGAACTTCAGCATTTCAACGTTTGTGAGCCTAGACTTCCGCCGTGTTTATCTCATGATCTCTTTATTGATGGTGTCATGGACAATGATGTGTGCTCTCTCATCAAGAGTATGATTGAAAAGAAGTGGTTTACTGCCAATGAGCTCAACATGAGAATCAGAGGATTCCAGTACACAGAAAATGATGCCAAAAACAAGCCTGCTGAGTTCCGAATCACCAAGAAAAAGTTGGGTGGTCATGCTATCCAGAATTGGACTCTGATACGTTTGTTACCTCTCCTCATTGGGCACAAAGTAGATACAAAGCACAAGTTATGGAAGCGTTACCTTTTGCTGAAATCTGTTCTTGAGTTAATTTTGGCTCCAGCTTTGAGCTCTGAACAAGTGGAAACCATGCGAGAACTCATCCAGAAGTATCTGAGAAGAAGGAAATCATTGCAGAATTACAAACCAAAGCATCATTTTCTCTCCCATTATCCAGATTTATTTTTGAGATTTGGGCCGTTAGTATTCATGTGGACGATGGCTTTCGAGCACAGACATCAGTTTTTCAAGAGAGTTGCTCAAGTGTGCCGCAACTTTATTAATCTGGGAAAATTGCTTGCCAACAAATTCATGTTACTCCAAGCCTATCAGAGCATGGGTCAATTATTCCCTGATGGTCCTATTTTTTTCAAATCATCTCCCCTTCAAGATGAGTCATATGATGAAGAACTATCAACCTATCTGTCAAGCTTAAACTTGCCTGAGGATTCTGTTGAAGTGAAGGGTCTAAAATTGAATGAGATCAAGTACAAGAAAGGCCAGTGGCTCCTTTTGAGTGGAGATGGAAATGCACTCCAAGTTGGCGAAGTCCAAATTATTATTTATGATGGCAACCAGTGCAGAGCTGTGATTAAAGAGTATCAGGCCCAGAAATGGAAGGAATATGGACTCTTCTATATTACAAACTCGCCTATGAGTTTGTCAGTAATCACCTTGAATAGCCTTATAAACCCATCTCCTCATGCAGTTTATGAGTTTATGGGATGTTATTGCTTGTCACTCAAGCATATTTTGCTTGCTTAATTTGTCTTCAAGGTAATCTTTATTCTATTTTGAATATTTTCTGTGTGAAAATTACACTTGTCACCATGGTTTATTTCTTTTTCTTTTTTTTTTCTTTTTGCCAGGTATAATCTTACTTAATTTCATTTAATTTTCAATTCTGAAATTGAATTTTCAAGTCAACTTTGAGGGGGAAATGTATGTGTTCCTGTGTCTTTTTCTGTGTTGTTTTAACAAGATCAACAACTTTGATTTTCTGCTGTCACATGTTCCTATGCGCACCATCCTCAGGAAAGAGTGTGACCAGAAAAGATCAGGAGGAGTAATTGGATATGTCAGAGATGCCTTTGCTTAGCTTACCTACTATCTCATAATATATTACTCTGTGACAAACTGGGAAGCGAGTCAATCCATGTAAATGTAGCATAATTAATACCCTGCTGCGTGAAGGTCTTCTGAACAAAATTATGCCGTGCTACTCTTTTATTTTTCTCTGAGAAATCAATCTTTCAATGAAGAGATGGCAGGTACTTCATAGTTTCTCCTTTATACTAAAGTTGTTTTAGATCAAGGTCAGAGTGGAAACTAAAACTTCTATTTTTTATTTTTTTTATTCATATCTCAAGATTAGCATTGGGAGTGAAGGGAACCATTGTTCTGTTGGTTTAGACATCGGACTCCTGTTGCTAGATATGGCTGATAGGTTTGTGTTAATATTTATTTGTGTGGTATTTATTTAACAAACTCCACAATTTTACATTTTCTGCCATCAGCTACTCCTTTGTGCATCTTTTCAGGATTTTGTGTGTGACCAGAAAAGTTTAGGAAGGGTAATTGATGTCATTGCTAAGCTCAGCTACTACCTCAGAATTTCTTAGTCAGTAGCAAACTATGAAGCGAGTTTGATGTCTGCAAGAGACAAATACTGAAATTTACTGTGAACATAATTACTGTGCTTCTGTCACAACTTTCAAACAACCCTTTTTTTGCGTGGTAACTAAAACCTTTTTTGGACACAATTTTGTTTGTATTGCTTTTATTCTTTCTTAAACAATGGCATTAAATTTTCTTTGTTCTAGGTTCACACAATTCAGAATAATTGACTGTAGTTCCGACCTTATTTATCTCATGCGCTCATTGCTGAAGTATCATGGAGGCGACATATGCGGTGCTTAAGAAAAGCACTCCAGCGTGTAACACTGAAGGTAGATCATCTTGTGATATTTCAATCAATATTTTATTTATGTTCATATGTTCCCTTCAAATTTCACTCTGTTTTGCAGCCACAATTACTTGGTAGTATTGTATTCACAATGGGGAATCATCTTCTCTTTGCTGAGACCAAGAACATTTATTTTGATTGGAGTGTTTGGTGTGTAGTGTCCTCCAGAGCTTGCACAAACTGAAGTTGTTTAAGATCAAGGTCAGTTTTCTAGTCATTTTGATAATAAACTGTTGGCACTTTTATCTTTCTTTGCAAATACTGTATTTAGATTGGCTCTTGGAATGTGAGGAGCCCTATTCTGTTGGTTTAAACAAAAGGCTTGTGTTGCTGGATATAAAAGCACATGTGTTTTCACAGAATTGTTTAGCATGCAGTGAGACTGCTACTAATGCAATGAATTCAGGTAATTTCAGTTGCACAACAACACCAAAAACTATGTAACTTAATACTTTTGTTTGAAATATTGATATCACATTGTTCATCTCTGATCTTAGTGTTTGCCTGCCATTCATGGCCAGAGTGCTTGCATTTGGGCATGCCTTGATATTGTGATGGTGGATATTTTTGCCAAATATCATCTCATTCAATTTTCACATGCAGGTAAGAGAATTGAAAATTTTGTATCCAGTTTAATCATAAAATCTGAAAACATTCTCATTAATTTTAATTTTTTTTTATTATTCTAGCTGTGGAGTAGGAACCATTTCTTGGTACTGTAGTTTTGGAGCAACGTTTCTATCCCACTGTCTGAATTGAAAAAGAACAGATGCTAAGTAGTTACTGGCCTTTGCAGCTCTTCATCAATGGCTGATAGGTTTGTGGTAGTATTTCTTTATGTGTGTTGTTTATTTAACAAATTCATCGATTGTCCATTTTCTGCTCTCAGGTGCCCCTGTATGCACCGTCCCAGGATTTTGTGTGTGAGTGGGAAAGTTCAAGAAGAGTAATTAGAGAGTGCTTGTGTCAGAGATGCCATTGCTAAACTGTCCCATTCGATGTCATACTTAAGTTGGCTACACCAAGAAGACTGGCAAAAATGTGACATGGTGGACATTCCAGTACACTTGAAATTTGAGTAGAAATCTACATCAACTCTATTTAAAAAAATTGATCATGCTCATGATTTTTATCATCAGCAGATGCATTCATGTTAATCTATCTATCCAATATATGTGGCGAGTCTCAATGCTGGCCTGGCAGAATGTCAATCAGGCATTTTTTTATTTACCATCAGCACTGAAAACTGAACGCGAAGGTGGAGCATTCCTAAGAATATAAGAGATGAAGACTTTTAGATATTGCTTTGTTGTGTGTGCGTTACCACAGACAGCAGTAAATATGATTCATTTGGATTTGAAAGCCTCAGGACTGTATTTTAGGGGCAGTGAGTTGTATAGAGAAATTTTCTCTTTGATGATTCAGTTGGGGGAAAGAAAGTCAACCAATGAAAGTATTTAATAACGTATGAAAAACAGGTAATTTTTATTAAATTTATATTCTAGCAACGTATCCTCTGACACTTTCTCATTATCCAGTTTTGTTTTTTTTGTTTGTTTTTTTCATCTAGATTTATTCCTACTGGTTTTCATGGAATCAAATTGAACTCCTACTTGTGAGCGTGGTATTTTTCAGCTGACTTGCTGGTCAATGGAAAGCCTTCCATTGCTTCTTATGAGCACAGTTTATTTTGGTAAGTCTTTATTAAAACATATTCTTCAATATTCTTCAATCTGATTCACCACTCAACATATTTCTCTTTTTATTTAGCACTGTATTTCTCTTTTTCACACTCAGCTTTTGATAGCAAAGGAATTGTCACAAAAATTATTGACTTGGTCATATCCTCTTTGTTTTTTGGTGAGGGATCTGCTGTCATTGAATGTTGGCAAGAATGAACACTGTCACATGAAAGATTAAGTTTCTTTTTAAGTTTCTGAGTATTTAAGTTCAGAAGCAGAAACACAGTGACCCTTCATTTGCCTTACCTTAAAGTGAGTCCTATGGCATGATTCTGAATTCCTTATTTCTCAATTGACACTGTTACTTTACCTGCGGTATTTGTATGGCTTGCATTTCAGTAGTGGAAGCACCACATCATGAATGCCTTCTTAGGAAACTCTCATCCCTAACAATAATGGGAACTTCTTGGTGTGTTTTCAAGTAAGTTAGCTGCTTTTTGTACTCTCCCCCTCCCCTCTTTCAAGTGTATGAACCCGTCTGAAGGGTTATCTTTCTTCTTGTAATGTCAGTATTCATGTGTATTTTATCTTTGGTTGCAGATACTGCCCAACCGAGCAAGTTTGTGTTCTGTAGCTGGCCAGTTCCAGTCCATTATTGGGAATTTATTTTGATCCATATGTTACCCTCCAATGTGAAGTTCTGAGTATATGAATTGCAGTGTCAGCTTGTCTGACATGTAATTGTGTAAGCAGAATAAAAATGCCACTATTGGTAAAAGAAAGTTAGTGGATTTTGTTGTTTTTTTACCTTCAGGATTCAGTGCCGCTGATTGTTCTGCACACAGCACTACTTGGAGAACACATTTTGGCTCAATTTGTGTAGGATAAGTCCCAGAGCATCAGTAGAGGGTGCATTTCTTGTGTCTTCAACACATCTGCTGTATCAAGTGTGAGTCAAACTGCCAGAGGCAAAGAATGTGATAAGCTTGGCGAGGTAGGAATGGATGCCGCCCCTATGGTTCCAAATTAATTTCTCTCATTTATTTTTTCTCAATTTTATCCATTGGTAACACTTCTGGGCAATAATAAATTTTTTACCTGGTTTTTATTTGAAGCGAACCATTCTTCCAATTTCTTCGGTAAATTCCAAATTATTTTGGTAAAGTCCAAGCTTGTCGGGTTGTGAAGTTTCCGAAGAATTTGGGGTAGAAATTTTCCGTAACATTTGTCGGAAAAATCCAAAAAAATTGGGAACAGTGGCCCGGTGTCGCGCCTTGTCCCCGCTCTTCCCTAGTGCGTTTCTACCCACTGCTTCCGTCAAGCCTCCTAATTTTTTGACAGTGCACGCTTCCGTCAACATTGGTGCCTTCCCTTGGCACCTTGCGGACGGAGGAGCTGATCGAGCTCCTGGAGACTGTCGCGGTCCCTGAGCCTGCCCCGCCTTCCCCGCCTCCATCCCGGTCTAAGCGTCCTCGCACCCCGGACTCCATCCCCTCCACTTCACCCCCATCTACCACAGGTGTGTAGCAGCCAGGGCCCTTCGCCTCTACCCCCCGCCCCCATTGTTTCATCACGATCTCGTCTATAGATCCCGCACCGTTCGGCCGCGTAGTCCTCCTGGTGGCCGGCACCAGCCCCGGCGGTTAATGGGCGGTTAATGTTGTCATTTTAGCCGTTTGGCAACATTGGTCGGCGAATGTCGCCACAAACAGTAAATTGACGACATTAACCGCAACACACACACACACACACAAACACACACACACACACATATATATATATATATACACATACATACATATATGGCAACATTAACCGCCCAATTTAGGTTAATGACGTCATTCTCCGAAGCGGTCCGGGGAATGTCGTCAATTGATAGTCGAGCGGTCCGGGTGATGTCGTCAATTGATAAGTGAATGTTGACAGTATGTGTACGTGGTGGCTAATGTTGTCAGCATGTGGCAATATGAGAAATGAAGCGCTTTTTTTGACTATGACTACTGACAAAGTATTTACAGTATTTGTTGTATCGAACACTCTTCAAGTCGGAGACATTTATTTACAACTGAATAAATAATAACAAACAAAACAATGCTATGGTTGACCCAGCGCTGTGCACGGTTCTCGTCCGTGTGACCGCTGCTCGCTCGTCCGCCGCGCCGCTCGCCGGAGCCGGAGCCGGAGTTGCAGCTTCCGATTCTCGCCGGTGGCGGCGCTGCGCGCTCTTGGCGCATCGTCTGCTGTAGACACAGCAGTATTTACAGAGAGGCACTTCACCCCCGACCCGCGGCGGTGTAGCTGACAAATGCTGTGGGGCCCCGGTAGACGTGAGGCCCATCCTGGCAGTCCGGGCAGGCCCGGAGCAGCCAGCTGTAGAACTTCGGGCGCTGCCCGCTCTTCAAGACAAGCCCCGTCCTGGCTGGCAGCAGTCGTCCCGGGGTCCACAGGCACAGCATTATCTTGGACTGCCGGTCGGGAGACGGCCCCCCGAAGTCAATCTTCACCTCAGGTCCACTCTGTCAATTCTCATGACTGCACACAGGAAAGAGGGTAAGGGTAGGATCTAGCCGGCAAGGGAACTCAAGGGGACTGAAGGAAGGGGACTCACCACCAGGCAGGGGAAGCCCCCATTCCTGTCACAGCTGCTCCATTGCACATTGCATGCTTGAATGCTGCATTGAATGCTTCAGGGACAGACAGTTTAAAACAGTTCTCGTTGCTACCGGCAACCAGTCCGCGCGGTGGCGGGGCGTGGAAAGTAGGGCACCTAGGGCAGCAACAGGCGGGCATTGTTTCGAACGCTATACAAGTGGGACCGCACTCCGCACGCAACCATTTCGGCACTGCAACCCTTTCGGTCAACATGGAGCTCCAAATTACCGATAAACAAAAATTTTATGAACATTTGGAAGCTATCATACGGAGTAAGAGGGCAGGCAACTCTGCCTTCCTATCTTCAGAAAAGTATGAAGAAATTATAGTCAAAGTCAGGCAGGGGAAGACTCCGGGGATGAAGAAGGACGACTACCGGCGGCTGGCGCGGTACGCGGTGGTCACCATCGAGGGCAAGGAACACCTCATTGCCCCCTGGCTGATGGTGACGCGCGAATGAGGTTCTTCATCAAGAATGAAGATCTCTACAACGCGCTCGTCGAGTGTCACCACGAACCGGGCACGGGGGCCGGAATAAGATGGTCCCCGCCATGGCCGCGAAGTACGTGAATGTGTCGCATATGCATTCCCCCTCCCATATAGTAATAGCCCCAAAGCACAAATCAAAATTAAAGGACATTCGCGAGTAAAATCATCATTAAAAAGTCAGCCAAACTGGAGTGGGGGGGGGGGGGGGGGTCGGAGTAGTGCCCGAAGCGTCAGCGGCTAGAAGTGTTGCCTAGGAAGGAATACTTGCTGAGCTGAAGAAGATAACAGTAGAGGCAAGAGAAATCTGTAAACAGTTGGAGGAGGTGAAAGAAGATGATGATGATGTTTAAACTAATGATGATGGTGATGATGGAAATGATGATGATGAGGAAGAGGAAGCAGAGGAGGAGGAGGAGGAAGAAGCAATTGAAGAGGAGAAAGACAAATCTTATTTTGTTCTTTTCCCTCCTCTAGCCGCAAAACACTTGAGCCGATCATGGAGGAGGCAGAGGATCCGCAGGAAAACCCCGACGATTGCCCTCTGCAGGATTATTCAATTGATTAATCAGAGCATTCTTCACACTTTAAAAAAAATTGATTTTTAACGTTCAAAGTGTTCAAAATTTAAAACATTGAACAAACGGTCTGTGGTGTCTTGCTGGGAATGCAAGAGTCCACTTAACCGTGCGCGAAAACATACGAAACGTTGTGCTGCACGTCAAAGTCCGACACATGCAAAATTTTCAACCCCCGGCCAGAAGGCGTGGGGGTGCGTAGAACCACCCCCACCCCTTCCCCAACTTGTTCAAGATATCCAAGAACATCGGATGACCTGTTGTGAAGTCTGGTCGCAAATATTTGACCGCGATCTGGGTTCATCTCAGCGCGGCGTGATTCGGGTGCAAGGGGGTGGGGTTGAAAGGGGATGAACGCCCGAAAACCACCCCTAAAACCGAGGGGCGAATCACTCGCATAATCATGTGTACAAAATTACATAAATTAAAAAAAAAAATGATAAAAATTGTGTATTTAAAGTTCGACTTGGGCTTCCACAAAATTGCACTTACATAGGCTAAAATAGCCAGAAAATCAATAAAATTCTGAAACTAACGAAAACCACGGAGTGTAATCCGACGAAATCGTGAAATCGTGTACAAATTTCAAATGAGTGGTTGCCCCCTCGCCCAAAACTTAAAAATTTGTCTGTTTGATGTCCAGGGTCCATTGGCAGTCAGTTTGGAACATTTTAGCAGCGGTGCGACGCCTGCAAGTTAAATGCAGCCCTGCTAACAGTGAGATTTCGGCTTTCAGCCCTTAACAATTTTGAGGGGGTGGTTTAAGCCCCTCCGAAAATTTGAGAGGCTCTTCGGGTCATATCGTTTAATATGGTCCAAGGACAACTGTGCAAAGTGGCACCTTTTCATACAAAAATGCCACGGTTTTTTTGTGGACCGCATCCACTATTAGGATTCGCGAGTGAAAACCGGCGAATGTCTCGAGTGTGAAATTTGAATTCGCTGTAGTCTTGGATTTTTCTGCTTCTTTGGTCTCATTGATCAATTGTTGTACTGGTCCGGTGTTATGTAGGAGGTGTCATCATTTATTTTTTTTGGATGCAATCAGAGCCTGAAGTTTAGTATTGAATTCATCCTCCGAGGGGAACGGTCTGGCCTGTTCAGCCATGTTCTGCACTGGAATTTTAAATTTTGATTTGAAGTTGACCGAAAGAGTAAAACTTCGAAAGGTAGTGAGCGGTGGCCTGCGGAGCCGTTACCAGGGAGCGATTTTCAATGGCACTGTGCCACTGTGCCACCCGCTCCAACACTTTGTTATGCGTGCAATTGATGGCAAATTTCAAATTTCACACTCGAGACATTCGTCGGTTTTCACTGGCGAATCCTAGGATTCGCCGGTCCTTACCGGCGATTCCTAGGATTCGCCGGCGAAAGACCGAATTATTTAATTTTCATTTTATAATCCGGACTTTCGCCGGCCCAAGTGGCGAATCCTGGCATTAGCCGGCGAATGTCGGACATTCGCCGGACTCCGGTCTTTCGCCGTAACAGATACACACACATTGTAGGTTCCCCAGGAGGAACGGCTAGCGCAGGCGAGGTGGCTTCCCAGCCCCGTCCAGGGGTCGAGTTACGCCTGGCGGCCACCACGGCTTCGCTAAGGCGGTCGGCTGTGCCTGGCTGGCGCGGGCATTGCATGGAAGGACGCCGCCCGCTCGGCTTTACTGGCTCAGATTAAACCAAATAAGACGATATGGTAATAGCGGTGAGATTATAAAGTCCCATTGTTCATTGTCAAGTCCCTTGCCGCAGCTTGAGCACATTCTGCACTTCTAAAAGTAGGGCTGATAAATGCACCGTTTTTTTACAATAATTTTTTTTTTGAGCGTTTTGCAATGATATTGTTACCCTGGTTTCCTGTCACTCAAAGGTTTTCCTGGGAAATTTATTTTTGGGGAAACAAAAAATCTTCAGTTGGTGCATTTTTTCTGCTTGCTTATGCTTTGTCTTACTAAGGGTTCACCATTTTAAACCCAAAAACGAATAATTTACACATTTACACACTCTCCTTCTCTTTCACAAATGTAATGCACTAAGCAGAAAACATGCATGAACCCAGAACACATTTAATAATCATTCAATATTAGATGGGATGGAAAAGGTATGAATGTCAATAAAGCACATGGAAGTATACATGGTAAATTTTGTATTAGTCTATGAATTACATTTTTCCACTCTTGGATTTCTAGCAAGCTAGAGCAGAATGGGAAATAGCAATTAAGAGACAGGACACCAAGCTACAGATATCACAAAAACATAAAATGTGCTCTGATCATTTTCTTGAAAGCGACGTTATAGCTTTTGATGAGTTTCAGAGACGAACTTCGCGAGAGACTGGATCGAATTGTCTCTTCTGGTAAGATTCTATATATTTCTTCCCATCAAGTTGCCATCAGAAATTTACTAACATAATACTTACTTTTCAGGTGATGACTTTAAACACATAGAGGTGTGCATTATTAAGAGGATCATAACTATTTTGAGGAATCCATTGATGAATTCGCACTTCTGTATGTGGCAGACTTCACGGCTCGAAAATCAATTAAATTTACCAATGGGTGTGAGGCTTGTGCAAATACTGTGCAAATACAGAAGCTTGCAAGGGACGAGGAATAATTACTCTAGAAGCATACAACAAACAACTGTTAAGACTAGACAAAGAATCTCTTAACTTAAGAGGTTCTAACAAAGAGTCACTCTTGAATGGGTTTTTGTTTGACCAACCAAGCCGAACCCTTTCTAATACTCTTGACAAAACAGGATCTTTTAGGGTTGCAGAGGCTATGACCTCAGATGTCAGGGGCAACTCCCCCCACACCCTTACATGGAAAACATCATCTACAAAACTAGTGGTAAGGAGCCTGGACAAAGAATCTGCTACTACCAAATGCTCACTCTTCTTATGAATGATTTTGTGGTTGTAACCTTGTAAGATTGCTGCCCAATGCTGCAACCTGTAGCCTGTTCTGATTGGTCCTTTTTATCAGCAAAAATGCGCCGAATTGCGGAACAGTCAGTCACAAGAGTGAACTCTCGACCCCAAAGAAAGGCATGGAGTTTGATAGCGCCGTAAATCATAGCTATTCCCCCACGGTCATTCTGAGACTAGTTTTGCTTAGTGGGTGTTAATGAGCTCGAATAACAAGCCCACCAGCTTGTCTATTAGTTTCCCATTAACTCTAACAGTATGGCATCATGCGACACCGAGACCGACTGGGCTGGCATCACAATACACAGGCCACGCAGCAGATCACTGACTGGACAGGAGTAGGGTGCGGTTCGGATAAAGTCAGGAGTAGTACATTATCCCATGCTTTCTAGCCGAGCTACCCAAAACCACTCCACCCCTTTACCCCCCAACCGTACCCCTGCAGCTTGACCAAGTCATCTGAGGGGAAAACCAAATATCCCCTGATTTCCAATTTGATCAGAAGATGCTCATCTGTTGCTTTCTCGTTGTCTTTCAGGAGTAGAGGTAGCGCTAATGGTGGGTGGACGTAGAACTGAGGTTCGCCTTCACAGCTCGACCCACTGGCTGGCAAAGCGACGTCTCCTTGGCCGCCGAGGGGACGTTCTTGGTTGTCCTGTTCGGCAGAAGGAGATAATTGTTGAAGCAGTAGAGTATCGAGAAGCGGTATTACTATTCTGGGGCAGGTACCTCAGCTTGTCCTGGTTGTCGTGTTCTTAGGCCGGGCGTTGCCAACATTGCGGCCTTCGGGACAAGCTGCAGGCCGTGGGCTGCGCATGTCAGGTGCCACTCTGCCGATAGAAGATCTTGACAGGCCTTCTTAATAATGGCTGCCCCGTCGCTGACTATGCACATAACAGCCTCATTTCTAATCCCCCATTCTTTCATTTTGGTGTCTAGGGTCTGTTGTAGATAGAGTGCCGTGTGGTTCGTGCTAAGGGGTTTTCACCCCTTTGCGGACAGATGTCATGGTCCTGTCTTCTAGGACGTGTCCAGTCACACCCAGGTAGCTCTTTGTGGTCTGCTTTTCGGTCTACACGTCAGTTGTCAAGTTAACAGCATTCTGATCAGTGAACCACTCCTGGACCACCCGTTTCATCAGGCCGTACTTGGCCTCCAGGCGCCTGGTAAATGTGTGCCTGGACGGCAGATTATATAGGGGGACGGCTACTTTCATGAGGTACCTGAAAATACGTCCACACGTTGCAGAAATAACTTGCTACTATTCGACTCAATTTAATTTTGTGAGCACGCGGCTCAGTATGTACCTGAAACCTTCATTCTCCACCAGGTGGAGAGGGAGGCAGTATTGCGCCAGGCAGTAGAGAACCGCATCGTTCACATTTTCCGACATCGCCCCTCCCTCGTTGAAAGCAGCAGACCGCTGAAAACTCGCCACGATGGACGGGCGAGCTATCGGGGTGGCGATCGGCGTGCAGAATGTGGTGGGGGTACCAGACGGGGACAACAGGGTTGTGGCCCTCGACATGGACGGCGTTAGAGGTGGGGGTGGTGCTACTGGGGAAGGACCAACCTGCGGGGGGCACACACCGACGGCACTACATACAGCAAGCCGTACAGCAGCTGATGTATTCTTTCTCCGCGTACTATCCCGTGGGCGCACATTCCTCACTGGAGGGTCATCGGTATCAGGGCTTCTGTTGGGGCGGACGCGAGCAGGCGTGGAGGTGGAGGCACCAGGGGTAGCGACGGCGGTGACGTTGAGTGTTCCCGCCAGCTCCCGCGCTTGTCGGTGGCGGGCAGCGGCGGCGTTCGGCGGATTTATACTATGAATTTTGAGGTGGTTCCATAGGGCCGAGGTACTTTGGTTATAGGCTAATTTCCTGTTGCATATGGCGCATTGCACTTGTTCACATGCAAGCTTGTTGTAGTTTGCCCACACTGGGCTTGAAGACGGTTTCCGCGACATTTTTCCGCCGCATGCCGCCGCCCACGCCCTCTGTGCCTGCCTCCCTGTGCCTGCCGGGGCCGCCGGGGCTACCACAGGGCCATTGTTTTTAACAGGCTGGCCCGTCCCTCCGTCCAACAGGGGTCGACAGGGGTACTTTGCCAGCTTGGCCTGCCGTCGGCGTTTGCGAGGGCCTTCGGCACCCCGCCTCCAGTCTCCCTAGAAGTGCCCGACAGCACATGTATTCGTTACGATAAAAATCGTTAACCTGAGTCCGTCCCGTGTTACTGTGCGCGCCGCATTCATAAGGCCTCTGCGGCGCCCCCCGCTGCAGGAAATGTATGGAAGATCTACTGAAAATATACTGAACGGATATATTGGGTTGGATATAATCGACTGGTTATATCACAAGTACATTTTGGATATAATTTTAATACTTCCTGAGTCTATGGTTACCAGACGCTCCACTTTATATCAAGAGTATATTCTGGTTGCAAACTTTGGTTTCAAGTATACCTGTGGAATATCTATCATGTATTTAGAAATCATAAATTTTATATTCCTGCTATAATTTAAATATATACTGGTTATATTTTAAAATGGTATATCTTCTTTATACCCAGCACTATTATTCAACAATATATTTAAAGAGTTCACTCAGACACCGGTAGATACAGTGTAGGCAGGCAAAGGTCAAATTTTTTTTAAGTCCCAAAATCCAGCAAAGTAGTAAAGCACCGCAGTGCTATCTCTGGTCACTAGCTGGCAGATAGCCAGATGCCAGATGGCCCAGTGGTTAGCGAGACCGACTGCCAAGGCAAAGGTACAGGGTTCGAGTCTCCACAGCTGTACCAGTTCTCCCCAGATTTTTCGAACATCATGGGGGCCCACTATCGCCGTTTTATCTTGTCCAAGACACCGAACCCCACGTAGGGGTTCGTGGAGCACTCTTATTTTCTTATTGTGGGATATAACAGGTTAGCGAAACAAACTATTCCTTGGTATATTGGCGCATACAAAATAGATATAACGACAGCGATATATCCATTATACAATTACAATATTCTATGACAATTATGTTTTTATATTCTAGACGTATCTCAGATACAAAGGATGTATATATTACAAAATTAAATTTGTAGCAATAATATATTCTCGGTATAAATTAGAGCGTCTGATAACCATAGTTCTCTCATATATTTCTGATATATTTGAGGTACTTTTCGAATTACACCCTAAAATACACATTGAATACATTTGCAATACTTCCTCTTCATATTTTGAAACTATCATCAGTACATTTGTCGGGTATATCAGTTGAGTATATTCTCAATATATTTCCTGCAGCGGGGGCGAAAAAATTATACTTAGAAAATAAAAAAAAACGAATCGCGGAGTTTTGCATGCAAGAAATTTGGCGCCGTTGGCATGCAATTCCGCATTCCGCTGCTGCCAGCAGATTTTCATTTCTGATGGCCTCCTGGCGGGTAAGCTCTAAGCGGGATTCAAGTAATACCGGCACGAAGAAATAACCGGAGGCAGTGGCAGATCCAGGAGCGGCTTTAGGGGGGGGGGGGGAAAGTCACGCTTTTCGCCTACTTACAGGCGGGAAAGTTATGCCGGTTGCCTACATTTCCGGCGAACAACTGACCCTTTGCCCCCTCCCCCCGTCAGCCTGCGAGGATTCAACCTAAAAAAATTTAAAGCCTAGCCCGCGCTGATCCGGGTGATCCTCTGACATGGGCGGTATTGCACCAACATTTTTGAGCCGCCGTACATCTACAGACGCCCTGGTAAAAATAAGGCCTATCGTTACGCCCGTTTGAAGTGTACTCGCAACTACTCCCGGTTTGAAACGGGGCAGTTTCATGTGAATGCATGAGGGAGTTACCATCGTAAGAAGATCGTAACGTTACGCTTCAAGCTGGTATGCTTCAAAATGGACGTAACATACGGTGTCCGGAAACGGACAGTGGCGGATAAGGAAAGGGAGGGGGGGGGGGGGGAGCATATCGGACATCCTGTTTTTAATTGCAAAAGAAGAGCACAAGGCGAACGGAGAAAGCCATTATCAATCTTTTTTCTCTCATTTACGGTTAGGGGTTCTAGTTTGGTAAAAACGGACATACAAGGGAAAAAAGGGGGGGGGGGGCTTCAAAAGCGGACAGAAGTGGACGAAGGAGGGGGGGGGGGTCTACATTGGTGGATCAAATTGAGCGGACGTACTTTATGACCATGAGTTTGCGTTGAGCTGCCTTACTTGGCTGTGAAATAGCATTGAGTTTACGATAAGTTGGCGTGAGTTGGCTTAGTTGGCAATGAGTTGGCGTGAGTTGGCTGAGTTTTCCTTGAGTTTTAGTGAGTTGGCTTAGTTGAGTTTTTGGTGTACACCCAGAATTAAAGTAATTTGCCCCTCGCTACTAGCACAAATCAGGCTGATTTAAAGGCTTCGCCTAATCAGTACAATTTCTAGAGCTTGGCCAACTTAGTCCACTTGCGTTCCCACTATTAGTTCTTATCATTCAATGATTAAAAAAAATAGAGGTAATTGTAGTTGTTGCAGGTCTATAATTATTGATTTAAGAATGGTTTTTCAGTTACAAATAGCTAACGATTTTGAGTTGTAAAATTTAAAATAAAGAAAATGCTTGTTCACGTCACGAAAAAATGTGAGTTTTGCAAGAATTTAAAAAACTACTGCTCGTTTATCTTAACTTTGTTTTGGATTGTGATGATGCAGTGTATGGAAGTGCACGTGAGAATATGTATTGATTTATCTAACATGGCATTGGTGCTGAAAAATGCAGGTAGGGTCTAGGCACGGCTTGCGCCTGCGCCAAGCCTGCGACACGAAGTACAGAAGAACCAGAGGGTCAGCTCTTACGGGGCGCTCCCAGCCATCGAGGCACGGGAGGAGGTGGGGGAGCGCCCGGCGGCTCGGCCGGATACAGGGCGCCCACCAGCTCAGGTACCAACCCAAAACAAAAAAATTGACACATTCAACCCCCCCTAGTGTGCGCCCTTTTTTCTACGGCAGGCGTCTTAAAGTTATTTTAAAATATTCAAAACGATTTCTGTTATCGGTCAAACATCGTTTTCATACATTTAAAGTGTTTTGGGTTTTTTGGTCGATTCTTGTGTATTCGCACCTCGCGGGTTGGTACCGCCGAGGCGGCTGCCGCCCGCCGCCATTTTGCATCAGCATCAGTTGTGTTATTGATATCTCCAGAGACGGACGCTGTGTTGATTTTCTCCAAGTTTCTCCTGAAGTTTGAAGACTTTTACCCGGATTTGGTAATTGTTGTGTGGTTTGTTCTTCTAAACGGTACGTACAATGGTTTAAACACCAAATCTTGTTGAAGCGAGTGTTATTTCAGTTGAATTTCTGTGATGCCGCTAGGCGTCGGCGTCTGTTGGGTTTTGCCATCATGAGCCTATTTGGTGGTCGACTTGGAATCTAGGATATGTTTGTCAAGTTTTCACTCCCCCGGTGTTTGTTATGTGTCTTTTTAACGTTTGTTAACGTTTGGTTTAAGTTTTTATTGTACTTTTGTTGTCAGGGCGAGCTCGAAATCATATTTGCCTCTTATCTGTACCCGTGTCGGTAGCTGGACTATAACATAACCTCTCCAAGTCCTATGTTGTTTTCGTCAACATTTTGTGTTTGACTTTGGAGACGGAGCCTTTTGGTTGTGTGATGTTATTTAAATCCAGGGGGTGACTTGGCCATAAATCTAGAATCCTTGCGTGACTGTCTGTGATAATGTGCAATAGCAGAACTCAATTTTTGTTGTTGTTGTTGGTGTTTGGGTGGGCATGTAGAGCAAGTCAGCTGTTGTTATTTTTAACAGCATGATCTTGTTTTTCAAATTCGTGCTCTGTAGGTCTGTGATAATCTTACCTTACCACCCTGTGATTATGTCTAGTCTTTAACTGAGTTGTGATATTTTTTACTTCACTTGTGATACATTTTACCAAAGTCACCACCATGGGTCGTGGTGGAGTTCAAACGGACCAAAAGTGCTGGGCTTTTGGGTGTGGTGCCGATAAGAGAAAATGCCCTAATTTGCGTTTTTTTCCGATTTCCTAAATCAGAAGCCAGGTGCAAGCAATGGCTTGGAGCTGCTCAAAATCTTTCTCTGTCTTTGTGTACTGTTGAACAGTTGTATCAACGTGCTCTCTGTAACAAGCATTTTAAAGCTGATCAATTTCTAGTTTATGGTAAACCCGATAAGGGTCTCAAGCTGAATGCTACGCCTTCAGCTATCAATCCTGGATTTGTCAAATTTCAAGATAAAATTACTTCTGTACTTGGTCCTGTAGAGCCTGCTGATTCTTTCTCACTGCCTGTTCCAGCTCTTCCTAAACCTGTTGCTATTCCTGCTCCTCTCCCTCCTCCTGTCTTGAAGGCATCATCAGCTGGAAAATAAATTCTTAAGTCTAAACCTTTAGTGAGAGTTCCTCTTTGTGATATCTCAAACGTAAGTTATGTAGGTGCTCCAAGTCCATCCCTGCACACTGATAACCCAGTAGTGGTGCCTTCACCTGCTCTTTCCACCTCTCTATCTGTGCCTGTAGTAGCCCTTCCTGAGTGTCCTGCACTGTAACACTCCCACTTGAGAACGGGGTATGGCACACGAGGAACATGGACGAGTTACAAGCTTTTTCACACCACGCCACGTGCCGACAGACTTGTGAACGGTCGGACCTCGTGCACCTGCTACCACTGCACCAAGAGGTCTGTGCGATCACACCACCGCGTTTGTCGAGAGGTCCTGTTACAGAGCTCCCCGTGCTCTTATGCGAAGACACTCGTGTAATGAGGCACGGAGACTCGTGCACAGCAGCCTGCAGCGAGACTTGCAGCTTGGGTTGTTGTCGGTCACAGAGACACGTGGTGCTTAATCTGCAAACTCACAGGCTGCCTCGTGCCCCGTGACACGAGCCGTCGTGCGCCCAGGCTTGCGGTAGCCGGCGGTAATGCTAAAGCTAGGACTTGCGGTGTTTCACCGCAGTTCGTGAATGCCTTGGTGGAAGCCCACAGGCTGCCTCGTGCCCCGTGACACGAGCCGTCGTGCGCCCAGGCTTGCGGTAGCCGGCGGTAATGCTAAAGCTAGGACTTGCGCAGACAAGGTAGTAAAATTTAGTGCATGTCCACTGGCCACTTCAACCAAGGAACATAGGCATGAAAAAAGTAAACAGGACTGGAAAAGCTAAGGTTTATTTGACAAGATCAAAACACAAAAGAGACAAGAACACTACACAAGGTTTGCTAATAACAGATTTTCTTGGAATTGTAATTAGAACATGAATTTATGACAACAAAAAGTCATTCATAAAACTGGGCAAGGTTTAGGCAAAATTACAGTTCAAGAGATTGTAGACCACACAATTTTTGAAAAATATAGTATTGTTCTGAATGGATCACAACGTATATGTACACAATGTATTGATATATAGCCAAAAATACAACAATACCATTACAACATTTAGTTGCATAAGGACAATCAGTGTGGAAGACAGAAAGTAACAGTTTCAAAATTACAGAGACTGCTATACAAGGAATAAAATGTAAAGTTCTGGCTGCATAAGAACAATCAGTCATTTCAGAAATGAGACAAATCACGTCGCATGTGGAGAATATCACACTTAATGGAAAACAAACTATCAGTCTCAAAAATATAGTCCAAATACAACAATACAGTTAAAAATTTTAGTTGCATATCAACAATCAGTGGGCAGAGAAAAAGATAAAGACGACTAGAATTAATGAACGAAAACTATCTATCTCATAAATACAGTCAAGTATACATAAAACACAATATAAAGTATTGGTTGCATGAGAACAATAAGTCATTTAACAAGTAGACAAATCACGACAAATCACAATTAATGGAAAATAAACTATCAATCTCTAAAATATGGCCGAAAATACAGAGAATATAAGGAACGGAATACCATCTGAAACCAGACAAAACTCTGCCCCACATAAATCACAGAGTACATGGAACGTCTTAACATAAATAGGAAAGAGTTGAAGTCTCAAAAATATAACCAAAATAAATTACAGCCCAAAATACAGAGAATGCTACACAAGGGATATGATAAGAGTTTTCGTTGGTCTATCACAACGTATATTGAATGAGAACTATAATTGAAAAATAGGAAATGTAATACACAGTACTGCTCCATATAAATCACAGAGTATGAAATGTATTATAATCAATGAAAAAGAACTATCAGTCTCCAAAATATGGCCATAAAATACTCATAAAATAAAGCACAGAATACCATCTGACTGCAGACAAAACACTGCTCCATATAAATCACAGAGTATATGAAGTGTATTAAAATTAATGAAAACAAACTGCCAGTCTCCGAAATATGGCCAAAAATACAGAATATACAGCACAGGATACCACCTGAATCCAGACAAAACACTGCTCCATATAAATCACAGATTATATGGAGTGTATTTAAATGAATACTAAAGAAGTTGCATTCTCAAAATATGACCAAACTATAGGAAATGTAGTACAATAGGCCGGACAGCCCAACCCCGAATGATTCAGAAGTAGGCTAAGTGGCAGGTGATGATAAACTACAAAAGATACTAATAGAACAAAATTATTGGGAAAAATACTCAATGAAATTAATGAGAAAACCAGTAAATATTAGGAATGAAATCCAAAATTAAAAGGAAGTGACAAGAAGTTACAAAAAAACTGACGTAACATGTACTATAAAACATACTGATGCTAAGAATGAAATCCAAAATTAAAAGGAAGTGACAAGAAGTTAAAAAACAAAAAACCAGACGTAAAATGTACTTCATAAAACAAACTGATGTTATGAATCAAATCCAAAATAAAAAGGCACTGACAAGAAGTTAAAAACTAAAAAAGGGTACTTGAAGGGGATGGCTCGATTGGTCTAATGATAGTTAACCTAAAAAGTTTTCTAATTAATCTAAGGTATTTTTAAATGTTTTGAAAATTATTGGCATGAGTTAACCTAATTATTCTGAATTATTTAAAAGTATTTATAGTAATTTATAATTGTTTGAAATTAAAGAAAATATTGGCAAGGTTAGGTTAGGTTCGGCAAGGTTAGGTTAGGTTAGGTAAGGTTAGCTTGGGTTAGGTTTTTCTATCAGAATTCCAATTAATTATAAATAACTGTAAATAATTTAGAATAATTTTAAATAATTCAGAATAATTAGGTGAACTCAAGCCAATAATTTTCTAAATATTTAAAAATACCTAGGAATAATCAAGAAACTTTTTAGGTCAACTATCATTAGACCAATCGAGCCCACCTCTACTTGAAGTGTACTAATACAAACTAAAAAGAAGTTTAAACAAAGAAATAAAAAATGAATTGACAAGTTAAAAAATAAAAAAACTGACTTTAAACTAATTGAGTTTAAATAAAAAAGGAAGTGACAAGTTAAAAAATAAAAAACTGACACAAAATTTGTGTACTACGTAAAAGGAACGAAAACTGAACCTCAACAGAACTCACACCCCATGGTAAAAACACACGTTGGGTAGAGGCGGGTGGTCGTTGTGTCCTGAAGTAGGTAAGTAGGCGGAGCGTTTTGTACGACGCGCACCACCTCCCTCCTCGTGGTGTCGTCCAGCTCCACGAACTCCTCCTCCGTAAGTGACCTCATGAGGTGGTATTCTTTAAAGGCGTGAGTCTTCAGTGTACTGTGACCAAGAATTTTGGCACCTCGAGGGGTGAGGCGCTGCAAAAAAAAACAAAAACAAAAAAAAAACACACAATTAGTCACAAGTCTGGAAAATCTGAGCAGTGAAAAGCACTGACATCATACTTACAGCTGCCACTGTCATCAGCTCCCTCCCGTCTCGGCACCATTCCCTGAAGAGCGCATCGTCAGAGGGATGAGGGAGTCCGAAATCCGTCTTGACGTAGAACAACACTTTCCACCCATGCACTGTTGTCCCCGACACCAAATACCGGCGGACCAGGAAAGGAATTATCCCGCTCCCTGCAGGGGTGTGAGCTAGCAGGTACTGCAAAAAAAAAAAAAAAGAAAGTCAATGTTAACGATGGATTACAAGATAGGCTCATATTTCTTTTAACAATATCTATGATTTAGACATTGTTTACTCCGGGTTCTAAGGTGAACTGATAAGCCCTTAGTCACTCGGACTACGAGGCCTATGCCTTTGACTTGAACGGAGAAGTGGCACTCAGAAAGAATAGACTTAGCTCGGATGAGCTACTGGTCAACTAACGCCTCCTGTCAGGGTTCTAAATCCTGTCTTAAAACGGAAGATGTGATTTGCTTATGTATTTTTTTTCGACTGCAAAAGGGTATTCCGGAGTAGAGCTTGACCGGAAACGAGAAGACGACAAGAATCACAAAAGCGGATACGGAAGTCTACGGTATGAAAAGTTACGCAGCACGTGCCACGCCGTCAGCCAGGAGCCGACTAGAAAATTTGGAGGCTTAGGTCTCGCTGACGATATGTCACGACCATGAGGTAGGGTCAGACAGCGCCGGAATTACTCCGCGCGGCCTGTGGATACACGTCCCCGGGCCGCGCGGTTGAAGTCTGCGCTGTCTGACCCTATCAAATGGTCGTGACATATCGTCAGCGAGAGCTAAGCCTCCAAATTTTTGAGTCGGCTCGTGGCTGACGGCGTGGCACGTGCTGCGTTACTTTTCATACAGTAGATTTCGGTATCCGCTTTTGTGATTCTTGTCGTCTTCTCGTTTCCGGTCAAGCTCGACTCCGAAATACCCTATTACGTCCCAGAGGGGCTCCTCCAATTTGACGAGTCCATGACACGTTAGCCTTTTTAGCCCGTCCCGACACGTTTCTTTAGAAACGGCAGGAGCCGGGCTTATAGTCTGATGCCGCATGTTCGTTCGGGCGGACGTATGTTCGCCGACTTATCGTTCATAGAAAAACTTCAAATTTTGAGGATCAACTACTTTTTTTACGTACAATCACGTGCGGTGGCAACAATTTTCGATTTGTATCGCATTTTTGATTAATGAAAATTGTCTGTTTTTGTTTTTTGAGGTTAGGGTTAGCCGCCGCGCGCTCACTATTACCATCGCGGCGCGCTCAGGGACGGGCTCAGGTTGACGATTTTAATCGGAACAAATACATCTGCTATCGGGCACTTCTAGGGAGACTTGAGGCGGGGGCCGAAGGCCCCCGCAAACGCCGCCGGCAGGCCAAGCTGGCCAAGTCCCCTGTCAATCCGAGGTGCCGGTGGAGCGCAGCGGAACTGGCACCGAGGATGACGGAAGGGACGGGCCAGCTTGTTTCCCCCTCACTTGAGAAATGTTGGTGGGCGCAACCGGCTGGGCGCCTTTACGTAACAACCATATTTTGGAATTTTTCGTACCACCGGAAGCGGTCCCGCAAAGCCGTCCGCATAAATTCCAAAATTGTTTGTTATTTAAAGGCACCCGTAGCCGGTAGCGCCCATCAAAATTACGCAACTGACGGAGGAAAGAAAAAAAAGGGGGGAAAAACACGTCTTATGGCACAAACGCCCAGCTGACCTAACTTCGAAGCTCGTCAGCTTCCATCGTAAGCGTAATATCTTACAGTGTCCTAAAAACTAACGCCATATTTTGTTTGTAGGATGTTGTCTGCCTCACATCAGGTGCCTCCGAGTTCGAAGACTGGGAAGAGAACGCCCGCCACACCGTTCTTCACACACCGCCCGGAAGAGATTGGGTGTCTGTAAAGGATTTTAACGCCATCCTTCCGGATACAAGACTGAAACTAGTGAAAAAAGCAGGCAGTAGGTTTTCATTTATATACTTCACGAACGTAATGGGAGCGTTCAACAATTACGTAACTGAAATTTTCGGAATATTGGACCCCTCCCTCTCCTAACCTAACTTTCTTATGGAACCTTACGTAATTTATGAACGCCCCCAATCTGGATTACGTGCTCTAAAGAGTGTTCTTTTTACAGTCGTTGCTGCACCACCACCTGGTCCCGGTCCAAATGGAGGTCAGCAGGATGCAGTGAGACCCAATGGAGGCCCACAGGATGCTGCAGAGGGAAATGTTGGAGACGCTGCCCCTGCCCCTCAAGACCCAGTGGCCAATGCCATCGCATGGGTCCCCCGAATCGACAGGGGGCCGATGCCGGAGCTCTATAGTCTGCCGGAGTTCCCTCAGAAATTGAAAGATGATATATTAACATATGGAAGGAACATTTCTAACGAGCAGAAGGCTGAAATAATTGACCTTATAAAAAAAGACATAATGACGTACTCTTGCTATGTGTAAGTAGAGAGGAGCCCATGAAGTATGCGGTTTTCTTCCTGTGAGGCGTGCTCAAAATAGCAGGTCCTTCAAAACAGCAGGTCCCTCAAAACAGCAGGTCGGCATGATCGTGGGGGCCTGCTGTTCGTGAGCAGCGCACGAGAACCGAACCTAACCCAGTCTAACCTAACCCAGCCTAACCTAACCTAGTCGAGCCTAAGCCAACCTAGCCTACTAACCTGCTGTTTTGGTGCCCTTCCAACCTGCTGTTTTGAGGGACCTGCTGTTTTGAAGGACCTGTTTTCCTGCGGTCCCCTTCCTGTTTTCTTTTTTCATTAAGATAGAATTACGAAATTTATTTGCAGATACCCAAAGCCGTATGAGTACCAGCGAGCGGTGGATACATTGATCGGCACACACCCACAGCTGTCAGATGTTCAGCCGCGATCTGCAGTTGGCCTACGCCATCCGTGTAAATGGGTTAGTGTTACTTTGAGAATGTGTCTTCCAAAGCAATGGATTACGCTTCTGTTACATCTTGACTCTCTCATTAACAGGGTTCGTGGAAGTTGGCCTTGGAGAAGGCATTCCAAGCCTTTAGGCAGAAGTACGGGCACATCCCACCCGGACATAACAGCAAAGAGGGCAGAGCTAGGCCTGGACAAAAAAAAAGGTCCCATCTGGGGGCCTACGGCAGTACAAGACTGGAGGGAGGGCCTTCCGCTACGATGGCCATGTAAGTCTATGCTAGATTTTTATGTAATACAGTACTTCTTCTAGTTCCCCTTGTGCTGGTGATTGATTGTACTGTCTGCCCATTTTCCCAGGAGGAAGCCCTGCCCGTGGGTGACGATGGTGACGGCGCCGTTGAAGAGCCCCTGGGTAGCGACGAGGAGTCAATGAACCTCATTGCAGAGCAGATTAGGAAAGAGTGGGCCAAGCCGACTCCTGACACCCAAATCATCCGCAGGCGGATGAATTGGACAGCAACATCAAGATCTGATCTGTGCATGAATAGAAACAAGTCTGTTGTGGAGGTCATGGAGATTTACCCTCCATTAATGTCGCCCTTGCATGTAAGTGATTTTGACATCATTGCCTTCAGATGTCTGAGATTAATTACGTCCCTTTTGCTTTTAATTTTTCTTCATTGGGATGTCCCTGAGTTAAGGACTCTGTCGCACAACAAAATTTTCTTTTTTGGTAGTTTTGGCTGATAATTTACTAAAATTTGTGAGAACGACCTTGCAGAGGTTTTTATGGGACCTGGTAAAGTGTCGAAACTACTATCTATAAAAATATTTGACAGACCAGAGAAGGAAACAAATATTTTTAACCTCTTAGAAATTAATCCAGTCTAAACTTTTGACCAATTAATCTTGGTAGAATGCAGCTGTGGCGATAATTTTTTGCACCCCTGGTTCTCGGCAAATCCTGCGCCCAAACTTGCAATGTAGAAGGTAATTAAATACTACCTCCAAGGAAGTAAATCTCGAACTCCCTTGACTTTCTCATTGCTTTGAAGTTCCATGGTGATTAGGAAATAAAGCCTGATCAAAAGCAGCACAGGTAAAGCTCTGTAAGGTCTTGTCTAAAAATCTCAGTACTTGTTTGGTCGACACCACCAAAAATGACAATTTTATTGTAAGCTGATATGTTGAGTAGTCATGATCTGGGTTTCCTTAGTTAGTGGAACGTACTCGTTTGTCATGGCACTGCAAGACTCAACATTCAGGAGAGAAACTTCACACATATCCAGTACCTAGCCAGTACATTTCATATAACCATGGGTTCAGGAAGGATTACTCGTCACAGAATATTTTTCATTGTTTCTTTTTTAACATGTTTTTATGTTTTGCGTTGCAGCTGTTGGAAGACATCAGGCGGTTCCACCAAAATAAAATGTTGATGAAATTATACGGGACTACTTCACACCTGACCGTTTAAGGAAGGGGAAAGAAAAGCTGCAAACAACACTGGGAAACAATGCGGCGCAGCTGATACGGGCGCACGCCACATCTATGGGAATTGGAGACGCGGAGCCCTCCAATCGAAAGAACTGGCAAAGCAGTGTGTGCACAGATTGGAAAAAATGCAGTGATTTATCATTGATCTCCATTTCTCTTTTTGTTTGCATAGTGGCACTACATTACATCCTGGCAGGGCTACCCCTAATCGCTGGCGAGCATTGGACGATATGGATGTATGTTAACAAGGTACGTATTGCTCCTAAAAGACTGCTTGGTTCCCTACTACACTTGCCCTCCGTAACATGTTGTGTGTTAACAGGAACCCAAAGGCGATGGAGTTTGTATGAAGGTGGAGTGTGTAACGGAAGCGTGGCTAGACCACACAAAAGCTAAATACATTGTATGTGTGGAGCGCGTGGAGATCGTTGCTGACACATTTTGGGACGCAGTCGCAGTAGCCGTTGCCATTGTAGAGCTGTTTGACTTGAAGTTCCCACTGTACATAACTGGGACTTGGAGGTTCCTCAGGGAGGAGGTCTGCGGGTTCAAGCCGCAGGCCAATAAGACGGCGGCTGGGCAGCAAGCTCTTCTCAACTTCTTTGCCTAATTTTAATTCAAGTATCTTTTAAGTTCTAATGTACATACTTTATTTCAAGTGGCTGGTTAGGTTGTAATTAACTTATTGTTATTCAAGAGTCTGTCTAGGTTTAAATTTTCTTATTTTAATTCAAGTGTCTGTTTAAGTTCTAATGTACATACTTTATTTCAAGTGGGTCGTTAGGTACTAATTTACTTATTATAATTCAAGGGTCTGTCTCGGTTTAAATTTTTCTTATTTTAATTCGAGTGTCTGTTTAAGTTCTAATGTACATACTTCATTTCAAGTGGCTGGTTAGGTTCTAATTTATTTATTGTAATTCAATAGTCTGTTTAGGTTTAAATTTTCTTATTTTAATTCAAGTGTCTGTTTAGGTTTTCTTGTGTAAATATGTTTTAATGTATAAATGCCAAAGTGTTATAATTGTGAATATACAAGTATTATGGGAAATTGTGTATTTTCTGTGGTGAAAAACCTTCCCGATCAGCACGAGGAGGTAGTACAAGAGACACGAGACGCCATGCCGGCGCACACGACACGGGCCGCGCAGCGCAAGCGCGCACGCACCACAAGCCTTGTGATACGGCACGAGACAACTTGCCGGCACAAACGACACGGGCCGCAAGACCGGCAATCCCGCTGGCACGAGGAGACGTGTGAAGTCGCAAGCCTCGAGGTATAACTTGGTGGTGCGGGCGAGACTAGTGCACGAGGAGACTTGCACGATGTTGTCACGAGTTGCTTCCATCATTGGGTACAAGTCAGCTCGTGCTAAATGACAAGAGGGAGGCTAACAGTGTGTACCTGCAGTAGCTCCCTCTTTTACACCTGGTGGTGCTTAAAGAAATCTCTACTTTGTTATAAGACTGCGATACTTCAACTGCCTGCAAGAGAAGACGCCTGGGCTGGGCTTCTCCAATGATTCGGTCCTGTCTTCCACTCCTGGACCAGCGGTGACAACATCAACTCCGCTCCTTGTACTGGCTCCAGGTGTCTCTCTCTCTTCAAGCGGTAATGATTCAGGCATGGGCTCACCTGTGTTGACGCCTGCTCATCCTTCTAGTCCACTGCTTGCAGTGAAGAGGAAAGTACGGAAGACCAGGAGCACAGGCAAGCGTGCTACAAATCTCAGTAAATTTGGACTCAGCAAAAATGACATGTCCCCGACGAAGCGGTCAATACTTGATGATAATAAATTTTTGCGTAGGCAAATTACCAACTTAAAGAATTCCCTTGCGGCACTAAGAACTAACCGTACCGCCCTCCTTCAAGGAGCTAATGCACTATTTGTGGCTAAACTTGGGGATGTTTAAGACCAGAGAGGCCGCTGTTTTGTTTGAAGCCCAAATGAACGATCAGAGGCGGGGGAAGGGAAAGAATGCCAAATTTGGTTTTAGATATACTTTGGAGCAGAAGACATTGGCATTGGCATTATGGAAAGGGGCAAAGAAAAATTATAGCTTTCTGAGAAAAATTCTTAGCCTTCCCTCGCCTTCAACTTTAAAATCATTGATGCATAAAGTAAAGTTTGAAGTAGGTATCAATAAGCATTTCTTTGAACATCTGGGGGAGTTGGTCAAGGGTATGACTGATGAGGAGAAAGTTGTAGTTGTCATGTGGGATGATGTCCAAATTGCTCAGTTTTTAACTTACAATGAAGATAAAGATAGGGTTGAAGGGTTTAATAACCATGGTGATGGCAAAGCAAGTGAAGATGTGGCAAATAAAGGTTTAGTGTTTATGGTTCAGGGTTTGACAAAGAAGTGGAAGCAGCCTGTTGCTTACTATTTCAGTAAGGGGGAGACTGCACCCACCGTTCTTGCCAAACTCATTGTGTCTGTTATTTCATCTCTGCAAAGTATTGGCTCCGATGTTAGGGCTTCTGTTTGTGACCAGGGTGGCAACAATAAATAGGTCAGCTCTTAAATGGTTGAGGAAACAACCAGCTGGGTTCAATAAACCTGCTCCTCTTTGCAAGGAGTGTTTGAATAGGAAAGTTGTAGGTAAATTAAACAAGGGCCGGAAACCAAAATTATTAGAGAAGGGGATTGATCCAAAAACTATTGGGGATGCTCAACATTTTTCAAAACATTCTTGCAGTGTTTGTCGCAAGAATGCTTTCCGCCCTCTTATTAATACTTCATACCGTATTAATAATGGAAAAGATATTTGGCACTTCTGGAATACTCCCCATCTCTTGAAAAACTTAAGGAACAATTTCCAAAGCTACCCCGTTCAGTTTGAGGAGGGCAAAATTGCTAGGTGGTCTCATTTAGTTCAACTTCAAAATCAGGATGGTATGGGTGGGACATTTTATCACATTACTTTAAAATTGACAGATGCCCACCTCAAACCCAGTCACAATTCTGATAAAATGAAGGTTTCTATGGCTGCACAGGTTTTAAGTTGCAGAGTTGCTACAGCTTTGAAGAAAATTTATGACTGGAGTCAGGGCAAGGCTATCCCTGGTTGCGAACAGACCAGTGAATTTATTTTCTTTTGTGATGAGCTTTTTGACAGTTTTAATGGGGGCAGCAAAAAGGGGACGGGGAAAAGATTGAGATGTAACTTATCTGATTCTTCTCCTCACTGGGAATTTTGGGATAGGGCAGAGAAAAAAATTCAAAATTTGAGGTTTATTGGGACCTCGCAGACATTTTCTGCTACTGTGGGTTGGGTTGAAAACATCAGTTCCATTCGAGGATTGTGGAAAGATTGAAAGAGAGATTTCGGTGATAAAATTCGTTATCTAAATTTGCGTGTTCGAAATCAAGATTCTTGAGAAAATTTGTTCTCGGTGCTCAAGTCAAATGGGCAGAAGGTGCCCACTGTTCCTCAGTTTATTGCAGGGTTCAAGACGGCTATCATTACTAATTTGAAAAACAGTGGCATTAGAGGTTTAATTGTGAGGAAGATGGAGCTACTCTATTGACAGATTTGAATCAGTTTTTCAAGGATGCAGTTCGTAAAGACAACGAGTCTAAAGAGAATAATAAACTTTAAGATATTTTTGATGATGAGGCAGAGGAGGAATTTTCTGAAGAGGAGAGGAATGAAATTCTTAGCTTAGATTCGGTTTCAGTTATAGATTCGGTTTTAGTTAAAAAGGAGACAGTTGATGTGTTTGATCATTTGTTTGGGGATGTGCCTTTCATGCCTCCGGATGTGGTGTGCCTGGGTGATGACTGTGATCGTGTTTCCTGTGATTGTATGCATGTTGATGAGGAGGTAGGGGATGGGCTAGAGAAACCTGTTGTTACTCTGGATTCCATCTCGGGATTGATTGAGAAAGAGCATGAGCGAGTGGAGGAAGAGAGGAAGAAAAAGAAGGGCAAATAGAAAGTGGCAGAGGAGGAAGCTAGGAAGGGAAGCATTCCAGGCCCCGAAGAACAAGGGAGGATTGCTATTGCGAAGAATAAGATAGGTCTGTTTGGGAATCACAGGAAATTGGTTGCATATGTCACTGGTTTTATTATGAAGAAGACTCTGGCTCGCTTTGCTGATAAGTGCGATGATTGTGAAAGCACTTTACTGACAGACACACCAACGACGGATCATGAGTAAGTAGTGGCTTTTGAGCGGGACAATGTTAAAATCAGACTAACTTATGCTCAGACACATGTAATTGACATTGTTTTTGCTTCTGTGGATGTCTTCCTTAAATTGATGTTCACTGACTTCCACAAGCCTGGCCTGAAAAGTAATATAACGGAACATATTTATTTAGCTGTGGGAGGAAAATTGTCATATCTTGGTTGTCCTGAGCATAATTTAGATGTTCAGAAATTCTTTTTATTATACTTTTGTCGTGTTTCGATCCACCATAGATGTAGGCTTCTCAACAGAGAGCTTGCTAAGTTTGGCAAAACAAAAATTCTATTACAAATTACCGTTCTAAAAACCAGCCCCCGAGGAAGACATCTGTTGCTCCCACAAAAGCCGCTGCCAGTGATAGTTCTAACGTTGCAGTGGAGAATAACCTAGGAATTTGTTTGAATTTGAACTGTCAGTGTACTGGATTACATTTGTGTGATTTTGATGATCGTGATGAGTTGGGAGTGAATGATCCTGAGGTTATGAAAGAGTTCGACCAGTATTTCTGAGAGGGATAGGTTTACGGTTGCCACACTTTACTTTCTTTGCCACATTTTGCCATTATTATGTCTGTGTGTGTGTTTATTTGGATTGTGGAGGGGATGTGTTTGATTTCTGCCTTCCCTGCTCCCACATTTCAAATGCACGCAAGACTGATCTATGACTGTGATTTTTGTTGTTTTTTTAACACCTCTTGTTCCTTTGCTTTGTATGTGTTTGCGTTGTAGGCTGGTATGTGTTTGATTTCTGCCTTACCACACCTGTATCTTAAACGCATGCAGGCAGAACATGGATTTGCCAGCAAGTTTTTGATATCTTGTCTGTGATAAACTTAGTACAAATTGTGTTGGATAGGTTGTAGGTGAACATATTCTATTTTTGTGATATTGTTTAGCCTCCTCACCATCCTTTTGTTATTTTAATGTGCTTCACATGCACTTCTTGGTTTTGACTTTCCCTCTTATAACTTCCCGATTTTGACCAACTATTATCTCGCTCTTTCATTTTAGCTCAATGTGAGCTAAATTAATGGCTGAGTGCTTTGTAAATATTGTATATAATTGGAGCTGTGGCTCAGACTTGTTGGTTTATGCAACTTTGATGCCTCCTCCTTTTCTTTTTGTTTCTGCATTTTTATTTATTAGCTCTTTCAGATATAGTGATCTGATTGGAAGTGCCAATGCTGTACTGCTGTACCTGACTTTTCTCGCCTTGTCATTTTGGTATTATTGTGCCAAAATAGAGGCCGAGTGCTTTGTAAATATTGTATATAATTGGAGCTGTGGCTCAGACTTGTTAACTCATGCAAGTTTGATGCTTCCTCTCTCTGTTTGTTTGGATATATTTTTAGGGTTCAAGATTTTCTTAAATTTATTTTTGTTTCTAATTCATTTTATTTTGTGAGCCAAGTGGAGCTTGAGAAATTTTTATTTTGAATGTTGCTGTACTGCTGTACCTGACTTTCTCTCATCTGTGCTTTGTGATTTTAAATTTAGTAATCTGTTTGGAAGTGCAGTTGCTTTCATGCCCTTTCAATCTTTTATGTAATTAACAGCACCTCTTCCCCCTCTGGTGGTGGTGGTGGTGTTGTGCTACTAATGCTCTGTTTTGTTTAAGTAATCCCCATGGCTTCATCCTTCCTACGCTTCGGCCACTTTGGATATTTTCACCACCTGCTCCCAAACCACCAACATATTTCAACATATATCACTTGCCTACACCAGGTGAGAATGCAACGGTCAACGCCTTGCCTTCTCTCCTTTGATTTCCCCTCCTTTCTTTCCACTGACAACTCTCGCTGCAATTTTCCATTACTCTGATAATTAAATTTTTCCATTTCAGTTTTGCAGACAATGCTTTACAACAATTTCTTTGTTTTGTTCTGTTTCAGTTTCGCTATGGCTCCCATTGTGGAAATCTGGGGTGATTTCTTCGCCATGCCAGGTGCCTTGGCCTATGCAGTCAGTACTGACTTTCATGTCTGCTGGTATTGCTGTTGGGTTCAAAGAGTACTTCGGCAGGGTTGATGAGCTTCTGGCCCAAGGCAAAGGGGTGGGTGAGGTGGCCTACCTAATACACAACACCACCTTTGTCGTCTACCTCATCACAAAGAAGCGCTATTCAGATAAGTGTATCGATATAAATAATGTTCTCAATTGCTTGGTTCATTTGAACGTCTTGTGCACTACCCTTTGTGTTCAAGAGGTGTCAATGCCTCGCATTGGGTGTGGGTTAGATCTGCTTAAATGCTCTGATGTACTTCCGAACATTTGTGCGGCCTTTCATGATTCTTGTGTGCAGGTGAACATTGTGACTCCACCGCCCAGTGTCCAAGGAATGTCGGTGCTTGGAGACAGCCAAGGAGTACGTTACCTGCTGAACAGAGGAAAGCTTCCAGACGACTTGCAAACTGTGCCCTATCCTAGAACAGTTGGCTTGAGCCAGTCTGGGAGAACTATCTCTGAGCTGCTGGACGTTCTCAATGGTATGCCTAACAACAGCCTGGGTGATGTTCTTATATTCATTGGTACTAATGATTTTTTAAAGCTTTGCTCCAGTAATCAACAGCGTCGGGAGCGGAAGGCCATTGCTGGTAAATGGTCTGCTCTGCGTACCGTCCTGTCCATGAAATGTAAAGCTTGCTGTCGTGCTGTCGAAACCACTGTGCCTCCGGTCCCCAAACTCTTGATGCCAACCATTGGTGAGGTGACGAATCAGCGGGGGCTTTGGGAGTTTGTCAACCAGGCTCTCAAAGACCTCAGCTGCAATCGGTTCCAAGTGCTTGACTTGGAAAACCTTTTCACCAAGGATGGTGTCATCAGTGAGGGCTTGTTCGAGAGGCACATGGGTCATGGCTATAATAAACGGGAGGATAGAATACATATTAGTTCCAGGGGGCATGGATGTATTGGACGCAGCCATTAGGTCACTCCCTCCCTGCAGACCATTATAAGTATTGTGGCTGAACTTGGCATACCAGCCTCTGGATTCCTGCTTCCCTTGCACCGAGAGAAAAAGATAAGTACAAGTTTGTTTGGCGCTTTTTTTTCTTCTTTACTTAAACTAACTTTTTTTCTTGTCTGCTGTACACTAATCCTGTTTGTTTTCCTTCTGTTGATTTCAGGTGCCGAGTCTCTAGAAGAATATGAAGTCTACCTTTCACCTCTGCTGTTGCCATTTTAATTTTTAATTTTGTATTTGTGATATCACCTTCTTGTTTTGAAATCATTGCCATTTTATGTAACAATCTTGTTTATTTGCTGTCATTAAATTGTAGTTGTCTAGAATTTATGTACTTGTTTTGAAATTATTATGTAAAAATTTTGTTTTTTGCTCGTCTTTAAATTGTATAGTTATCCAGAATTTATGTTTTAGTTTGAAAATTTTGCCATTTTACATATCAAATGTGTTTATTTGCTGTCATTAAACTGTACATATTTATTCAGAATTTATGTCTCCTAATTACCCTTATCATCCCTGAAAGAAAGAAAGCCAGAGGAGAGGAGGGGGGGGGCAGCTGGGGGGTAGAAACCAATGCTCCCGTTACCTACTTTTGTGGCCTCATATTTCCTAATCCGGCCAAGTAAATCAGGATTAGATCATTGGATTTAACAACAGGACAAGCCCGCAATTGGACACAACTCAAAAAATGCGATACGTGACCAGGAAACGTGAAAATACCGCTTTAAAAGTACCCATTGGCCCACCCGGTCCCGGTCCCGTGCCCCGCACCCAGGCTACCATTTGAATCCGTCGCGAAAACCCCGCCACTCGGCCGTTAGTGGCGCACACCCGTCACGGGAGCGCGCTGCAGTCGCCTTCCGGAGCAGCCCCACGCGCTGTGTCAGTAAGCAGCCTAATCCTCGTACTTGTAACTCTCCTTGTGCAGTTGGTCGCACCCCTTTGGCTTCCAAAGAGAACATCCAGTGGGACAGTGGAAATGGGATCACCCCAGCCACTTTTCACCGTGAAGTTTCTATAGGCAGCCAAACGCCTACTGTGAAACCAGGGCCATCGGGACCAGCTCCAACCTGTACAAGTGTTGAGAAGAGAAGACAGGACACAGAAAATATCTAAATTAAGAGGCGTCGCATTAATTTTGGTTTTGCCTATGATGCAAACACGACATCCACGGTAAACAGGGTTCTGGTCCGCCTTCTGCACTTAGTCCTACGTGGTCATCTCCTGTGTACCCACCTGGTCATTGTTTTGTTCCTTTCTCTCCCTCTCCTTTTCTAATTTTACTTCTAGTGTTGTTGATCCTGGTCCTGTTGTACCTGACTCTGTTGCTAGCTCAAATCTAAATTCAGATGTCACTGTCAATTCTAGTCCTAATAATACTTCTGTTAACAAATCCAAGCGATCCCCCACTTCTATGGCCACCCTTCTCATTGTCCATAACTTGGTGATCTTTCATTGCATCATCCTCTTCATCAACAAGATCTATCAATTCAGGTTCACCCTCTTGTTCATTTTCTCTTTTTATCCGCATTGCAAAAAACATTTCCCTTTGCAATTGTTTGACATGGGACCCACAAAATCTCTTAACATCTTGCATTGTCTCCTGCTTGAATTCCTCCAGATAATCGGACACAATGCCTTTCAAGGCATCTCTGATGCCCTGCTCAGTCTGCAGCACACACATTTCACTCTTGCTAGGTCCCTCTCGCATAGGGCCAGTTGAAAGACTTGATGATCTCTTCCGATTGGATGTGGTACAAGTTCCTTCTCTGATCTTCACAGTTATTCGGGGCGTCGAGGAAACCTTTGGTTTAAAGAATGGATTCACTTCTACCTGTTGCTTGTGTGGTGGACCTGTTTCTCCATCCTCTTCCCTCTCCTCATCATCAACCTCTCCTATTTCCTCCTCTACCATAGCCCCTGTCACCGCAGCCTCCACATTGTCCTTCGCCCCTTCACGCCTAGAGCACTACAATATCGTTTTATATGAAGGCCAGGATGAAAAAGAAGATCTTTGCCTACCATTTCCATGTGATGGAGGCGTTATTTGTCACTGGTAAAATGGACTAATGCGATAGAGGACAGAAAGGACATAAACGGAGGGGTGCCGAAAACAAAATGGCGTCTGCAAGGCTGCTGGGCAGCTGGGCAGAGATGTCCCAGAAAACTGACCATGTGCCTGGGTACAAATGTCCAAAATGGCTTATTGTACTCCCCGCTATAACTCAGTTTTTTATAAGTATGCCAGGCACAAATAAGATTGCAGACCATTTTTACAAGATTAACTTTCATGTCATCCTACCACTGCGATGTAGGGATCAATAATTAATTCTTTTCCAAAACATTTACTTTTCCACATTTATTATCATCATTTTCAAAAAATATGTATGAATTCTAGCAGTGGATTAGTGTCACATTTTGACAAGTTTCGACAAGTTTCCTGGGCTGTCCAGCTTTCTCCAGCTGCCCTTGGCAGAGCTCAAGGTTCGTAAACCATACTTTTGCAAACACACTGTGTGAGACAGAGGCCATATTCTTGATTGGATTGTTTTAAAACTTGGTGGGCACATTCAGCATGCCAGAGCGGTCGTGTGAAGCCATCAATTTTGAAATTAGGTCGAACAGTTCATGAGAAAATAATGGGTTTGTGTCCCAAGCCGCAAGGAATCTGCCCCAAGCCTGTTAAATGGCTATGGAGGTGTGGAAAATTAATGCTTGCTCGTAACAAGATGGGACCTGATTTTCCCATTTCCATCTTTAACTGGGAACTGCCGTGCTTAATTTCAATCCTGATGCCACTTGGTTTCAGCATTTTATGTATTTTTCAATATCTTACCTGGGTCGCGCTCCCAGATCAAACGTATACGTATGGAGTTGTAGGTGAATTCCCATCCACAACCCTCAACAGTTATCTGAGCACCTCAAGATTTTTATGGCATACAGTCCAGCTCAAGGCGCTCCTTTTGAGCTATCATTTTTTAAATTTGGACAAGTGGTTCCCCAGAAATCCATTGATTTGTGTGGAAATGACCCCAGAAGATGGATATAGCCTTTGGTAATGCTTTACATCCAAATTTATTTTTCGCACTGTTCATACCTTGTTCATCTTGAAGAGCACATTTTTCTGAGCTAAAAGACATCTCCACCTCAAGTTGAAGTCAAACACCTCCAGAGAAATAAAATAATTTACCTTCATACCATCCCAGAGGTTCGTAGAATTCACTGGTGTCATCACGCATTGCAGGCCAGAGGACACAATAATTATTCGATGACTTCAATATTTTAATGGCATAGAGTGCAGCTATGGGCGCTGCTTTCAAGCTTCAAAATTGGTACTTGCTGAGAAATTAATTGATTTGTGTGGAAAGTTGCCAGGAAGAAGACCAAATTTGGCTACATAGCTCCTGAGGTACAGCCATTCAAAGCTTCTTCATCGTAACAAAGTGACACACTTGGATTTCCTGAAAAACTAAGTGACCCTGTGTCTTTGAGAGAGCGGGGAGGCATCATCATTTTGTCTCTCAACTGATTCCGATACACAGCCAAACATTTGAAATGCATTCCAAATGTCAAAATTCATACGATTGCACCAAACGAATGTGGAGCTGGATCCACCAATTCTGAATTAAATTTTGGTATTTGTGTGCGAAATCGCAGCACTGAGACCCTCCTGGTTAGCAATTTACGAATTTGTGTACACATTTTCCAGATGCCAGATCCAAATTATTCGATCAAAGGGTCTAACGGTCGAGAGGTTATGGATGCGCATCGCTCAGTCACGCACCGGCCGATTGATGTCTAGCGTCAAATTAACGTTCTCCACGCATGGAACAATTGTTTTCGTTTATTCATCATTATTTCCACTCTGTCGCTCATGACTCGATTAAAGGAATGACAACAAACTCCTGATGATGACTCCTTTCCCTGTTAAAGCAGAAGTAAAAGTATTTTGTGTACACGGAAGCTCGCTCGTGATTGGCCGGCGCACGAAACGGTGTGTGTTGTAGTGGGCGGTGAGCGATGCCAACTTGATTTCAAACCGGGTGAATTCGTATTAGACTTCATGCATGAATGCCGTAGACGCGGACGATTCTACGTTGGAAGAAAGTTTCTGATGGTGTGTTCGTTTCGATTTGAGTGATGTCATTTTCTGGGGTGTCCGTTCGCGTCGTTCGAATGACCACTTCGTCTCGACACGCTCCCGCCCGTACGGTTGTCGTCCGTTTCTGACGCCAGCGCCCCTCGCTGCCGAACATGTAACCAAGCCACTCGCGAAACCCAAGCATATACCATCACGTTGATGCCATGTTTCTGAAAAATAATATCATTTTTATTATCACTGAAGCATCATGGCAATCACTGCCGTATCGTCTCCGCCTGGGCCCCTAGTGATTCCGTACTGGATAGGTAGTGTTCAATTGACCTAGCGGTGTTATTTTGAATTTCCAAATGCCTTGTCACAATCAGAGGTTATAAGCGTGTGAGGCACCTATCATAAATTCAACATTTATAATTCATTAATAGACTCGTTTTCTGTGAACAGAGGAGGAGGAGTTCGCCTCATTCGTCATTCTCAAACTTAATTGCCCTTTCGGTGCACCCGGTCGTAGCAAATGTGAACAAGTCAATGTGGAATGTCATCTTTACCCTGAATCATTTTTTTTTTTTTTCTCCCTCAGGTCCCTTGTGTGTCAACTTCAACGTGGAACGTGGATCAACCTATAACTCTGTTCCTGAATTTTGGCTACTGGTTCATTGAGGTGATTCGCAGTAATGGCCATCATCATCTTGGTCAATCGGTTCGGTTCACCCTCGACTATTTTTTCCCCTTCTGTGAATCCTCACCCATGAGGTACGGAGTGGTATAAAGAAGTGTGACCAAGGTGTCTTGTCACCCACAACATACAATTCATTTCTGATTTCCTTCATATTTTGTGGGCATAGAGTGCACCTGTATGCGGTGCTTTCGATACCAAATTCATTGAAACCGGTGCAGGACTTCAAATGCAATGGGTGAGTTGGTGCAGTGCACGTTCCATGTATTGTTTCGTCACTTGTGTCTGTGAATTTAACTTCTTCAACGCCATATGGATTGATTATTTTTTATTTAGTGATTCGTCCATATGAACTGCTAACTGCGGACTTGATCATTTCTTTCAATTTATTTCTCGTACACTAGTGTTTTTATGTAATTGATGTAGCCACACAGTAGGAACACAGAGGCAGTCCATTGAGAAACTGAACGGAGATCACTGGAAACTCATGAATGAACCCAATGTGCTCTCCAACTGGGGACAGCCCACAAGTGCCTCTGACCCAGGGACTGCACTTATACAATTTTTTTTTTTTCCTTTTTTGTAAATATTTCAGTAAATTATTGAACGGTTTCAACGGAGTATCTCTGTGTACGAAGGTGTCTGCTTGTGGGTAATGTTTGTGGAGAAACACAACAACCCCCAGAGGTATCAGTCGTCAACCAGCCAGGCAGCCCCAAGTGCAGCCGACACCAGACCCAGACAGTGCAATCCTCCAGTCCAGGACAGCATGCGCAGCAGATCAGCTCAACCCTATTTCATCATGGCCAGTCTGTTGAGATCAAACTCAGCTGGTCTTTTGAGAATAGTGTGGAGCATTAAATTTTGTCGCATCACCCAGTGAGGAGGAGTCCGACACTCTCCGTGAGGTTGTGGTGTGTGAGTCGGCATATGGGGTCATGGGTCATCGTGAGCTGAGTCTTCATTGACGTTATTTTGAAATACATTCAACATTAGTAATATTCCAAGTGCATAAAGAGGCATGAATGGTGCCTGTGTGTCTTCCCTTTAATCTCGACCTTTGCCATCTGTTTTTTTTTTTTTTCTTCGGTCCTTGTTACTTGACCCACTCTGTGTGTGAATATGAAATAGTTCCCTTCTTCTCAATTTCTCCATGCTGGCCCCCTTCTACCCCACCCCCCCCCCCCACCCCCCTCCCCCCCCCCCCCACACCCCCACCCCCAACCCTCCGAAAGCCGTCGGCGCCCGAACGGCGCCGACCGTAGGGTACGCAACCCGCACCGCATTCAGCCTTTAAGTAGGCAAAATGCGCGACAAGACCCCCAACTAAACCAAATTCCTGGACACGCGCCTGGCATTGCGATTCCTACCTGGCGTCCGCCCCTCTTCTGTTCCTTTCCCTCGTTCACGGACGTGCCCCGTATATCCAAAGCACGCCCCCGCCGCGCCAGCGGTGATGCGTGCTCCGGGCGCCGCGATGCTCCGTTCGGCTCGACTCGGGCAGCCTCGGCCTCGGCTCCAGCGCAATGAGAGGGGGATATTGGGGCGTCTCGGCCAATCACAGCGCCCCTTGCCCATCCAGCACGCCGTGTTCGGCTGGAGAGAGAATTGTCGTGTTCGTCAGAGTCAGCTGAAGCCGTGGAGAACTATTTGTGTAGGCGATCTAATTTGTTTTTGAGTGCAAAATCTGGAAAGGAAATCGAAATGGAGGTGATTTGGTATCACTGGCTGATGATGTTTTTGTAAGTATCATCTTGAATTCGTTCTTCCCCGTTCGCTGAAGTCAAAAACCCAATTAATTTTGCGTCTTATTTTGAATCTCATGTCTCATCAGCGCACTGATCGGGGCCCTGGCGGCGATGTTGAACATTTGCAAATTCTTTGGAGCGCCTATCGGCGGCGCAAGAGCGTGAGTTATTTTCAATTTTTATTGCAGTACTGGTCCTGTCCGCTTGCGGCGCAATCAACTAATCTGAAATCCGTTTCTCTGTCACAGTCCATGTCATTGCCAACAACCATGGAGTACGGTGTAATCACTCAGACGTCGACCGAGTGCACCAGGCTCTGATCCTCAATCGATAATTCTTCATGCTCCGTTCGGCCCGTGGCGGATGGACGTACTGCAACCGACGCAAAAAGAGGGTGAGAAGTGCCGGCCAGTACAATATATTGATGAGACTGATTTAACCGCTTTTAACACGCTTGTGGACCAATTCTGTCGCAGGCTCCCGACGGTTGTAGTTCATCCATCCGCCGCGGCCCCATCTCATTTGCCACTTTTGCCTCCTCACCGTCTTGTTTTAGTTTCTGTATTTTTGCCCGGTTTTCTGTTTTTCTTTTCATCCACTTTGTTCCCATTAATTTGCCATAGTATTCACAATAGTAATAATAATAATAATAATAATAATAATAATTATTATTATTATTATTGTTACAAATAATGATTGTTTT
Organism: Odontothrips loti; assembly: GCA_038380765.1. Classification (NCBI taxonomy): domain Eukaryota; kingdom Metazoa; phylum Arthropoda; class Insecta; order Thysanoptera; family Thripidae; genus Odontothrips; species Odontothrips loti. Next base: position 5,648,427 of record CM076249.1, read on the forward strand.
TTTTCATATCTTTTTCAATATTCAATGGAGACATTAAGCATGTGTATCAATGTTTTAAACCAGTTCGAAACTTTGATTTCAACCTAAGCACCACTGTGATAATGTTTTCCAAAGTTACCTTGACTAGAGAAATTTTTCTCCACATCTGCGATAATTTCTGTTGATGGATGTCATGTCGTGTTGGCTTCATGTATGGTTCATTACAAGTGGACACCATGAAACATGAATATTTTTTAATTAGCAATCTCATCTCTTTTGATGAGACCCACACTGAGCCAAGTCTTCAGATACGTACCTGAATGAATTGTGAAATTCTTGTTGTTAATTTAATGAGGTTAGGTTAAAGCATGTGTCTCAATGTTGTATAGCACTTCCAAACTTTGATTTCAACCTGACCAGAACTGTGATAAGAATGAATTTGTTCAAAGTTGAATTGTGTTCGTAGTTCAATATTTTGTGATATATATATATATATATATATATATATATATATATATATATATATATATATATATATATATATATATATATATTCATCATTTTTGTGGTAATTTTGAGACTGACGTTATTTTTTAATATGGTTTTTCCATGGATTTGAAGAAACCTCATTGCTGTGATTTCTTGCCTGAACTATAATAAAGTAAGACTGAATGATTCACTCATGCTTGTCTTTTTCAATTGTATTCTAACCCAAAGAATGATGACGTACTTTATGTCATGTGTGAAGAAGGATTTTATCTTTTAAATCCCAGTCTGATTTAATATTGTCATTTTATTTTTAATTCTATCAATGTTTGTTCCTATCCAATAAATGTTTATTTATACTTCAGCAATTAACATACTCGTTTCTTTCGGCTGTGTGCCTATGTTTTCCAATTTCTCAGTTTACGAATGTCCAAAATTGGCTAATTCTACTCCCTGCTATCGACGCGGGTACAAATGTCCAAAATGGCTTATTGTACTCTTTATAAGTATGCCAGGCACAAATAAGATTGCAGATTTACAAGATTAACTGTCATGTCATCCTACCACTGCGATGTAGGGATCAATAAATAATTCTTTTCCAAAACATTTACTTTTCCACATTTATTATCATCATTTTCAAAAAATATGTATAAATTCTAGCAGTGGATTAGTGTCACATTTTGACAAGTTTCAACAAGTTTCCTGGGCTGTCCAGCTTTCTCCAGCTGCCCTTCTGGGTCAATGTGCCAACTTGAAAGTGGACCCCAGAGCACATGCGAACCAAGTGGACGAGCCCTGTTGGTGTTTATTGGCCACAAGCAAGGCAGTGCATACAAAGACAAGTCAAGGGAGAAACTACCAGGAGTGTTTTTGCAAAGCAGTGTGGCGGCTGAATTTAAAACCAAAAGGCTAATAAATGGACAATGAATCATTAATATTCACAACAATTCATTCCATTAGTAACCGGACGGACCACCACCTATGCAAAGGTTTGGCCTCCGCCAACATAATAACAAATAAATGTTCCCCCAAACCCTTCACATCAAATTAAAACACTAGAGTACTTGTGATTAAATAAGGTTGTCCTTCCCGCCCTGAGAGCAGGATAGGTATCATGAAATTCACCCTGGCTATTTCATTCCGATCAAGTTACAGGTTTAGCCTGCGTATTACATTTGTAATGCACTCGCAGTCACAATGACAATTCATTTACTTACGTACTACTTTTATTATGCAATTACATCTACAAAGAATCTCCTATTTGATAGAATGATTCTCATAAACCCAGTTCATTCAACAACACAGGTTCAAAATGAAGGAGAAAAGGGGGGAAAAAATAACCCATTCCGTCCCTTATAACAAGAAGGAAAAACAATCCATTTTAAATCGGAAATTACATGTCACATAATTCATTCCATTACTAACCACACGGACCACCACCGCTGCAAAAGTTTGGCCTCAGCCAACATAATAACAAATAAATGTTCCCCTTAACCCTTCACATCAAATTAAAACACTAGAGTACTTGTGATTAAATAAGGTTGTCCTTCCCGCCCTGAGAGCAGGATAGGTTAGGTTAGGTTAGGATGAGGAGACAATGTCATGGGTGGCAGGGATGGGAAAGGGAAGTTGCGGCACATGAATTCGGGGTGTTTTTGGACGGAGAAGACGATGGTGAAAGTCTGGAAGTCGTGGGATTTGATTTTGATGAAAAAAGTTGAGAAATTGAAGGTTGGGAGAGAGTTGGAAGTTTACTGAGGATGGAACGGTGTTCAGGAGTTGAAAAGACATGGTCGAGTGCAAGTCGGAAGTCGATTGACGAAATATGACAAGGACAGTGACAAGTTATTGACGAGACGGGTGACAGGACAAGAAATTTAATGGGAGGGATTGAAAGTGTTGCAATAAAGGACATGAAGGCGACAAGATTAGGTGAGGTTATTTGAGAGATTTTTTAAAAGTTGTATGTTTGACAAGGATGACAGCATGGGTGAGGGGAATGACAGGAATGAAATTGGACTGCACGGCATAATACTATTCAAAGGCTCCATAATTAGAAAAAGTCCCAGATTACTCCTGATATGAAAATTTCACATCAGCAGCAGCACCTTTGTCCTGCAGATAAATTGAAGAGAGCCAGAGAAACTCTTGAGAAAATTCGAGGTAATCGTAATGCTCTCCCGAGGGCGGCAAATTCACCACTAGTGTCAGATTTGGCTAAATCGTCTACGGAGGCGGCTGTTTTGTTTGGTGCTCAGTTTAAGAACCGGGGTAAAAGCAGTAGAGGGCACCGTTGGAACTTAGAGGAAAAAACTGTTGGGTTGTCTTTGTGGGAAGGTGCAAAGAGAAACTATCAAGTTGAGGCGCATGATGAATCTTCCGTCTCCATTAACCTTATTTTTATTTTTGTTTCGCTTGCAGTTTAATGTAGGTGAGAATAACAAGTTTTTTGAGCATTTTTCAAAAGTAGTGAAAAATGTTGGGGCACGGGATAAGGCTTGTGTTGATGTGGGATGAGGTAGCAATCAAGCGGGGACTTTCTTATCTTGAGCATGAGGACCGAGTGGCTGGATTTGTCAACTATGGAGATAATAAGGCAAGGAGGGGGGTCGCTAACAAATGTTTTGTGTTCATGGTTCAAAGTTTGCCTATGAAGTGGAAGCAGAATGTTGCATACTATTTTGCTGAAGATGAGGTTCCAGCCCCTGTTTTATTTCAATTAATTGTTTGTATTATCTCTCATCTTCAAGATGCTGGTTTTGATGTTAGGTCCACTGTCTAATCAGGGTGGCAACAACAGATTTGCTGTGGGTTCCCTTCAGGCAAAGTTTCAACCTCCTCGTTGCAGTACAGTCCCTTTCTTTGAGGAGTGGGAAGAAGGCTGGGGGCAAGTCTTTTCCAAGGGCCGAGTGTAGAGTGTGCAGGATGGCTTCTCTTCGCCCAGTGGTCAATACCTTCATCCGGGTCAACAATTCTACTAAAATATGGCATATATGGGACCCTCCCCATCTCATTAAAAACCTTAGGGGTGCTTTTTTGAAATATGATGTTGACCTGGGGGATGGGAGGCTTGCCAAGTGGAAGCATCTCCTTCAGCTTCACAAACAGGACGGATTGGATGGCACTTTATCATATTGCATTAAAGTTGACTCATGACCATTTAAATTTTGATTTGAAGAAAAGAGGCAATAAGATGCTGTTCAAGTCCTTAAGCTGTGGGGTTGCCACTGCTCTAAAAAATATACATGATTGGAGTAATAGGAAGGCCATCCCTGGATCTTTGCCTACTTCATAGTTCATTTTAGAAGTTGATCGCCTATTTGATAGCTTTAATGGGGGTTGTCAGGAAGCCATGGCAAAATTACTTAGAGTTAACATGTCAGAAAATTCTCATTTTGATTTTTGGGATGAAATGGATATCAAAATTAGGGAGTGGCATTTTATAGGAGGCAGTGACAGGACCCTTCCTTTCCATGTTCGATTTCTTGAGAATATTACCGCATATAAGGGTTTGTGGGAAGATTTTAGCACTGCTGGTGACCCTCAGTATTTAAACTTATGTAACATTAATCAAGATGCGCTTGAAAACTTGTTCTCAGCCATCAAGCAGGTAGGCAAAGTTCCAACTGTCCCTTAGTTCATCGGAGGCCTAGAGACTGCCATCATCACCAACCTCAAGGACAACGGAGCACGGAGAGGCAACTGTGTGGGCGATGGTGGTTCACTGATCTCCTAGTCTTCATGCAGTCGGTCTGTGCTGAGGAGGAACCTGAGACGGATCTTCACCAGTACGAGACTCAGCAGGCAGAATATTTGGGTTTGACTCGCATGTTTTTGAGTTCTGATGAAAGTGAGTGCACTGTTGATGCAGCCGCATCATCTGATTTAACATCTGCAAGCAATGGTTCAGTTGTTGAATCGGCTTGAACAGCTGCAACCAATGGTTCAGTTGTTGAGTCCAATTCAACATCGGCAAGCCATGGTTCAGGTGGTTAATCGGAGGCTGCTGATTCAACATCTGAGGAAGATGTCTCAAACTCTAGATGGTTGACCGATGTGTTTGAATGTTTGCATGGTGATGTCAGCTACATTGACGATGAGTCTGACGAAGTAATAGCTGAGGCTTACTGCGATAAAGAAATGGATGTTGATAATGAAGCTAATGACTAGTTTTAACTGACATGGACATGGCCCCAGTTGTTGCATCAGGGCCGGTCTTTGTTTCTGAGGGCAATGAGCCTTCACAGCCCGCTGCAGAGAATAGTTTCCATCTAACCATAGAGACCGTGCCATTGTTAATTCAGAGAAAGAGGAAAGATAGGGACCCTTTCAATCCCAAGTATCGCAGCGAGGCAGACGCAGAGAAAGATGCAGAACTTGAGGGTGCCATAGCACTTCGCAAGGAGCAAAGCCCAATTATTATCAGGAGAAAGAAGGTGGCATATGTATGTTGGTTTGTGATTAAAAGGTTTTGCAATTTGTGAAGTGTGATGGTTGCCGACTAACGGTACTGACTGACAAACCGAACAGAGGCCATGACTTGGTAATTGCTTTCGAGCATGACCACAAACAGCGACTGACTTGTGCCTATTCAAATGTAGTTGACATCATTGCCAGTTTAGATGTTTTCCTGGTGAAAGTGTGCACTCATCTTCACACGACAGGCCTTAAAGAGACCATTTTCAATGAAATTAGGAACGCAGTTGGTTTGGGTTGCCCAGAGGAGGGCCATGCCGACAACGTTCAGTTATCTGCCACTTTACTTTCTCCGTGTTTTTCTGTATCATTACTTGCGGCTAACCAACAGAAAACTAGATGAGAAGTATAAACAAAATAGTCAGGCTATTAACCATGTGATTGGTCGTACACATGTAAGGGCACGTCAAGCAGCAAGAGCTAAGCGAACTGGTACTACCGGTCAGACTGAGCAAGCGGTGGATGATCCCGCTACTGAATCTAGTGATTTACTTGATGAGTTAGTTTCCCATGAACTTTTGGCATTTTTGAACTCTGCAGATAACTTTTAATTCTCTTTTTTAATTCTCTTTCCTCTGTACCTCATTTTGTCATTAGTATGTTGTTAATTTTGGTTTCATGAACTAGAATTTGGATTGTGACACTTGTATCTCGGTTTCATGGCCTCGTTTGTATTTTTTGGTCTCCCTGTGTGCTCACTGGAACCAGAAACCAGACTAAGTTACTAAATCCAACCCGCCTTAATGTGACTTTACTAGAGTTTGGAGTGTGATGATTTTATCTTGGTTCACATTGAAACCAGCTTTAGGACAAACTACATTTACTTTTAACTGTGTCATCCGTCCCTTTGTACTTTGTTGCAGAGAAGACACCAGGCAGAAGCGAAAGAGAATGTAAAGGAGTGGGATAGATTTTTGGCGCAAGGAAGTAATAGGAAGCAACAGTCGAGAAGACCTACCGCTCAGTCAAGTGTTGGTGCGAAAGATAATTCTTGGCCATCCATAAAAGTCACGTTACCAGATCAACTTTGTCTACCAGCTCCATCAGCCGTCTAGTCACCACCATCAGTCGCAGCCCAATTTCGGCCCAATCACCCCCATCAGTCACACACAGTCCAGCCACCAGCATTAGTCGAAGTCCAACCACCTGCATCAGTCTCAGTCCAGCCAGTGAGCACGGTGCTCTCCTCTACTTTGGGTGCAGCCTGTGTGCACCACGAGTGCAAGCACTGTGGGGAGAGATTCGATCCCCAAATTGTTTCAAAACGAAATTTTAGGTACTTGTACATTAGTTACCTCTTTATATTTATAATGTAGCTGTGATAAAGCTTTTGTTAACACCATTATGCTTTGCAGGTTTGTTGAAAAATGCGAATCCCGCTAAGCACCCAGGAACCCCAATATGGTGTTCGGACTTTAAGTTCATGATAATCATGCGAGTGCCATCATTAATTTTGTCCGGATTGTAAGATGAGTTTGTTCAGAGCTAACAAGGCGCCTTCCCCAACTGTCACCCCCAGATGTTGATGAAACTTTTTTGGCTTGATCTACTAGAAATGAAACCCCCGCAAACCAAATTTTGTCTGCTAAAAAATAATATCTCGGAAACTAGCCTGTAATTGCAGATCAAGCCAAAAAAGTTTCATCAAGATCTGGGGGTGACAGTTGGGGAAGGCATGACTAAATGTTACTTATTTTCATTGTTAAATGTTTAAACGCAGGCATGAAATGAACGTGCGAAAAACAGTGGCTGTGGCTTCAAGCCTGTCTGAAAGGGTGCTTTGGGGAGCAGTGCAAATATTTCAGGTTGAGGCCGAGGCCTATTCTCACCATTTGCATGGCTTTCCCTCGGGAGTTTAGACACCGCAAAGAGTAAGTGCAGTTGTAGATTAATTACATTTTTTTTAGACTAATTTGTCCCACAAAAACATTATTTCTATGCAGAACACAGCTACAGGAAAATTTCTAAATTAAATATGGGAAAAAGAAGGCCCTGTAATTTATCAGTTTTTCCCATATTTGTCACAAACTGTCTTAAAATTTTGTTGTGCTTAAAAATGTGACATTTCATAGAGTCCCATAGACATTTAGTGTGACGTTAGCAAAGTTTTTGTTGGAAGAGGATGCTTTTTTTTTTTACTTCTTTTGTGCTTTGTTTACAGGATATTACAGCGACTACTTTAGGTGAAAGAGCTCAACAAAGTGCCTATCGGGTTCCCCCACCACGCGCTGTGCATCGCGTCGCGCTCCCAACCTCGCCGCTACCTCGGAACGGCGCGGAGCAAAGCTGAGCCGAGCCGAACCAGCGTGAGCCCAGTCCAAGCCGAGCCGGGCGGCGCGTGGTGGGGGAACCCGGTGGCTACAATAGTAAAGCATGCCTGCGTCAATACCTACGCGTTCGCCGGGGACCCCAATATTATGGACCCGCTGCGCCACTTTGGAGCACTCGGGCTGGCAATGCTCTTTTCCATTGTGATATTTTTTGTGTCCTTTTTGTGCATATATTATTTCCTATATTTATTTTGCAGTCCAGAGTATCAAATAGTGTCATACTCGTTATTGTATTTAAGTTAAAGACTGGTTCTCTTCCCTTTGTAAAACTGCAATTTTACATTATTTATTTACTCTTTTCACTCTGTTTTTGGTGGAGCTTGTAAAAAAGAAAAAATTATGTCTGAGGAATTGAAGGGTGTTACTGATTCCCAACTGAAGGATGACAAGTGGCAAACTTTTACTGAAGTTGTACTTTCTGATTTGTATGGGAGGTGGTTAAGTGCTCTGGGGACAAAAACTACAAATGGATACGGCGTTGATAGCCTACTCAAGGCAGGTCTTATAGGTAAGTAAATGAGACATCTGAGTTGGCTGACTGTAGTATTGATTTTACCTTTGGTTTTATATTTGTATTTATTTCAGCACATGCTAGGAAACGTGACGGCAATCTCACAGAGAGTGACTGGGCCGAGTATGTAAATGCCACAATAAGTAATAGAAGAAATACTGTCAAGAGAAAATCGACCCCTGGCATAACAAGCACTAAGAAAAGGACAAATGCAGACAAAACCAGTAAGGAGCATTACTCATTGTTTTTACCCTGTCACATCACAGGCATTTTTTTCTTAATTACATCCACTAAGGTTTTACTTCTTTTTCTCCAGATGAAGAAACTGACCGTTTGGTACCTGCAGAAGATGTAGAGGAAACGCTTTAACAGACGCCACAGGCCCATGCACCCCAATTTCGGTTGGACAGCTCCTTACTGAGAAAGCAAATTTGCAGACACTAATAATTTTTTTAGCCCCGCTCAAATTAGGATGGATAATCCATATAAGAACACTGTATATTGGAAAGCAGACGACATCAAGAATGTTACACGTATTCGATTGTCGTGCAAAGCCGAGAACTATGAAGGTTTGCAGCTGATGCTCTTTCCCCTTGTCATGTATTAGAGTCATAAACCGTAGATTGTCTGTATTAGATTTGGCACCGGGCAAGTAATATGCGATGATCAACCATTTGGCACGAAAGTTAGACAAGGAACCAAGTCATGCTCGTCTTCGTGCCTTTGCTTTCAATATGAAAACAAAGCAGGTGATAGAGTATGATAAATGGCTAAAGCAGTACATAGGCTGCATCAGTAAAGAAATTGCTAGAACTGATGCCGAGCAATACTCTGTAGACGAGGACGTGTTCCTACTCAAAACCGTCGCTGGGCGTCTTGAGAAGAAAGAAAAGAAATTTTACTTTGACGTCGCCAAAGTATGTATATGTTCATCTTTTGCTGCAGCATCTGCCAGGTGGGGGCAGTTGTGGCCCACATTTCTGTCATCCTCGAACACTTCAAGAAGGCGCCAACGTGCAGGAAATCAGTGCTCCATTTTAATCAGTGCTGCGTCTCACTTACAGAGGATGAAATCCAACTCTTGAAACAGGATCATCACTGAATGTGCACCACTCTTAGTCTATTTCTTAGTGTATTTATTATTTATTACCAGATGCTACATTGGAGTCCATGTTTATTATCAGATCTTCAAGCAGTACAACAAATGGCACTGCATTACACTCTCAAATCAGCACCAAACTGGCACTGCATTACACTCTTGCGAGACGGCCAAAACATATTTAGCTCAACGCTAGACTGCCCCTGCAGGCTCATAGGACTGCGAAACTTGTGGCTGCCCTCTGCCGAGCGACCCCCCTAACTCTGCCCGCTGGGTCCTTCAGGCCTGTGACGGCCTTACGGATAAACTGAAAGCTCTCTTCCAACCGAAGCATTAAGCTACTGTCCGCTTCCGTCCGTAAGCTTAGGCCTCCACCCCAGCCTAAAGCTAATTCCTGGTCAATTGTCCTGAAAGGCGCTCCCCTCAACCTCTGACACGGATATACGCGAACAGCTTGTAGCTAGCCAATTTTCAGTTGTTTTCGTGCGCCGGATTATCTCAGCTAAAACACAGCAACCTACCCGCTTGATTCGGGTCTCCCTAAAATCGGCTGCCGATCTCAAAACCCTACTAGCCCAATGGCTTAAGATAGATAAGCTTAACCTTAAACTGCAGGCAGAACCATTACACCCTCCCCCTTCGGCCCCCAGGCAATGTACACGCTGCTATCAGCTTACACACCCTCGGAGGCTGCCCTAAACCTCCGGGCTTTGTCGTCTGCTCTAAATGTGGCCGCGAAAACGACCACCTTAGCCCCGCCAGTACTCGCGACCGCCCTATCTGTCTCCTCTGTGGTCAGGCTCACTCCGCCTTCTCTCTTGCCTGTCCAAAGCGTACCGCTCCGGACGCTAAGCATGCACCCTTTCACCCAAAACTTGACCCCGCATGTAAAAACCTACTCCTCTCTGACCCTTCGGCCCCTGCTAATCAACCTATCACAGCCCACCAAGCCTTTTACCTTATCTCCGCCTCTCTCCTTGCTTCCTTCCCTGATAGGCGATATGACTTGGTTACTTCGCTAACCAAGGCCGCTAAGTCTATCGGGGGCCCCGGAGCAGTCCTCCAAATCCAGGGTAACCGCCTCCTAGCAGCTATTTAATCTCACCCTTTCCTTTCAATTCCTACTAAATTCCTTATCTAATGGTACTAACAGTGTTCTATGCTAATATCCGAAGCGTTCGCGCTCACCCCCACCTAGATATCCCTCTACGCGCGCCTTTCTTCATCAAATTAAAATGCTCAAACCAGACATCATTTGCCTCGCCGAGACGTGGCTGGCCGAAAATGAGACCTTTAAGATACCCGGATACTATGGGTTTTACCAGCACCGCCAGGGCCGCCACTTGGTTCGCCACCGCGGCGGCACGGCCATTTACGTCCGCTCGGGATTAGTTGCCCACCAGATACCTCTTCCTGCTCAATTCAGCCATATTGAGGCTACAATATAGAAATCCAGTGCCACGGTACAGCTGTAAACATAACCGCTCTATATTCACGCCCCAGTAACCCTCTCCCCTTGCCTTTCTTAACTTACTTCTCTACCTTCCCTTAGGCCATAGTCTGTTCTGATCTTAATGCACGGAGTACCACCATCGGCGACTTCCAAACCAATAGGCCCGGCGACGCACTTGTGGAGTTTAACTTTACCCACGGGAAAGGGCGAGAGGGCAGGGGCCAGGAGGGGTTTGGCCAGGGGGTGGCAACGGCGTCAGAGCGCCTGGTTCCATGCGGTAGCGAGCTGAAATTTTACGCAAATAGTTCGTATTATAACAATGAGGCCAGCTGTGCTTTAGACCTGCAATTGAGATATTAGCACAGGTTATGCCTTGGAAGCTGCTAATATGCATCGATATGTGAATTTTCACTTGTCCTTCCTGAGTTATAAGGGTCGCAAATCTTGTCTACGATTCTGCGATTTCGCAGAGATTTGCCATTTGGCACGAAGTTTCGACCATTTTACGCAGTACACATGAGCTTACTAGAAGTATAAGTATCCTACCGAATGTAAAACGTACTCCTCTATCGAATGAAACCAACCCGGAGCGAATCGGATCATTAGTTTTGACGATAATTTGAATATATTAGAGCGCTACCGCATGGAACCAGGCCCTCGCACGTGGTTGCTTTCCCCTGGTTTGGCCAAACACAACGTCGCAACATGAAGAAAAATCGCAACATGAAGAAAAATCGCAAAAACGAGTGCAAATATAATACCAAAGTATCATTAGCTTTCATGACGGTTCTTGTATTATCGTTTTTTTAAAATACTCCTTATTTATTCTTTTGTCTCCAGAACGGTGAAGATGTGGACAAAGAGATAGAAGACCTCTATACGAAAGGTGCTGATAAGGGCTTCACCGTGCAGCCATTTCTTATGGTGGTTGGGGAGGACCTCGCTTGCCCAAATATTAAATCGTACTTTGTTCTGGAGCGCCATTTTTATCGGTTGGATGACCCACTACATGCCCTAGAAGTAGCGTTCAATGCAGCCAGCCTCCAGCGTGGTCGCTCCTCTCATGTTCCTAGTTACCATACCCATGAAAGCATGTCGGAGCCACCACAAGCGTTGTCACTTCTCTCACGATCCTGGTCACCACAACCATGATGCCCGGCCACGATACTGGTTGTCACAGCCCTCAGACCCTGCAGAGCCCTAGTAAGCTGATCAGGGTCTATAGGCCAGGTCTTAACTGTACCAGCCTATGGAAAGAGCAAAAGAAAAATGAATCGTAATTCCTTCAGTTTTCTTTGTCTTGTTACCTTGCATCGTTCTGATTTTTCGCCACGCCACCATGGAGACCTCTGCTGACCGGAAGGAAGAGCGACGCCGGCGCCGACGCGAGCAGAAGAGACGCCACAAGCGGCAGAAGAAGAGCCCAGAAGCTCCCAGCTCTCCAGAAGTTAACATAGAAGATTGTGAAGACGGGGAGCTCCTGAACGCGTCAGAAGCTCCCAGTTCTCCAGAAGTTAACATAGAAGACTGAGGCAGATTCCCGCCAGTTCGGCGGATCAGCAGTTCCTGCTCTTGCTACGGCTGCCGAATTCTGCATGTCTTCTGACGAAGACGGTGATCTTCTGAATGCGTCATTTGCGGCAGAAGCATCCACTTCGCAGCCATCTCCAGCAGCGCCGGCCGTGGACCTCATCACGGATAAGCTAAGGCGGCATGACAAGGCTATGTTTCACTTCATTGCGCAGAAGAGAGGATACCAGCGCCGGGAAGATAAATTGCGCAAGCAGTTCAGCAACTTCTTGCGCCAACATCACGCTTGGAATGATGAGAAATTGCGGGAAATTAAGATTTGTGCTAACAACGTGCAGTCCTCCCTGGAGCTGCTCTCAATTCCGCCAAGGACGACCAGATCAAGAAGCTGCTTTGGAAAGACAAATTAAAGGATTTCGAAACCTTCTTGGCCGACATCAAAGCCATCGAGAAGGCGCAGGGCGTAGAAAGAAACGCTATCCTGCAATTAGCTAACGGCATGAAAACGCACAGTGCCGTGGCCACCTTGGACGGCATCAGAAAGACTGCCGAATTGAAGTCAAGGCTGTCAAAGCTTCGTTCCTTTGTGTCAAGGAATATCACAGCACCATCTAAGCATCTCATTGCTATTTGCATTATAAAACGGTTCTTTTAAGGACCATAAAAAAAAATGTTTCCCGAAAGGTATCCCTTCAACAAAGACAAAAAGCTTTAATGCAACCTCTCATACCAACTGACACCTCATTACATAAATATGCTTCGTGTATTTGACTCTGCTGTTCCCGTCCCTCCTCTCTATGTACGTGTCCATGAAATGTGCGCCGTTTCGCGGGGCGTGGCGCGCATGTGTTCCGCGCGCGGCGCCAGGACACCACATTTGTATAAGAAGCCTGCGTTACCTCGTAATTCCATCAGTTCTCTTTGTCTTGTTCCCTAGCATCGTCCTGATTTTTCGCCACGCCACCATGGAGACCCCTGCTGACCGGAAGGAAGAGCGACGCCGGCGCCGACGCGAGCAGAAGAGACACCTCAAGCGGCAGAAGAAGAGCCCAGAAGCTGCTTCTGGCGAAGCTGCTTCTGGTGACGTGCACTACATTTCCAGCGAGGATACAAACAGTGTTTTGACGAGCCTGCACGTTCTATGGGACGATTTCGAGAATGCTCTCATGTCGTCAATGGAAACGAATGGAAGTTTCCAACAGAAGCAAGATGCACCCCGCGAGGAGCACCACGATTACATCAGGAAGCAGGAGGTTGCTTTGCATCGGAAGTTAACAAAACTGAGGTCGGCTGCAAAAGTTGCTTCTCTCCGCCAACAAAAGATCGAAAAAGTCTTTTAAACACTGCCACGGCCGTGTGTCCACGCTCATCTCTTTGCCTTATGCATTCAAAAGACGGTTCTTTTAAGGACCGAAAAAAAAGTTTCCCGAAAGGTATCCTTTCAACAAAGACAAAAAGCTTTCATGCAATTTCTCATACTGACTGACACCTTATTAAATAAATGTTTCGTGTATTTGACTCTGCTGCCCCCGTCCCTCCTCTCTATATACGTGACTGTATTGCCCTCCCGCCTGCCCTCGATCTTTCGGGAAAGATTTGTTAGCCTTGAAAAACGCTGTTTTGCAGCGGCCGATGGCCAGACGGGCGCCCCTGTCTTTCACGTACTCGATGGCCGAGTTGACCATATCCGCGGTCCGCGGGCGAGACCCCTCAGACCCTGCAGAGCCCTAGTACATTAATTGCATTCGAGGATTGTGGAACGATTTAAAGGGAGACTTCAGTGATGAAATTACGTTTCCTCTGCTGAGTTCCAGGATGATCGTTCTCAGTCCCAAGCAAATGTAAGGACTTCTCGGTCACCACCAACTAAATTAGGCAGAACCTCAACTCGGGTATGTCAAGTCTTGTGTGTTTCTGAGCTTTCTCCTCTTATTGGTAGTGAACTTAAATAAATGTCTCACGATTGGAATTTATTTTAATTCCATATGCTGTTTCAGCACTAGATTGCCAACACACATACTAAAAGAAACGTTCAATCGAGACATAACGACATAACCATCTGTTTTCTTTTTACTTTTTGGCCTATGATTTGTTTTAAGGAAATAGCGATCTACTTTAAGTTCAGCAGAAAGTCAGGATGTGTCCAAATTTTTTTCTTTTTAAATTTTAGTGCTTTATTATTTAGTTGATTTCACACTGGACAGACCACCTTCATGAGCCAATGTTATCAAGTGCTGTCCTGTGCCACGATTGACCAATGGTCTTCAGCATCAATGTGGTATGAGTATGTTAAATGTGACCTAATTTTGTGTTTACGTTCATGTGGCTGTTTTGATCAGCCAACCAGGGATGATGAGGACCTTTTCTGATGAAGATCAGGTGGGTTGTGGTACATCTGTTGCTTTAGTTGATACCTAATTTCGTACTGATTGTAATTCTTAGTTCGCTTTTCAGCCCTCATATTTCACCCCGGCCCACACGCCAGCTTGAGGTCAGACAATCCCCATGACAGGACGCAGTGTCCGTCGGCTCGCCATCTTCCGCCCTCCGGCGAAAGTAGGCTGTCCGTTGCTTCAAGAATATTCCGGTACTCCCAAACCGGGTAACCCCTGCTCCCCCCTCTCCCTCCTCACCCCGCATTGGCCGTCATAAGGAAAAGGTAGGCACGCCCACATCGCACGAGGTCCGTCTCTTTCTCGGCCGGACGCGTGAGAGAAAGAGACGGAGCTAGTGCGTCGAGGGCTTGCCTAACTTTTCCTTGTCACGGAGCAAATGGGACACCTGGTACAGCCGCTGCTATTGTCGTCCGTCCGCACCCTGTGTCCGTCGCTTCACCCCTTTGGGTCTTAGTGTGAGTGTTGGTGGCTGCAGCCTGAGTACTGGAGCTATGATGACAAGATTGTAATACACCTGAGTGCGGACTTTACGTGTGTGTCATTTCGTACTGAGTCTCCCCCTTGCCCCTAGACACGGGCAGAAAAATGCCAGGTGAAAAATGTCGATGAGCGAGAGCGAATTAGGATGCTATCACAAAATACAAGGGGTCACGCAGGGCACCCGAATGTGGCATAACTGCCCCTTGCAGCAGTAAAAATCAATGTTGCACAAAGTGTTTAAAATATTTTCTTACGGCAATTTGGCTAAGGTAGGACCGTAGAGGCCTTTAATTTCAAGGAAAACGCTGTAACCTATACGGGTTTTGAGATATCAGGCGTTTTAAGTGCGAAAATAAAGCGAAATTAGATTGACGCGACTTAAGGGCTAAAAACGCCGACATGTCGAAAACCGTAAAGGTTACAGCGTTTTCCTTGAAATTTAAGAGCCCTCTAGGCCCTTACTTTAGCCAGATTGACCTAAGAAAATATTCTGAAATTTTTTCTGCAACATTGATATTTACTACTGCAAGGGGCAGTTATGCCTCATTCGGGAGCCCTGCGCGACCCCTTCCGGTGATCGCACAGAAAAGCTTGCATTTAGTGATAGCATCCTAATTCGATCTCGCCTATTGACATTTTTAACTTCGCATTTTTCCCCGTGTCCACCTTGCTCCCCATACGTACGTACTTGCTTTATCAGAGACGAACCACTCACGCCTTCAATGGAAAGGGTTTACGCCCGCTACCTTGTGTGTTGCTGTGTCTAAACAGCTGAGCCCGGAATGTATAGAAGGAGCAGTTGAGCAGCTGAATAGGCTGCTATCATCTCTGCACCTGAAGTTAGATGTGGGGCCACAGAATTGGCCATGTAGTATTGTGGGCGTGTGCAGACTTCTAGAGAAGTGAAAGCTCTTTGGGAATGAATTCGAGAAAGTAAAATGAAATGTCTCAAGTCGATATTTTCTATAACAGCAATGAGGAATGAAACCAGGATTCAGACACCAGTAAGTATTACAGTGATACTGTTCTTTGCCAGATATCGCACCAAATCATTTGAAATTGGTTGTCTGCTTTCATCAAATGATCACGAGTAAGAACATATAAGAAATATCCTCCAAAAGGGCATTTCATCATACTGTACTTATTTTTTTCTTAATTTTTTTAATAACAAAGAATTGGCCTTGATTTTCACAGTGGTATGGTACCAAACCAACAATTGATCGATGTTTGCTCTATTCCAGCAGTCTCTTTGCCCAGTCCACCCACGAAAAAAACGACCAGAAGCACAGCAAGAAGTTCGAAGAATGGTGATGCGCATCATATTGAACTCCACGGGATTTCATCTCTCAGACACACCTAGACACATAAGTGTCATTATTGTGAAATCAGATCACTCTCTATTAGGTGCTAGCGAATTCCTAAAAACATGTATGCCACGGAATCTGGACTTAAAACACTGCCTGCTTTTTCACACCATTGGGAACGGAGAAAATCAAACTGAAATTTCAAATGTGGTTTGTGAGCAACTTACGCTTGTGTACATGGCAATGAAGTGAGAGGCATCTGGTTGTGTTGCAGAATAGTTTGGGAACAGACACAAAAAAAAACGGTTAGGCTACATGTGTGACAGCAATCAAAACCGTAAAAACTCATTCCAAAAATTGCAAATGAATTTTGGCACACGGTTGTACTTTTAGTTCACACCATCAATCGTGCAATCCATTCTAGTCGTTCTGTTCACAAAACATCCTTTACGACAATAAGCTGGTTACTACATTACCACAGTGTTGTCCCGTTCATTTAACATTAAATGCCAAGGTGGTGAAATAGCAAGTCAGGTGATGGAGGCATCTACATTATTCAAACACTATCATTAGGTTCATTTTATTTTCCTCGGTGTAGATTGCATGCTTTCGCAGACCATATAGAACGGGACAACACTGCAGTAATGTAGTAACCAGCATATTATTGTGTTCACGAATGTTTTGTGAACAGAAAGACTAGAATGGATTGCACGATTAATGGTATGAATGAAAAGTACAACCTTATGCCAAAATTCGTTTGCAATTTTTGGAATGAGTTTTTACCTTTTCTATACACTGTCACACATGTAGCCTAACCGTTTCTTTTTGCCTGTTCCCAAACTATGCCGCGATACAACCAGATGCCTCTCACTTCATTGCCATGTACACAAGCGTAAGCTGCTAACAAACCACATTTGAAATTTCAGTCTGAGTTTCTCCGTTCACAATGGTGTGCAAAAGCACGCAATCTACATCAAGTACAATAAAATGAACTTAATGATAGTGTTTGAATTATATAGTTGCCTCCATCACCTGACTTGCAATTTCATGAAACCCATGTGTTCGACATTTAATGTCAAATGATGTGTGTATAAAATTACGATCAAATTTGAAAGTATAGATCTCCATTGTCCTTGTTAAGTGTCAATTATGCTTATCTACAATTCAACAAAATGGTTTGCTGAAACAAATCTGGTCTGATTTTAATAAATGCTTGTGGGAGTTAGGATGAAGAAGATCCTCCAAGCACCATTCCGAGCCCTACTGAAACTGTCCTCCACCAGTTTGGCTTTTTCGGAACGCAGTATTTTGAGTGAGAACAGATATACTCTAAGTGTTTGACGCATCACGATAAATACTCGAGAAACACTCTTCGCTTTTACCTCCAATTGTATTGCACTGGGCAACTGCCCACACAAGCCCCATCATGACACGAAACTTTCACAGAAATTGGAGACATCAAGGTTCTAGGCCAGGCTTACATTTTGTATAAATGTAACCTTCTGTGGCCTCAAATAATCTGCCGTTAGCCTATCGGCTTCTAATTTCGTATTTTGGCGCCTTGTGTTCTGTACAAGATTTGCTTGCTATTAAATCCGGCGATCCTTGCACTTTAAAGTTCCACTCAGTAACACGATAGTCAAGATTAGAATGTGTACACTGGACAGCTGTAGCAGACAACAAACAAATCCTCCTAACATCCAGAAACTGGTGGTATTCCCAAAAGATTCACCCTCCTATATGACATTAGATAAATTAAAAGAGAATCACCTATAATGCACAATACAAATTCAATGTGCAACATACATGGGTCTCTCCAAATTTACCTCACGTTATATAGAAGAGTGATGATTCGATCGTCACTTGTTGTCTATCAGAGTTGTCCGGTGTACACATTCTAACCTCGAATATCGTAGAATTTAGTGAAATTTAAAGTGCACGGATCGACGGATTGCTTAGCCTACCGTGTTCGGAACAGACGCCAAAATACCAACTTTGAAGCGAACAGGCCACAGGACAAAAAACTCGACAGTACAATACCATCGGCGCCCTGTAACCGATTTTGAGGAATGGATACGTCACCGCCGAATCAAGCTTTTAATTCGTGTACAGTTCGAACATTTGAATATAATGTAAAAGCAACCGCAGAAGACAACGACTCGGGCAGTTGTCGTCTGCCGTTGTCAGACCTGCTTTTGCATTGTATTCAAATATTGGACAGGAAAACGTATCCATAACTTCATTCGGTAGTGACCCATCCATTGCAATCAGTTACATATTATCGCATGGTATAGTCTGTGCCAATCCACGACACCTCTTCAGAAATCAAAAGCGGAAAAAGGAAACATAATTCGAGACCTCCGCGTTTACCGCTACTGACTACCGTCGTTACTGTTAAGGCATATTTGTAGAATTGACGACCATGCTCGCTATCGAAATTAGCAACAAAGGTTTTGTGAATTGACGACGCAGTTCAATACATCCTAGCTACATCAGCTGGTTGACCCCTCCCGATTCGGGCGGCCGAGCCAGGCTATTCTCACCTTCTGCCTAACCAAACCAACACAAGCACAGAGCGTTGGGCAAGCAGACAAAACATGAGCGCAGCCCAGCTAGCCCGCCCAGAATGGGACAGTCGTGAGGCACATCAGCACCGGCGATCCGGCTTCCCAAAGACTACAAACGCACGACACAAAAAAGTTGAAATAAAACAAACCCGTCACAGCACGGAAGCGAGGAAAATCACGTACATCAGAACAACTAGCCTGCAGAAACGCTTCAGGAAAGACCAGAGTAAACACAGAGAGCGCCGGTGCTTCGGTAACCGACATTTCACGCCTCGAACACTCCCATGCACGCGCCGCGACAACACACCGCAGCGGAATGCCTTGCTGGCACCGGCTGCACCAAGCCGTGGCCGACGGTTCGTCCACAGGCGCGCTCACAACGTAGGATGCGAGAAATCCAGCGACCGAGCACCAGCGGGGACGAACAGCTAAATATCGCAGCAGAAGTGCGATCGATTCATTGATACGCGTCGCTGGACCCCTCACGCCCGACGTCATCCGCTCGACGGCTGACAAACCGAGACACAACCACATGCAGCCGACCGATAGGCAGACCACTGCACAGCTCGACAACGGGGCACGAGAGCACACACTCCACACTCGTCGCTGCGGGAACACTACACTCACTGCACGCTACGCCAACTTTACCTTGCGGATAGGACGACGACGCGTTACCCACCCAACCGAGGCGGCGTCACAACTGGAACTGCTGGCTGATCGGCCCGGTCGGGTTCGGGTAGTCCCAGTCGGGCGCGCTCGGGTCGGGCGAGTCGTGCCCACTCCACTCGGGTACGTCGACAGCATCCGCTCCTCTCCCGCTCCCCTCTGCTGCCTGCCGGTAGCCAAGGTCAAGGTAAAACCCGCTGGCCTGTGTGGAGCCGCCCCTGGTCCGTGTCCGTGCCGACCGGGTGTGGGGGATACCGGCTGCCATACAGACGACCGCTGCGGTTCAACGATGCGGTGGGCTTTCCGAACAGTCACTGGAAAACAAGGACACGTTCAATCGATTACCAAACAATGTGCCCATGAAGGATATGGCGTCGTGCATGTAAAAACCGATTGGGAGGCGGGGGGGGGGGGGGGGGGGGATCACCCACTCAAAACTGACGAAAGGTGATTAGACAGGGAGGAATGGGTATGACATTTATACACACATTGATGAAAGGTTTCAACGGCGACTATTTCAATCAGTTGCACCTTAGAAACGACAGGAAAGAAAACTAACGTGCATCATCGACGTGTAATCATGAATGTCTGATTTTTCTCGACTCAACTGAAATTAGCAGCAATGGCCCTCAAACCCAAACCATGAAGCCTTTGCTTCCTTTAAAATGTACATGTAACCATAGAGTATGTGTCTTTCTGCATAATTACAGGTCTCCGGCTACCATTGAAAGAAGGCTTAATTTTGTAATATTTAAGTCACTTTGATATTTGTGAAATGAGGTTTCAAATCCTAAAAAAGTTGAATTTCACATATGAAACTCTTTCTAGAAAGACCAACAGAGTTTATAAAACATAAACTAAGCCAAGTACAACCATTTGTAAGCTTATTTTGGGAAAAACTGTTGCAGTTGGCAGGGTATGGAGAATTATGTAAGTTCGGTTGGGCAGTGTGACTTTATTCAGGCAGGTCTCAGACAGAGTGCCCCGCTCCCAGAGCAAGCGCCTCGTTGTAAAGGGAATGCAGAGGAACAGCAATAGGAAATAAACTAAGTGGAGGAACAAGCAGTGGCTTGAGCTTGAGGACTGACCGTATTCTGGGCGTTGTCATCAGGTAGCAATTAGACGCATCCAAGATAACACCAAACATGGTAGCGGACTGGTCATGTAACGGTCTTTGCTTACAATTTCATTGCTCAATACAACAAAACCTATAACTCAATTAGTGTTGCAGGAACAAAAGCCACAGAGAACATATTTTTTTTTTAATCTGGTAAGCGTCAATGATTTCACAATGAAATAAAAAGTTGACGAATCATTCATCATCAATTAAACTTCTCATATTAGTATTTTAACGTTCCTAAAAGGTAGACAATGGCTGAAAGTTCCATGAAAATAAACGGTCCATAACCTTTTAATAGCCAAGTTGACAGATGGGTTTGAAAATAATTTCAGCATAACAGATCACAAAAATAGTAATACGAGATCTCCAACTTTTTCTTCATACGACACCATTTGAGTCCTAGTGTTTCCTTTTTTCTTAATTTATTTGAAAAATGGATGTATTTTTGTGTTCTAGAATACATTGTCATACATACTGTCAAACTTGAGCATTTTAGAATTTAAAATCTTGGTATCAAAATAACCGTGACATCACTACTCTCTAAACGTTGAGACCTGAAGTTCTCGAGGAAAACTTCCCACTCAACCCTATTATACATAAATTTCAAACGTTAGGAATGTCATGGTAGCCTGGCTGGGTTGTTCCCGAATTTCTTCCATAATTAAAGCTTGAAAGTAAGGACAAAATGAACTGAACTCGCAGAAAAGCACATTTCTCTAAAACATAAAAGAAACCACTTCATCTTCTGTATCTAATCAATTAAAAGGTAACTCAGCATGCTCAGTTTCACAAACTGAAACAAAATCCCCCGTTTGCTACTTTTTGGGGGGAGACCAAAATGGCCTAGACAGAATCTTTGATGAACCAGTCCAGTTGAAATGTTTCACCAAAAAATGTTTTAAAGGCGTTAACTGGACCTTTAATTCTATCTTGTCGCATTTAAGCCTGACTTTGCGCTTCTTCAGTCGTACCACCAATATCCGAGGCGGGACGATGCCAAATATCCAGACACCAACTTGAAAACGCAGGACACGGCGAAAGCCGGAAAATGTGGTGCATCACATCCCTACCTGTACTAGCCATCGTCGTCGAGGCGCAGGAGGTCCGGGCGGCTGCTGTCGGGTCGACCACCGACAGGCCCTCGCTGGTGAGCGGCGGGGCGGCACCGGCGGCACAGTGCTGGTGCAGGGGCTGCCGCGGGCTATTCCGGTCCAGAGTGTCCAACCTGGAAGGGCAGGAAATGCATGATAAATACAGTAGTGAATAGGATTTCCCTGAAGTTCCCAAAACGGAAGTCGGAGACGAACACCTCTAGACCAGACCCTACGGTGGCGCGAGATTGCTAGGAATCCCAAACGAAAGGGACGGTTTCACGGTCGCCTGACGGAAGGGGCCAACTACTACACGCAGCGGTTTTGTTAGGCTTACTGGCTACTTCTCAAAATACGCCCCTCCGCACACACAAGATAAAACTGCCACCGACGAACGACCGTAATATACGAAATGTAAACCTCTTACATCCATAGTTAACTCCAAATTGTCTCTCATACATATCCTCGTAAGTTTCCGGTCTTCAAATGTTTTTCCTGCTCCCGGTTGCTCCACTTCCGCTTTGGAGCCATGTTGGAATGTAATCCTCCGCACCTCCTCTCAAATAGGTATTACTTCCGCTTCTACTTCCTACTTCATGCACGCACACAATGATGAATACTACGGATCGGCGCATGTCATTTTTAAGCCCGTCCCGACACGTATCTATACGAACGGCAGGAGCCGGGCTTTTAGTTCTACGCCGACTGTCCGTTCGAACGGACGTGTGTACGTCCACTTACCGTTGACGAAAAAGCTTCAAATTCGGAGGGCGAACTCCCTCTCTAACGGACAATCACGTACGGTGGCTACAAATTCCGTTTTGAAACATATTTTTTAATAATGAAAATATTCGAAAATATTGCTGTTTTCGAATTTTGAGGTTATGGTAGGCCGCCCCTGCGCACGCCTTACCATTGCGGCGCGCACAGTGACACGGGGGCTCAGTCACATAAACGATTTACATCGTAGCAAATACGTCTGCTGTCGGGTCCTTCTGGAGACTTTGAGGGGGGGGGGGGGCGAAGGTCCCCGAAAACGCTGCCGCCAGCTTGTTTTGCAAGGCATGGAACCCAAAGGCGACACAAGGTGCTGCTGCTGGCGTTATTGACCAGAGTCTTCCAGAGGTGGGAAGGACGGTGTGGACGAGGGAGTGATCACCTCCTGCTATGACCTCAGATATACTTAACCCAAGGATTTCTGTCCTCAGTTCGTTTGGAATTCTCTTACAGCGTGGGCATTTGAAAACGGAATAGGGTATTCCGGAGTAGAGCTTGACCGGAAACGAGAAGACGACAAGACTCACAAAAGCGGATACGGAAGTCTACGATATGAAAAGTTACGCAGCACGTGCCACGCCGTCAGCCACGAGCCGACTCAAAAATTTGGAGGCTTGGCTCTCGCTGACGATAGGTCACGACCATTTCGTAGGTCAGGCAGCGCCGGGACTACTCCGCGCGGCCTGAAGATGCACGTCCCCGGGCCGCGCGGTTAAAGTATGCGCTGTCTGACCCTATCAAATGGTTGTGACATATCATCAGCGAGAGCTAAGCCTTCAAAGTTTTGAGTTGGCTAGTGGCTGCGGCGCGGCACGTGTTTGAGTAACTTTTCATACCGTAAACTTCCGTATCCGCGTTTATGATTATTGCCTTCTCGGTTCCGATCAAGCTCTACTCCGGAATACCCTAGTAGAACAAGAACACTTCCTGGGCGGATGCTGCTAACCTCGTGATACCACAAAGAATCCGTGCCCGCTTTAAACTATTTCTTTTACTTCTGTTCTCCTGCTTCGTTGAGAATGCCTGTAAAGCTTAACGATGGGCCTCGCACTCTGCGGTGTCCGCTTCGGTCGCCGTGTAATGATCGAGTTCCGCTGAGGGAGTGGCGAAGATGGTGACGGTGACACTAGCGCTGAAACGACCGATGTGGCCGCAGAAGAGCCGAGGTGCAGTGTAATTCGAAGTGTCACAACAGTGCGTCTTGTTCCAACAAAGATCCACTTGTTCTACCTAGGCCAGCTAGTCGGACAAAAACAGAAAAAAGAAGTCGAAAACGGAGGGCGACAAACCCAACAAGAATATTATTGTATCGCAGGGTCAGGGTTCGTGGTGGTGTCAGTGTCAGTGAGCCAAGGAGAAGGGAAAAGAGGAGTTGGAAACGGTTTAGTGAAACGGCCCACGGCCCAGCGCTGTTCAGAGCTGGACTCCAACTGCTACGAGTCCAGGGACCGGTACCCCTCTGTCGGCTAGGCCCGGCCGGGCGAACAATCAGGGGCCGGGGCCATAACCTCAAAACTGCCAGCAGCTCCAACACAGCCACACAAACCTCAGTGAGGACGGAGAAAAGCGCGCCGAAACAATCAAACTCATATTGGGACTCAGCCAGAGGACGAATCAGTTCGGTTAATATGCCTTACGACATTTAATTCATAGTTAGTGAAGCGAAAAATGTATATTTTGGTGACCTTCTAAACACGGGCCACTGCACCAGTTTGGCATGCCAGGTTTTCCGAGTTTCAAAAAAACTTAAGGGGAGTTAAATCGAATCCTTCGGTACATATCGTCTCCAAGGTAAGAGGAACAAGCCCGTGTATCGTTAATATCCTTAGAGTACCCGATTATGAAATAAACGCAGCCGGAAAAGGCCACCGAACGGGCCCCCGAGCTTGTGCAGAGTACGATTTTCCTAATTTTAAACACCTTCCAGAGGAAGCAAACCGGGTAAATCAGTTCAAATCACCTGGAATACGTGAGGAATGAATTATTGATTTTACAATATGCAACAGAGTGCACGTTGCAGAAAAATATCTCTAGGTGAAGGTGGGCGCCGAAGGAAAGAACATTCCGCGCGCTAGTGTAGGCAGGAGGGAATGGCTTTTGACTCGCGTTTTTCGGTTTTCCCGCGGTACATTAACGGCATAGCAACATAGTGTAATATCTAAATCTGAATTTCCACTCTATTCTGTTTGTTTCCCAAATTTCTATTAAAATGTTAATCAGAAATTGAAGTTTTCTTCTTTATTAAGCCTCCGCTGTGTCAGCAACGGAACACGCAATGTTATAAAATCTTAGGTACCAAGTTTCAGACCAATATCTGAATCGGTTGATTTTCGGCCCCTTTTTTCGATTCTGATCCACTATGCGCCGCAGGGAGAAGTCAACTACACAACAATAGGGTATTCCGCTGAACCCCAGAACGGAAGTAAGAAGGCAAGAAGTACGAAAGGATCGGCGAGGGGGGACGTTTAGGACGGAAACGGACACAGTTCCATCACCCCCCTCACCCATCTTTTAGTACTTCTTGCTTTCTTCCTACTTCCGTCCTCGGGTTCATCGGAATTCCCTATATACCACATGACAAGATAGGAGTACGCCAGACCACGCCGGGGCACCCCCTCCCCTCCTCCTGCACCCCCCTCGCCGCTCCAAAATTGCCTCAGGAAGAGAAAAAGCCATTCTTACCAAGGACTTGCCAAGCTTCAGGGGTAGGTGACAAAATTGTTGCTGACTATTTAAACCCTCGCCACTCAGAGCCTGTAGTCGGACTATTGAACCGCCAGAAAATGGTTCGTAAAGTACGGCCAAATTTCAACCGGGAACAATTCTGTCACCTCGCCTTAAGACGCTTAGACCTCCATTTACAGAGCTGAGGGAAGCTAGTGAATTTCATAATTTTTGCTCGTTTTTAGGCTGTTTTAGGAATGCGATTTACGGGGGAGGGGAAGGGGCTGATGCATTATCTACAGCAGGGCGAGACTTTCCTAACTGCCCTGCTTTGCCTAATGGTATTACTCATCAGACCGATGCAGCGCTCCGAGCCACGATATAACTAAAACTGACCATTTTTCGCATTATTTTACGCTTATTTAGAGTTAAGTACTGACCTCGCGAACAGCTCCCGGTGGTTCTGGGGTGTAGTATGCTGTTATAACTTACTTTTAGTGACCTTGACGTCCACCCAGAGCCCTCTTATCGGTGTACGACGGGTTGCCTATCTTTCAATGTTTTTGCTGTTTTTTCGGATCTCAAGGCGTTATTGGACCCGGAAGATGAAGTCGAAAAAAAACGCTTTCGCACCGTTAATCACCTCTACTAGTAGAACATTTTCCAAGGTGAGCCAACATCAATTTCTAAAATAGTGGTTTTTCGCTGCACCTTATTGTTAAGTGCGCCATTTCTCGGCATGCTGACAGGTCGGCAGCGGGTGTGTACTTGGCCATTTGCGGGCTCCAGACCCTGAATCAGTCTCCGCATGGAGGGTGCGGACTGGAGGCAGCCTAAAGCTTAGCGACCAGCAGCGGGCGGGCAAGGGGGGGGGGGGGCGACGGTGCGGGCCGTGTACCTGCTAATCCCTACCTACTGTCAGCAGTGTTGCCAGAAAAGTCGGCAAAAAGTAGCCCAAACACACTGGTGTAAAGATTGTGCCTAACTCTGCCTGCCTACTAGGCAAATTTCTAACAGCCATGACCACATGTTGCCTAGTAGGCAGGCGAAGGTAGGCACAATCTTTACACCTGTGTGTTTGGGCTACTTTATGCCTGCTTTTCTGGCAACACTGACTGTCAGCGCGATACAGTGGGCGCGTCAGTGTGAAGGCACGGAACAGCCTTACTAAGGCTATCCGTAGAGTCCAGTCTCGAAAGACCCGGACTAAGGCTATTGCTACCGTGGAGGCTGACAGTAGGAGTCCTACAGTAGGACTAGCCGCACCTCCCGGGTCCAGCCTCAGAGTAGCCTTACCTAGGCTAGTGCCAGCGTGTAGACTGACTGTCCTGAGTGACCTCCGCTGGTTCTTGGAATGATTCCGTTGGCTACGGAGGCGGACCGGAGGAGGGGGCAATGGCTAGAGGTGGGAAGTTTCTGCGATTTTTCGGCGTCGATTTTGCGATTTTGTCGCAGCCAATTTTGCAGGCAATTTCGCTCTATTTTGCGAGCAAAATAACGCGATTGTGCGACTTTTTTCGAGTAATGTACCAATTTTACGACTTTTGCAAGAAAATTTTACCAATTTTACTACTTGTAGGATAATTTATCCGGTCGCTGCGTCCCCTTACTTGCCGCCATCGACATCGTTCTACCCTCGAACCTTCTAAAACGGCGAATGAATCTCCAAAATAGTCAAGCAATAGTTAT
Organism: Odontothrips loti; assembly: GCA_038380765.1. Lineage (NCBI taxonomy): Eukaryota > Metazoa > Arthropoda > Insecta > Thysanoptera > Thripidae > Odontothrips > Odontothrips loti. The sequence continues at coordinate 5,675,045 of CM076249.1, forward strand.
TTTATGACATCTTGCGGGTTTCTAGTTGATTTTGCGGGATTATCGTCGATTTTGCGAGTTTTATACCAAGTTTGCGACTTTTGTTCCGATTGCGCGATTCCGATTTTGCGTTTTCTTGCGAGTCGGATTTCGGATCAGGGGGGTGTGGGGAGGTTATAAAAAGAGTTTAGGAATCGTACGATTAATTCTAAAATACCTTGCGATTTTGCGACTTGCAGAAACTTCCTGCCTCTAACAATGGCCCACTCTGCTCCACTGGTCACGGCGGCATGCCATGCCGTGGATGGGGTTCCTAACCTCACTTTTGCCCACGTGGGGCTCCGTCCGTGAAACACTGGACACTAGCACTTGATTCTTGATCACTTGACGGTGCGGGACACTTCCTTGCACATGCACACAACACATCTAGTAGGTAGGCACTATAAAAGGTCCTGGGAGATCGCAAAGTTCCCGCCATGGCTCTCCGATGGGCGCCTCGCGAGGCAAATTGCAAAAACTCCGATACATTGAGCAGGGTTGGGAGGTTCCACTTGCGACCAATTGCCCGGATGGCTAATGTGGTTCCAGACAATTCCTAAAAATTTCGGCCGCGTTGACTGAAGTTAAACCACTTAAAATTGGAAAATATTGAGGAGAGCCGCTCGGGAAAATACGACGACCAACCACACCATGCGACACTGCACTGCACTCGCCAAACAGCCAAGGCAGAACTTGGTGCTCGGAGAGCGGAGGACAAAGAGATGCCTCACTTGGCAACAGATGAAGCTTCCCTGCTCGACGGTGCAGGTAGTGGCAGGTGGCAGGTTGCCGTTATCCTGGCTGGCCCGGACCAACCGACCCGGCGAGGCCGAAACAAATGGGTCACGTCCAGTGCGCCAGCCGCCCTATGCTCAGGCTCCAAGGCGCAAGGGCTTTCAGGCTACCGCTAGGCTGTAAACTTGCAACACGCGGACCAACAGACTGGTCGAGCCTGACACTTTGGGAGACTCGGGCTCAGTCAGGCCATGGTCAGGCTCAAATCTTAGGTGTTTCGGGTCGCAAATCGGGTTTTCTATTGTTCTCGAGTGGACTCAGGCTATCGTAAGGCTCAGATTTTCTCGCGGGTCCTTTCAATGGGGAAAGTAAAAGACAGAGCACCTCGTCAAAAGGTACTAGTCCAAAATCAAAATAACGATCTAAAAAAATAAAAAATCTGTCAAAAGAATTACGGACAATAGTCGTATAGAACAGTCTAACGTGCTGTTACATTCAAAAACTATCATGGTGATCAGAAAAACCTCTTCAAACTTCAGATTGTTGTCTCCATCCTATGGTGATAGCAAGAGACAGGAGCTACTGTTACAACGCCTCTAGACGAGCTATGCTCGACTCGTCAGCAGTCTGCATCAGCATCCTCTGCCTGACTCAGTATCATTCTGTCCTTCTCCAGAGCACAGCCAAATCGGACGTCCATTTTTGTTGCGCAGCCTTCGCCGGGTACCCATTGTCGATGTGGCGAGCCGAGCCGAGGCCCCGCTAAAAGGGAGGCGATGCAAGAGTCAGGACCTTTTGGGACCGGTGGTGGTGGTGGGGACAACAGTGCAAGAGCCTTGCAGGAGGCTAGCGCTAGGCGGCCCGCGTATGAGAATGCAAGCGATAGACTGATCGCTACCTAGACGCCCTAGCTCTGCAACTACTCCCCCTCCCTCTCGAAGGAGATACAAATCACCCCAAAACTAAAAACAAGGCTCAAGCAAAATCCTCATTCCATGAATTTAAAAAAAAGCAAACAAAATCAAAAAGAACAAAATATAAACTTAACTGCTATTTAACCAAACACCCGTGAAACTCCGGACCCACCAGTATCTCACACAGTGGGATAGTATTTTCTTTGTATTGCTCACTCGAAACTTCTGGATTCATACCCACTTCATGTAAACTCAATGTTTACTGGAGAGAAAAATTGTTTGCATATTAAGGCAGTGTTTACTAGCTTGATTTTTTTGTTTGTGTTTTGTTTATTCTCAATCTTGTGTGTAACACATGTATGTGCCATATTTGTACTGTTTATAATAAAACACAATTTCTGAAGCATCTTCATCGTTTCCTTCCATATCTTACACAATGCATACTACCAAGAATCCTGCGAACTACAGCAGGCTTTTGTTAGAGCGACAAGAAATAATCGCACTGCCAGCGAGTATCGAGTATCACGCGAACACCGCTCGTCGTTGCAACCAGCAATATCGCAACAACAAAAAAATAAATATAGCAAGCTCAGTAAGCCCTCTTTACTAATTGAGCTGACGTAATCAATAAATCAGCGGACGCCCATTCGATAACGGAGCCAGAAAATACTGCACGGCCAGCGAAGGTACACTCGAAGTTTCAGCAAACTCTGTTCGCTCATGCCAGCAGATTTACGTTACCGAAAACAGTTCGCTGAGTCAGAGAATGCAAAAGCCCATTGCGATTGACAGTTTATTCGGACAGGATGCGCAGAGCCATGGCGTTTGTGGTTAGTCCGTCTGAAAACCCCACGACGGCTAAACTTACGACCACACAGGATAGCTAGAATCCGTGTATGTTTTTGGAAATTGATGTTGAGAACTGCTATCGGGTCGCACAGGTTTTTTTTGGTTTTCTTCTCGACCGAGATCGTTCTTTTCAGGAATTCCAGCATTCGCCACGACGTGTGCGGTCGTATTAGGAGGCAGAGCAGTGTCGTTGTGAGGCTCACTGGATGAACCAGATTGATGTACAAATGCAGGCGTCGTCCGTTCGGGCTCTTCTGCCTCCGTTTCGTCGTTATCTTCTGCAGACTGTTCGGCCGATTTCTCTCCAGGCCAGACGATCGCTTCGATCCACGGCACGTAGTGGTACACCCTTGTGTACACGCCGGGCACTGCGTTGCATCCTATCCCGAACGAGGAAAGCCCTACGACCCTGTACATACAGTACGGCTCGTCTGGGCCCACGGTCCCCAATTGCAGCGGCCCTCCGGAGTCTCCCTGGCAGGCGCTGTGGCCGTTGCCGCCCGCGCACAGCTGTGATTCATCCAGGATGCCGCCCGGCATGTTGGCCTTGCTGTCCGAAGCGTACGCCTCAGCGCACGTTTTGTGATCCACGAGGGTCAGCAAAGTCTTCAGCAAATGCTCACTAGGAAACCATTCTGTGTGAAGGAAACAAACATTCTAAATTAGAGAAAGAATATCGCAAAACCGACTTATAGAGTCGTGCCACAGATTCGGTTGAACATTTTATGGGACCCTGCCCTGTCCTCCCTTGGAGACAGTTACGGGAATGACCCGAAAGTATTCACTAATAAAGCCAGTACCTATTTCCGAACGAGAGTAGCTTGAAAACCGTGCGTTAAAAAAAAAAACGCTCTGCAGAGCTGAAAATCGGTAACCTCACGATAACATTTCCCAGCAGTGCGTCGGAGGCCGAGGCCATGGTTTTCAGACACTCTAGGCGTATTGTACATGGCACATGGTTTCCGAGCCGCCTTTGAGCGCGACTTTAGTTACGGCTGAACAGCGTATTTCCAAAATTGTTAGTTTTGGGTTTTTAGCCTATCCCGACCCGTTTCTTGAGAAACGACAGGAGCCGGGCTTATAGTCTGATGCGTCCTGTTGGTTCGTTCGGACGTGTGTACGCCGACTTATCTTTCATAGAAAAACCAAAGTTTTGAGGATCAACTCAAATCACGTGCGGTGGCAACAATTTTCGATTTGTATCGCATTTTTGAGTAATGAAAATATTTCTGTTTTTGTTTTGTGAGGTTAGGGTTGGCTGCCGCCGCAGAGGGAAAGGCAGTACAGTAACACGGGACGGGCTCAGGTTAACGATTTTAATCGAATACATCTGCTGGCGGAAACTTCTAGGGAGACTTGAGGCGGGGGTCCGAGGGCCCCCGCAAACGCCGCCGGCAGGCCAAGCTGGTCAGGTCCCCCTAGGGCTGGGCGGTATTTTCAACTCAATATCAGTACCCAATATTTTAAAATATTGAAAATGTGTCAATATCAATATCCTGTATTGAAATATTGAAATATTAACATATTGAAGCATTGAAACAGCGCTTATGAAACAGACTTTTATTAGAAACGGCATCTCTCAGAAGCACACATTTTGCAGAAACAATATAAAACAGATCATATGACAGGTTCTGCTATGAAGTTTCGTTATAAGCCTATGTGAATAATAGTGCATAATGTGTTACCCCCTGCGCCGCAAAAAAGCTGCGGTTTGAGAAAGACGGACCGGCGGAAAAGAGACTAGAGACAGATCTATGCAAACATCAATGCCAGCACCTCCGATAAACGAAATTTAAGGTACCGAATCATGTCACAAGAAAATATAACGCAAAACCAAAACAATGGGGCCTAGGAAAAAAAGTGTTATTAGCCGGCAAAAATGCCACGAGAGTCCTCTATGAAACCCCAATATAACAGCTTCTAACAGTTAAAAGAGCAAGCAGACAAGTCAAAAATCCAAACCCTATTACCGTCATAGCAATACAGTATTCCAATGACCGGAAGTAAAAGGAACAGAACTTCTTCTAAAACAAGGTGATGTGGGTCGGCCGGTGTGCGCATGCGCGCTCACTGCCTTGTTTTACCCACCACCGTCTTTTGGAAGTCGTTTTGTTCTTCATACTTCCGGCTTAATCCTTTGTTGAGGCACCCGTAAGCAATAGAGGTTTCCAACAAGGCTCAGAATCGGAAGCTGAAGAACAAAAACCCTTCCAGACCGGAAACTCTCGAGATCAGGTATGAGAAATATCGACGCACAAGAGCCTCGCCTAATATGGGAACTAACCTTCAAACTCACTCTGAACTCCATTCAAGTTTCTCATACCTGCCCTTGAGAGTTTCCGGTTGGAAGAGTTTTTGTTCTTCAGCTTCCGTTTCCATAGTATCATTGGAAACCTCTATTGGTACCAAGTTGCCAATAACAGGAATGAAAGAAATGCTAGTGAAAGAGGCCAAAGACTTAGGTGCTCGTTACGACGACTCCCACAGAGCTGAGTTGATCCCATGCTCAACGAGAGTCGTCGGCCATTGGCTGTCGACTGTGTGCATTACAACAGAGACTTCAGAAAAGGTGAGGGCTCTTTATAAAGACAAGGAAGAAGAAAGCCAAACTTTCCTACGTATCGTAGACCCGGTCCTTCACTCACTCCAAAGCGCATATGAAAATATCAGGGCCAGTCTTGGAGCCGGATCCAGCAATAAAAGCAGCAGCAGCTCCATATTCACTACCAAGCCCTGTCGACATGACATGAGCCTGGTTCAACTCCAGTATATATCCAGCTCAATGTACATCGTGCTACTTATTGCCTATGTTTTTCTCAGGCAGGTTTATCCGTGAAAGCAAGGAGATTGCACAGAAGCTAGAAACCACAGTAGATACAAAAATGCTGGAGAGCGTAGCAAGAGTGCTCTGCAACCTATACCTCGACACCCAGCACACTGTAAAGGGAAAGTTCAATAATGACGCAAAGAAAATTTTCGGATTAGACCCCCCCCCTCTCCCATGTAAGGGCCCTAACCTAACCTTGTTATGGAACGAGCACGGACGTACGATATCTCGCCCCACCCCCTTCCCCCTCAATGCCCTTCCGTAATTAATGAACGCCCCCTAAGAAGTTTCCTGGGTCTATGGTTATATACGAGAAACGCGCACAAAACGGTGTGTCATTTTCTGACACGAAATGATGACTTCACCCGGATTGTGCATTAGGTAAAAATTCGTGAAGCTTGCAGGCTGTGAAATTTGCATGGATGATTACCTACCTGATCGTACTAGAAAACCATCAGGAATTTCCTGAGCGTTTCTGTGCGTACTGATCGTATTTACTGTCAGAAAATACGATCGGGGATCATAGCAACGCTATCGTTTGTACGAAATTTTGATGAGAAAGGCATCATTATCCTTGCCTAGAATGCGAATTGTGTTCATCTCAGGTTTTATGTAACAACGAACTTTAAATGTATGGTAAATACGTCATTGGACGTGAATGGAGTAACCACGCTCGACTGCGCTACATTAACGTGCACACCCGGTAGTCAGTCGCGTACACTCCGAGGTCCGTCGGGGTCCGTGATTCGGATACTTACGGTACGCCGTGCGTCCCCAGCCGATCTGCACGGGGTCCCGGCTAAGGTCCAAAGTGGGCTCGGTGTGCAGGCACGCTGGCCGCACGTACGCGTTCATCTCAGCCGGCCTCTCGAGACGGAGCAGCGCGATGTCGTGGTACCGGATCGGGGGCTTGTAGTCGGGGTGCTTGATGCGCTCGGCCACCCGGATCCTCTGGGGAGCCGCGTCGTCCGCGTCCGTCGAGCGGTCGAGATCGCCGAGCAGAACCCAGCCCGCAGGAGTAGTTCTATTAGAAACAAGCGCACGTTTCAAGTCGTTAGAACTGTCTGCACTGTAATGAGAACACTGCTAGCCCGAACGCCGTAGCGACGCTTGAAATCGAAGACCCCGGCTGCCCCCCACCACGCGCGCTCGCCTGCCGTCACGTCTCGAGCTCGGGCTTGGCCGGCGGCCTGCTCGGCTCGGCGGTCCCGGTGCAGGGTGAAGAATCCACCCCGTGACCATTCCACCGGGGGGTGGAACCATCCCGTGATCAAACCACTCCCCTGGCCTGTCTCCACGGGGGAGTGGTTTCATCACGTGACGGTTCCACCCCCCTCGAGGTTGGGGGGAGTACATTCTTCACGTGATGAAACCACCCCCCTCAAGGTTGGGGGGAGTGCATTCTTCACGTGATGAAACCACCCCCCTAAAATGGGGAGTGCATTCTTCACGTGATGAAACCCCCCCCCCCCCTGAAATGGGGAGTGCATTCTTCACGTGATGAATCCCCCCCCCCCCAAAACATGCGATTCTACCACGTTTTGACAGCACTATCGAAACCGCAACTGCCAATAATGCCTCTGATGACTGCCAATTACGAACCTGCATCCTGTGAATAGATCGAACCGGGGGGTGCCTTCTTCCCGTGATGGAACCACTCCCCTGGCATATAGCAGGACGGCAGGGGGTGCCTTCATCACGGGATGGAACCACTCCCCTGGCATAGCAGGACGGCAGGGGGGTGCCTTTATCATGGGATGATTCCACTCCCCTGACATACCAGGACGGCAGGGGGGTGCCTTCTTACCGTGATGGAACCACTCCCCTGGCATAGCAGGATGGCAGGGGGTGCCTTCTTACCGTGATGGAACCACTCCCCTGGCATAGCAGGACGGCAGGGGGTGCCTTCATCACGGGATGGAACCACCCCCCTGGCATAGCAGGACGGCAGGGGGGTGCCTTTATCACGGGATGATTCCACTCCCCTGGCATACCAGGACGGCAGGGGGGTGCCTTCTTCCCGTGATGGAACCACCCCCACGTCTTTTTACTTTGCCTGCCTATGATCGGCTCTACTGTGGCGTAAACAACATTTTTGTAACATATTTTTGTTTTACCGAGGAAATTTTCTAATTCAGAAATAAATAAATAGTGCCATTGCATTCAGTGCAATAAGTGTAGCAAGATATGAGGGTCACTTGCCCCCGGGAAGGGGTGTGGCGGGGGGGGGGGGGGGGGGAGGCGAGTGAGTGATGTTTGTCTGGGGCGCCTGGTAAGCCTGGGGTCGGCTGGGTGCGGTGGGTGCGCCAGAACACGGTGGTTCTATGTCGAGACGGTGCCTTGGACTGCCTACAACGTCTGTGAGGCGTTACGTTATTTCTGAACGGGTTCGTTTAAACGTTGGTCCAACTGAGGTCACTAGAGATCGTCGAGATTTTTTTACATCCAGCTTCAAACTTTTTCTTTATTTTGAAAAGCAAGTCCGTTCCCGCCATCGCGGTTTAAGTTCCACAGCTTTTTACTGCCAACACGCTAGTGCTAAAGATTTGTAACGCTGACGTTCGTGCGGTGCACATTCATTCTTTTGGCATTTCCCCGATCACATTTCCGTTTTTAGTTTTTTGCAACGCACCGACGCTCCTGTTATCTACTCAGTGATGAGTCTGTTACCGCGATCAGTGTCAGTTTTCTGTTGGTCCACCTGTTACATCATCCCGCATCATCCCGTTCATAATACTGTGAGACAAGCATTTCATGTTGTTGTGTGTTGTTTTCCTCGAAGATTATTGAGAAAGACTCGAAGATTATTTTGAGAAAGACTCAAGAAGAATTTCACAGAGGTGAGTGCAGTGCCCGTTTTCATATTTTTTGGACGACGTTTCTAATGTTTTCGTGCGTTACAAATATTGTGTCTGTTTCTCCATGCACATTTTTTTTAGAGGTTATGGCCAGTAGCTGCAATCAGTTGCATTTAATTAATTGTAATTCATTGTGTTAAGGAGTATCAAATTATTCGTTTGTCCGCAATCTGATTGATGATAGCTTATTATGAAACGCGCATTTTGAAATCGAGGCAGTGGAAACCCAGTTCACGTTATTTCTCACTGGGGAGGGAATGACCAAGATGCCAAAGACAGGACAGACCATAATAACGATTTCGACGAAGACCATGACCAGGGCCAAATCGAGCGAAGCATCCCTCTGCGAAATGGACATAATTGCCCACCAATTCTGATCATCAATGCCAACCGTCGGCCAATCCACCTTAGTAATACGTGTGCGATTGATTCCCTTGTCCACATTTTGGCTGACGCTTCCAGAGGGTCTGCCAGGTACAGATCAAAATTAATTTCCCGAAATGATGACATCTTAGAGCTGATCAAAACAATCGCTAAAGAAGGACCATCACAAAAGGCATACGAACAGAGAGCTCAGGTCATTTTCAAACATTATGGACCTACTCGGCAGGGTAGGAACAAAGAAATACGGGTAATCTTGAAATGTGTATTTTTTTTAAATCAGAGGACTGATCCCTAAATGATCTATTTTCAAATTGGCAAGAGTTAGGGAAGAAATAGTTATTACCTGTTGATTTTACGTACATCATGAGTCGAAAACCACCGTTTGTCAAACATCAGGGGATAGTAGGTTTTTCTTTGACTTTCGTATGTTTTGGTTTATAGTTATTTATGTATGTAGGAAAATGCACCAACGTTTTTGTCTTTAGAGTGTAGTCATTCACTTAGGGTTCAGTCCATTAAATCAGTTTTGCTAATGGTGTTATGAACGTTACAATAAATGTTGGTGTTGTATTGCGTTTAGATAAACTGCAACATGAATATGAATGGCCTGGCAGGGCTATTTTCCGGAGTTCCAAGTGCCATGGAAACCCGAGAATGCTCTGGCAGATCGTGTCCTAAACCCCGATCAGAGGTGGCACGGCCCGTCATCAGTATGCAGGCAACCGTGGATGACCTCGAGGAGATCGAGGAGAAACTGAAAGCGTGGGAGGCAAAAACTGCACAAGGCACATGCCACGTACATGTCACTGACTTTGGAGAAGATGTTGTCTTCTACGACAAAAAACTAAGGTTCTGCCTATTGATTTAGTATCGTGATTTTGGCTTCTGTTTTTCGTTGCATGTTGCACTAACGTCTTCTTTTAAATGTCAGATGTAATGGCAAGACTCTCATCAAGAGACAAATTCATGGAGACCATTTGCTGCTGGAATTAATCGACAGGAACAAAGAAAAACTAACTGAATGCACCCTTGATTTGGGACACGTCCCTAAGGTGTTACGTGTTGGGGGAAAAGTTTTTTATCTACGAGGAGTGGTGGACTATGTTGGTGGACGAACAGCAAGTAAATCGTCGATAGGCCACTATAGGGCTAATGTTCTTCTAGGCAATGAATGGATAAGATACGACGATCTCAGGGAAGTTGTAGCAGATGTGCCACCCAGTGAGGTTCTAAGGGCTCACCTTGTCATTTATACAATTTAAGTTAAATTTCCAATGCATCCGACTTTACTAGTCTTTTTACATTTCCACATTTTTTATTTAAGGTGTTGTGACCCATGTAGGAGCTGTGTGATGTGTAACCATTTTGATACTGTATTTTAATTTTATTTTTAAAGTGTGATCTCTGTCTTTTACTACTGTGTTGGGCTTTTCAATATGTCAATAGGCCACTATAGGGCACTATAGGGCAATGAATGGATAAGATACGACGTTCTCAGGGAAGTTGTAGCAGATGTGCCACCCAGTGAGGTTCTAAGGGCTCACCTTGTCATTTATACAATTTAAGTTAAATTTCCAATGCATCCGACTTTACTAGTCTTTTTACATTTCCACATTTTTTTATTTAAGGTATTGTGACCCATGTAGGAGCTGTGTGATGTGTAACCGTTTTGATACTTGTATTTTAATTTTATTTTTAAAGTGTGATCTCTGTCTTTTACTACTGTGTTGGGCTTTTCAATATGTCAATACTTTTATTTAATGAATCTGCATCATGGCTCGTACAGTGACGTACCTGGCCATGACTTAGTTATCTTGTGTCCTTGATGTGCAATCGAAGTTATACATCGATTATATTTTTATTTTGAACTCTTGTGGAATGTTTAATACATGTAGAATAGGAATAAACAAGTGAAATTTACCTAGCATTACTAAATTCTTCTTTGACCACTTAAAAAGAAAACTCGAAATGGGTGTGTGATACTACATCTGTCACATATTAAGGGCGGAGCGGTTGAATCCTATGATGAAGGGACCCCCTGCCGTCCTGCTATGCTAGGGGGGTGCAATCATCCCGTGATGTAGGCACCCCCCTGCCGTCCTGCTATGCCAGGGGAGTGGTTCCATCACGGGAAGAAGGCACCCCCCTGCCGTCCTGCTATGCCAGGGGAGTGGTTTCATCACGGGAAGAAGGCACCCCCCTGCCGTCCTGCTATGCCAGGGGAGTGGTTCCATCACGGGAAGAAGGCACCCCCCTGCCATCCTGCTATGCCAGGGGAGTGGTTCCATCACGGTAAGAGGGCACCCCCCTGCCGTCCTGCTATGCAAGGGGAGTGGTTTCATCCCGTGATGAAGGCACCCCCCGGTTCGATCTATTCACAGGATGCAGGTTCGTAATTGGCAGTCATCAGAGGCATTATTGGCAGTTGCGGTTTCGGTAGTGCTGTCAAAACGTGGTAGAATCGCATGTTTTGGGGGGTGGATTCATCACGTGAAGAATGCACTCCCCATTTTAGGGGGGGGGGTGGTTTCATCACGTGAAGAATGCACTCCCCATTTTAGGGGGGTGGTTTCATCACGTGAAGAATGCACTCCCCCCAACCTTGAGGGGGGTGGTTTCATCACGTGAAGAATGCACTCCCCCAACCTCGAGGGGGTGGAACCGTCACGTGATGAAACCACTCCCCGGTGGAGACAGGCCAGGGGAGTGGTTTGATCACGGGATGGTTCCACCCCCGGTGGAATGGTCACGGGGGTGGTTTCATAACCCTACACCGGCTGCGCTCGACGGCTGGGCTCGACGGCTGGGCTCGAGCCCAACCGTTAAGTACTTTGTGCGTTAAGTTGTTAGTAAACATATATGATACGCGTCTGCTAACCTTTGCCGACCACCGCTCCAGCCTATTTGGATATTCTGATAGAGACTGTATCTTTCATGACAACATGTAGAGTAAGGTTTAGCAGTAGCCTCAAATAATCTCGCTGTCATGCTCAACAAATATTTGGCGAAATGTGATTGTTTTATGATTTTCAGTATAGTCTGTACTATTGCACAGGGCACGAATCAAAACACACGTCGATCGGAAACTAACTCGTCCGTGCGCGCGATTTCTAATACCGCCTGGTTCTATTCCGCTCTTTTTTTAATCGTACCTTCTTCTCACTTCCGGCTCACCACTTCCCCAGAATGCCCTATTGGATTTTTCGATTAAACGCACAGGCCGGCCTACTTGGGCGTTTCCACAAGTTATGCAGACTTTGCAACACATTCAAAACAAAAATGGTGTCAGTGATAGCGGCTCTGTCCGCGCCCGTGCAAGTCTCGGAATGGGCTTAGAAAATAATTTCCAATGAGATAGAAATAATATGAGACAGAATGTACATTTTAATTGGATAGACCTCAAACTTCCAATGTTAATGACCTCTACGGACGGATGTAGCGCGCGTTAAGCAAGCGAACTCTTGTTGGCTGACATCCATCCATCCATTCGAGCTGTACAACTTAAGGTGGATTTAGTTTCGTGTGTGATGTCTGTGTGAGGGCTGACGCTGAACACGCACATCTTTTGTTTCTCCCTCCATGAGATTCTGATGAAAAACAAAAGATGTGCGTGTTCAGCGTCAGCCCTCACACACGAAACTAAATCCACCTTTAAAATGTGTCGTTACGGACAGACTTTGCAGACAGCACAGGCGAAAAGCAAAAACGCCCAACGTTTAAAAATCACAGTTTTAGGGGACGCGGTGTAGTGAGGCTGAGAAGAGCTTTGTCATCAATGGGTTCTAGTATTGTCTGTTTCTCCGACGATAATGAGATACACAAACCGTAGGTTTTAAAGGGCCTTTCCTATGATAAGAAAGAAAATCTCTCGTGTGATTTTGACTCGGTTAGTTTGTAAGCCTGGGCAGGGTTTAAATTTAACGAAACGAATTTTTTAACACTTACAATGTCCCGTAGGTATTTCCCCCTTAATGTGTCTGGGGAGGTCCTGTTTGGAATCTACATCTCATGAAATGTCTTTTGAAATATATTTGGCAGACCCTGTCTTAAACCTCTTTCCTCCGAAAACCAACTTTTGTCTCTCAAGGTTCTTTCCCCCTTAACGTGCGATCTGTGCATTATTTCTCTTAAAGAAAAATTCGGATTTCGAGCAGTGCGCGACGGAAACAAAACCTCGGAAGATCTTAGCATTTCTCGCACACGGCTTTCGAGCCCCCGGAAATCGAGACACGGTTGAACAGTGCTACGACGAAAGTCGCAATGCGAAGAAAATGAAGGCTTTTTTAGCCCGTCCCGACATATTACTTTAGAAACGGCAGGAGCCGGGCTTATAGTCTGATGCCGACTGTTTGTTCGTTCGGGCGGACGTGTGTACGCCGACTAATCGTTCACTGAAAAACTTCAAATTTGGAGGATAAACTCCTTTCTAAACGTAGAATCACGTACGGTGGCAACAATTTTCGCTCTATATCGCATTTTTGATTAATGTAAATATTGTTGGTTGGCCGCCGCGCGCGCACCATTACCATCGTGGCGCGCACAGGGACGGGCTCAGGTTAACGATTTTAATCGAGGCGCGCTCAAAACAGCAGGTCCTTCAAAACAGCAGGTCCCTCAAAACAGCAGGTCGGCATGATCGTGGGGGCTGCTGTTCGTGAGCACCGCACGAGAACCGAACCTAACCTTACCCAGCCTAACCTAACCTAGCCTAACCCAGCCTACCCTAACCTAACCCAGCCTAACCTAACCTCAATTCTTCTTAAATCATTTAAATGGAACAGGAGACTAGAAAACAACAGAACTACCCTGTGCTTTGATCATTCTATATCACCATGTTAAAGATTAAAGCTACATGAGCAAACCTTTATAATAACAAAAATTCACTCAATTAAGTACCTAAAAATACTAACAGGTTCAATACTATGCACTTTTCCAAACATTACACAATTCAGTTTGGCACAAAATAGCAAATTATCCTACTGAAGTAACGCATGAGGAATAAGAAGAGTTCATAAAATTCAAGACAGTTTAGGTGTTCTGTATCCAGTTTCTAGCTGGGGTACACATGCAAATTACCTTTAAGGAATAGTGCTCAGACGGACAAAATATAGCAACAAAAAGAAGAGTGCTAGCAAGGACGATGAATCACCACCTAGGTCTCTTCATTATCTCTGTTTGAAATTTGAGACAGGACAAGAGACAAATGACAGGCGAATGCAGCGTTGCCAGAGCTGACAAGTGGCCTGCGGATAGCGCTTCTCGTGGTTCTTTGCTATTCGCAGGTTTACTTGCGGTTAGCTTCCAAAGTTAGGGTTTTTATATTCGCAAGTAATCTTAATTTGATTTTTAGGTGAGGGAGGAGGGGGGTGCATGTTTATTATATGATTACCTGCGAATAGCGAATTACCTGCACTATCGTATATTCGCAGGCATACCTGCAGTAGGTATACCTGCGAATATACACTTCCGAGGGCCCCCGCAAACGCCACCGGCAGGCCAAGCTGGCCAAGTCCCCCTGTCAAACCGAGGTGCCGGTGGAGCGCAGCGCAGCGGGACTGGCACCGTGGTTTGACGGAAGGGACGGGGCCGGCTTGTTTGTTTGTTTCTGTTTTTTTTTTTTTTTTTCATACGAAGGAATCCCACGAAGCCTCTATCGTATGATACATATTTCGCGAGGGGGCAACCACTCATATAAACTATGTACACAGATTTCAGGATTTCGTTGGATTACACCCCGTGGTTTTCGTTAATTTCAGAATTTTATTGCTTTTCTGGCTATTTCAGCCTATGTAAGTGCTATTTTTTGGAATGAAGTCCAAGTCCAACTTTAAATTCGCATTTTTCTATTTCTTTTTAAAAATTTCTTGAATTTTGTACACAAGATTACGCGAGTGATTCACCCCTCGATATTTCGTGTTACGGCTTTACTGTTGGAGAAAGGTACCGTTTTAAGACACTCGTTGAAATGATTTTTTTTACCTTTTTTAAATTGCTTGATATTTCTCTTAATAATTAACAGGTGCGATTGAATGCTGGGGACTCACCCTAAGGAGACGCAGTGGGCCACAGTAAGGACGAAGTCCGGGGAGATGAGGGATCCGCCGCAGCTGTATCTGATACCTCCGTCCTTCTCGAAGCCGACCGCAGCCTGACCGCAGCGCAAATAAACACTGAACATAGACTAGACTATGGATCTAGTTGAACAAACTTGTGTGTAGGGAAAACCCTATGAATTGCACTTCAAATTGACGATACAAATCGAGCTGAATTGCCGTTCTAATGTGTAGGAAGAATCCTATACATTGTATTAAATATTCCTCATACATGCCTAAGTTACCATACGTAATAGGGGAAATGGATTTCTGGATTATTATTATTATTACTATCATTGTTATCATGAGACAATGTCTAAGCATGCGTCGAAAAAAAAAGTGACTTCACTGACAGAAATCAACATCACATGCGACATGTTTTCTCCTCCAAGCACAAAACATGGGATAGAATTCCTTGCAATAAAAAACACGTGTAGATGTAATTTGTTGTCATAACTTGAACTTGGTTTTTACACTTCTGCATCGACTATTCCGCTGTTTCTGCCCGAGTGGAGCGACTGCATCGGCTTTGAAGTTTATTTTATTCTTCTTCTTCACAGGTGTCGTTGATATTGGTAACTGTTGTTGCCGCATTCTGCATTCATTTTCGGTTCTTTGCCGCTAGATGGCGCCTCAGAAACAGGAGGAGCTATGCTGCTGTTCTACCGACTTTCAAAATTTATATTCATGTAAAAAATATTGATTACCGTTGTTCCCACATTCTGAACATCCTCCTTTCAAAGTATATAATCGAACCCGTGGTAAAAAAAAACTGCAAATTGACACAATATACAGCATTTCAACATTGCTGCTTATTGTTTCAAAATGACTCATTGGCATCGCACGTAGGGGGCGGAGAACCTGGGACAATGCGTTCTAAATTTAAACACTTTTGGGTCCAACGAAAGTTTCAACGCACTCGCCAATCACTGTTTGTTGTTGTTGTTGTTTTTTTTTAATCTCAAACACACGTTCAGATGAGGCTCACTTTTCCAGAACAGCACGCAAGGCGTCACGATTAGCAACTTCGGTCGGTGTTCAAAGCTGATCAATTGAAGACGATAAATCAGTCTGAATTGACCACAGGGTGTTCAAATCCAGTCAGTGCCCTCTCAATACTATTTCTGATCGAAACAACGCTTGTTTCAAACGATTTTACGCACCCAGGAACTTATCCGATCGAATAGTATCGGTATGTCGGAGGTAAAAATTGGGGTGTTCAGAAGTGTTCAATTACTCGACTCCACAAGATGACTCAGAAATGGGCTGCGGGCAGTTTTCTGCTAATAGGTCTTAGTATTCACTCCACAAAATGTCGAGACGGTAGGGCAACACACCTCACCTCCCTCCCATGAGGGTACAAACCTCCCTGTAGCCCCCCCCCCCCCCCCTCCTGAAACCCATTGCTGGCGCAGCAAGGGTATATCTAAGCGTTAGCGTTAGACAGCGACTTACTTGCTTAACCGATTCAGCCAGGGGATAGTCCTAAAATGACTACAAATATTTTACAGTGATTTGCATATTAAAGTCAGAGGGAAAACTCCGGCACAGCTAAGGGTAGCGTTAGACATAGCGAAAACTAAGCAAAGTTCATTTTTTAGGGTTACTGAAAACTAGAGTTTTTGGATTCATCGACGTCCTCTGTGACACGGACCATTTACGACATTTTAAAAAATCCCCTTACCATGTGTGGAAACTCCTTCGGCTTGGCTTGCTCTCCTCCCACGACGAGGGCGTCCACCGTGGAAGCGCACTCGTCGACTATGATAGGGTCAGATACCAGCGCCAGCGACGACTCCTCGACATACACGTACTTTGCGTACTCCTCGCATTCTGTGCACATACATTAATTAAGTCATCAGTTTGATTTACTTTCACCCTCGAATGAGAAAAAAATCTTGAATAATTTAATTACCAATGTAATAAATAAATTCAAATTTTTAAAATTGATTTGAATCGAATACGTAGACAAGGTAGGTGCACGCCAAACCACGTCGGGCCATAGGCTTCGGCCATCTCATTTTATCAGCACTCAACCGCCCCTGTGCACCTGGCGCCCACCTACCTTGGCTGGCCGGCGGCTGTCAACGGATGCTGTGAGACTCGGTGGGGCAAACTGTTGCCATCTACAACTTATTTACATTCCGCTGGATCACTGGTGTAAATTCAGGAAATCAGAAATTTTAATAGGATTTCTGATTACCTGATAGTTTTCCTGATTGCCTGATAGCTCTTCTGATTACCTGATTGCTTTCCTGATTGTCTGATAGTATTTCTGAGTTTCTGATAACTTTTCTGATTTTCTGAAAGCATTTTCTGATGGCTTTTCTGATTTCTGAAAGCTATTCTGATCTCTGGTAGCTTATGCTGATAGCTCTCCTGATAGCCTGAAAGCAGTTCGCTTTCAGCGTAAGCTGTCAGAATGTTCTGAAAACTTTGAATTTCGACACCTCCATGGAACACGGTTCTATCTGCGCTCGACTTCGCTCAATCCGTCTATCTACACGGGCCTCCACACAATCGTTCTATCTGCAGACGCGCTCGCACAAACCGTCTAACCAACATTTTTGGCCAAATCAAGCTATTTGAATCAGTGGATTGCTTAAGTCATCTTTCCAGTGATCAAATTGACTTGATTTGGCCAAAAATGTTGGTTAGACGGTTTGTGCAAGCGCGTCTGCAGATAGAACGGTTGTGTGGAGGCGTGTGTAGATAGACGGATTGAGCGAAGTCGAGCGCAGATAGAATCCTGTCCATGGAGGTGTCGATTTGAAAGGGCCATAAAACCGATCCTTCTCAGAATTTTTGGCCGAAATTTGGTATGCGACATCAGTTTCCTAATTTACTTGGGCCATTTTAATTTTATCAAAATCCGACACTTTTTTCTGGCATCTCGAGAACGGTGCACGCTAGCTCAAATCTGACTGATTTGGGTGAGACTCGGTTTTCACTTCCTAATGGCATTTTTAGCACGATTCTTCAGTAATCGTGTGACTGATAATATGCTCCGAAAATGTGTTGAACTATCAGACAATGCTATCAGCAACATATTGCTTCCAGAGATTCAACTACAGCTATCAGAACTTTTCTCTCACGGCAATGCTATCAGAAATTAGCTATCAGAGGTGCGCGAAAATTTATCAGAAATATTCTGATAGCTCAGGTCTGTTAGCAAAACAATGATAGCTTTTCCTGATAGCATTCACACCAGTGTCGCTCATGCTTGTATCAGTCGCTGGATTTTTATTGCAAATTGGGCTGTTCCTCTTGGCTATGGCATATTGATGGCCCTAGTTCGCAAATCCACCACCCAGAGGAGCGCTACCAGACTGGACCTCCTCGGTTTGGGTTGCCTTCCTTACAGGCACTTCTATTTGACGTTTAACTGCTCATAACTCCGTTAATATCAGTTTCCGACCCGAAGTGTCCTATATCAAATGGATCCTCTAGTCATGGCCTACAACCCCTCGAAAGGATGAATTTTTTAGAATTTTCACCCTGTAGTAGCCCCATCCGGCGGGAAGCGCTTGGACACCGATCGTTTCCATATCCCAAATAAATCGTGTATTTGCCCTTACTGCCTGGACACTCCCAGAACGGACTGCAACACAGTAGGGATCGCCTGAAGCGATGCTGGGCGCCAGCATATGGGTCGACATGTATCTATCGCCTTTCCGTAGCTTGCCTGAACCTGACGATGCACAGTTGTAGTGGTTGTTTTATTTTTAACTATACTTGTGCGGTGTACTAGGCTATTTGTCGACGCCAGGAAGTACACATGAGCTCTAAAAGAATGGTGGCAAAGTTTGCGATCTTATTTATTTTGTCCTCTTCTTAGAAAACGACCCTGCAAGTTTCAAACAGAAAGGCACAACGTTGTACCCTGACAGTTTTAAAGAATGCTATGCGCACTTCCTTAACAGACCAGGCCTTTGGATTTTACAAAGATATAAAGTAGAAATGCACTGGAATTTAAACAAATAGAAAGGAACGGGTGCGCCCAACATTGCTTAACCAGTCATCACATCGTAGCCATCCTCTGACTGTATAGATGCAGCATCCTTTCTGAACAGTCCTCTTTTTGTGGAGAAACTTTTGGCAGTAATTATCCGTTGCCAAATAAAAACCGATTGGCCGCTCGCATAGGAGATATATAAGGTTGCGATCTATTAGAGTGATGACCAACCATTAGATTTCGAGAGCTTATAATGTAGTAAGCGAGTTTCCTACATTTTCTTCTGCTTTGTTATTGTAAGACATGCATTCATCGTTTTTGGAATATGAACTTTATGCTGCTATATGGTGCGAATATTATTCCAATTCTTTTTTGAAGATGAGTGGGGGTTATTACGAAATGCGCTGGCGAAGTCAAATCAACGTTCCGTCTCTCTCGACCTCAGCCAGTCCGTCACTGTGAAGTATGTGATACTTACTTTCTTTTGCGATGCTGCCCACAGCGTCGGCTGGATTCAGAAATGTTTTTTCAATTGAACCTGTCCCTTCAGTCCCGTTCTGTTTCAAATTTTGTCCCAATTTCTGTTCTGTATTCTGGCCCATTTTCAGCTCCGGACAGCAGACGACAGGGATCATGCCGATGTAGCTGCATATCTCCGGATACTCGTCATTTTCGAGCTGTTTTTTCGCGCTCGGACACTCCGTCAGTATTGTGCACATCCCTTGCAGTCCGGATGCATCCTCACACCTAGAACCTGCAAAAAAAAGCACATGCAGTCATTTCAGGGCTTAGCTTCGACTTTCTTCACTGCGCACTAAATGTAAACGTATAAATTTGTACATAACTCATGTGGGTGATGCTGATCCCATGCGGATTCATAAGCTCAAGTGTTGGTTTGGCCGAAACGTGAGCCAAGTCAAAACAAATTTATCCGGGCTAACCATAATAAATTTAAGGGCGGTTTCAGGGTCAAAAGGACCGCATTCTGGTTAAATTCACTATCGAAGTGTGTGGGTACCAAACACTTAGCGTATGAATTGTTTACCA
The DNA here is from genome assembly GCA_038380765.1 of Odontothrips loti. NCBI lineage: Eukaryota > Metazoa > Arthropoda > Insecta > Thysanoptera > Thripidae > Odontothrips > Odontothrips loti. Next base: position 5,694,724 of record CM076249.1, read on the forward strand.
TGCATTCTCAAACTCATTAATTGAAAACCACAAGTTACTGAAGATTTGTGACGTGAGTTAGACTTAAAGAAATTGGTTTTGCAAATCCTCTCGGGGTCGCCGACGAACCGTCTCGCTAAAAATTAACAATTTTACTTGTGCCTGCCGGGTAGGTAACCGATCCGTCTTAATCGTCAGTTCGCTGCCGCTGAGTTAAAGACAACGAAGAAACCACCAAGGATTTAATTTTAAAAAAATTGTCAAATAAACAACCTATGTAATAACTGCAGAGCATCGAGACATAAGAAAAAAAACAATTTTAAAAATATGCATCCAGACGTTAAGGAATCAAAATGACCAAACAATTAAGGGGTCGTCCATAAAGGATGTCCGTGTTTTTTAGGGGAGGGGGGGGGGGGGGATACAGGGAGTTTTGAACCGAAATGGGATTTGATTATCTGCTCTCTTCCATTGGTTTGTTTTTGACGTTAGCAACCTTTTTTTTGTTAATTTGTTTCCATTGTGTTGTTACTACTTCTTAACGCCTGGAAGCACTCGATTTTTCTTAATGTCTTGAACTGCAGTCATTAAAAATTAGTTTTTAATTAGACACATAAGTTTATTAAATCCTTGGTGGTTTCCATGCAACAGTATTTCTCTGGACTCCCTGTATGACGCACTAGGCTTGGCATACCCTGATGAAAGTTATCGGCGCTGGCGAGCAGTGGAGCAACCGCAACCATCACAAGTGGCCACATCAATGGAGGCATAAGGGCAGCAATGCGTCACAATGCCTTTGGGACGTAGACCTCTATTCACAGCTTCGCAGTACTGCAAGAAACTGCGACATAACACTGTGTCAAACTCTCTCACAAATCTGTCAAGCGCATTACATTCCAAGAAAGTTGGCAAAAAGTAGAATGAACACGCAGATTGTGACTACCTCGGCCCCACGCACATTCATAGCTACGCCAAGATGTTGTGTAGTGGGAAGATGGACACAACCTCGACACTTCCTTTGAGCCATTTCAGACAAATAAAAATCGCCCGTTGCAGCAAGGGGTGGCCGACTCATATACTACTCCGGACACGCTCCAATGGGGTGAGTCTTTTGTTTCTACCAAAATCCGTTCCTACCCGCTGAAATCGTCAAATCGTGAAGTGATGCCGCCAATATTTTTGGAATTGTGTTCTACCAACGTGATATTGTCGCGTGGATTCGCGGAATTATTCCGCTAATGTCGCGTGGATTCGCGGAATTATTCCGCAAGCGCATTTCATTTTACGCGCAGCAAAAGAAATAATTACGGAAATGCTTCGCCAGACTCGGTGCTTTTGTGGGTTCTACCGAAGTGATAATGTCGCGTGGAGTCGCGAAATTATTCCACAAGCGCATCTCATTCTACGCGCAGCAAAAGAGCTAATTACGGAAATGCTGCGCAGACATAGTTCTTATTTTTTTCTACCGGGAGAATAATGTCGCGGAGGTTTTCGTGGACACTAACTGCGCAAGGTATAATGTCATTTTATTTCGGAGTAGATTTCAAATTGCCGCGTGTCTCCGCCCCAGGCCTTCTGTCAGGCTACGAGCATGAAGCCCTTCTGTGAGGCTAGAAGTGGTCGGCGCTTTATTTCTCATAGTGCAAGTTTCGGAGTTGGGTGGACAGCAGACGACAACATACCTGTGCCGGCTGTCGGATATGAGAAAATCGTCGCTACTTTCCCGTAGCCTCACAGCGGGCCACTGACATGCGGCCCGAATGATGAACTGGGTGACGCGTCCAGCGGCATTTTACGAACTACGGTCAGACAGGGACTAACGTTCCAAACCATGAAAGAGTGCACCACTGTCGCTCGAACGGTGACCGCGACATTATTCTTCCGGTAGGAAATAATAAGAACCGTGTCTGCGCAGCATTTCCGTAATTATTTCTTTTGCTGCGCGTAAAATGAGATGCGCTTGTGGAATAATTTCGCGACTCCACGCGACATTATCACTTCGGTAGAACCCACAAAAGCACCGAGTCTGGCGAAGCATTTCCGTAATTATTTCTTTTGCTGCGCGTAAAATGAAATGCGCTTGCGGAATAATTCCACGACTCCACGCGACATTAGCGGAATGATTCCGCGAATCCACGCGACATTATCCTTTTGGTAGAACACAATTCCAAAAATATTGGCGGCATTACTTCACGATTTGACGATTTCAGCGGGTAGGAACGGATTTTGGTAGAAACAAAAGCGGTCCCCCCACTCCAATAATACCATGTATAATACCCCATAATACTTATATTATCGCCCATTATAATACATAATATGCTGGAAACGAAAATTTCGCCAGTTTTCCAAATTTATATCAAAAATAAGGGATTATAAGCATATAATACTTATACTCCTCCGTACACAACCCATCCCAGTCAGTCAGCCACCCCTCGCGTTGCAGTGACCACCTCCAAAATTGTCAAACGGGGTAGCCCTGGGTGGTATCTGATTTTCGATACCGCGGAGCGGTAAAAAAGTTACTCACGATATCTGCGGTATACCGATGCCGGTAAAATACCGCGATACCGAAATACCGGGCCGGTAGAATACCGCGATACCGAAATACCGGGCCGGTAGAATACCGTGATACCGAAATACCGGGCCGATAGAATACCGCGATACCGTAATATTGGCCGGTAGAATATTGCGATACCGTGGCGGTAAAATACCGGTATTACAAGATACCGTGAGACGATGCAGCACCGGAAATGCTGCGACTGTGCTGTGATATAGCGGTAAACCCTATTTCGGTATCGCCGGTATTTCGATATCGCCGGTACTCCGGTATTTTGGTGTCGCCGGTATTTCGATATCGCCGGTATTTCGGTACCGCCGGTATTTCGGTACCGCCGGTATTCCGGTATCACCGGTTTTTCGGTATCGCCGGTTTTTCGGTATCACCGGTTTTTCGGTATATCGATATTTAGAAAATTGAATACCGTGCCAACGGTTTAAAAAATACCGCGGTTTTTACCGGTATATCGGTAAACCGCCCAGGGCTAAACGGGAGGGCCTTCGTGTGTGTACAGATACTTGCTTGCACCTTCTGGGGCCCGTAGGACGAAAATTGTGTTCGTCCTATGGGACCCAGATGGTGCAGGCAAGTATCTGGACACATAAGAAGATCCTCAGAACCCCGTTTGACAATTTTGGAGGTGGTCACTGCAACGGGTGATTTTTGTTGTTGTCTGGAATGGCTCTTTCAGCTATATTTTGCTAACCTTCTCCTGCTCCATTTCGGACACTGCTGCATTCGTAGACAGTGAACGCACTCTCAAAATATGCTTGAACTTACGCAAATTATACGTTATATGAAGATTCTTGGCGCAGTTTCTCAAATGAAAGAACATGAAGCTTGGGGCAAGCATATGAAGCGTGTTCCAAGGATATGAAGCTTATTCCAAACTCAACGAAGCTTGCCGCCAGTGTGACGATACTTGAATCAAGTACATATTTATGAATCTTGCATAGTCATGCTTGGAAAAAGCATAGTATGCTTGATTCAAGCATTCTGTTTTTGAGGGTGTGGAATTGCAATCAAGGAAACAATTTCAATGATAACTGCACTATACTGAGAGTGATTGCAAAAGTTTTACGATACTTGGTTTGCACTGCTCTGACTACAGTGCGCCATGTCGCCGTCTTACAAAGCCACGGAAACAAAATAATTGCATGTATTGCAATTACTTAACTGCATATTGCAGCATAGTGCAATCTGAATTGGCGTGACCGCGCGCTACAATTTCATTTCGGCAGAACACTGTCAATCTTCAAGCACGCTGCGACATTACACACCTTCTGACGCTGTGCGTCGTCTGTGGGCCGCAGTGTGCAGGACTCAGGGGGCCGACTCCGGGTGTACGTGCACACGCGTCCCGCGCCAACAGGCTACTGACTCACACTAGGAGCCGCTTCACTCCAGACCAGGAAACAGGTTTATTAATACCAGAGTGCCGTCATGTCTACGTCCCGCAATCTTCTCCCCCTTCTTCTCTTCGCACCGGCTCTGAAGCTTGTTATGATGGACCGCGTAATTGCTGCCGTGGCGGGGCATTGCCTTGGTTGTGAAATTTGCGGCTCGTTGTCCCCAGTGCGCAGTTTGGTTCACAGCAGAGGTGCAGCGACATACAAATCAGCCCTACCACTTGTCAGGGGTACTAGTTTAGATTTTGACACCAATCGTCATGATTTTAAGGGGACCCAGCACCCTAAAATGTCGTAATTTTAATTTGGAAATTTCAGCTATTGCTTTTCTAATTGATTTATTTTTAATTTCTAAAAGTGACAAATAACGTCATGAGGTTTAGCGCGATTCGGCCGGGGGCGATTTCGGCGCGATTTCACACCGAAAATTCTATGCCACAAGCCTCGCTCAATTATCTAAGATTTCCACTACTGGTTCGATATGACTCGCTCATCTTGGCGAGGTTTCAGCTGCTCGCCATAGTAGGATATTGCCCCACTTCAAGTCAGAATCAGGCGACTTGCTATTGTAGCGTGGGAAGAACCTCTCTTCTCTTATCATTACAAACTGCTTGTCATCGGAGGCAGGGAAGAAAGAAAGCGGCGGCATACACAAATCCATTTTTTCGTCGCTATCACAAGGCTATTCCTACATAGTTGTGAAAAAAGACCATAATCTATTACGGTAACTGAGCTGGTACAGACCAGGCATGCGCGGTTTTGGCATAGTTTATACAGCGTTTCCAGTGTAGCATGAGGCACGGTACTTCGCTTAAGTTTTACCCATGTCTTGCAATGGAATTCAATCGCTGATTAATCCCGAACATACGCATAGGCGTGTGCTTCCGTTTTACATTTTTAACTGCACAATAATTTAGGATTTACAAAACATTACGGAACAAGAGTGTGGTCAACAAGCAGCGCAGATGGCTCGGCATGATAATCCTTACGACTGGACGACGCACTCGACGTACTCGGGGCCCAGCTCCGCCAGCTTGGTGATCAAACACAGACGGGCGCGGATGCCGTTACCCAGGGGGGGCGCAGTTGGTTTCGTACTCGCTGACGACCTCGCTCAGCCCCGCCAGTCCCGTCATAGCCAGACACTCGACCACACCATCCACGCTGAAACGCTTCGCGCGGTGAAGCACGCCTGCGGGCAGAAACGGGGGGGGGGGGGGGGGGGGGTTAATTAAAACTCACCGACTGTTAATTGCAACTTTTTCCGGAAGTTACAGGCCATCGAAATCGACACTTACTCTGGAAAGCTACCGATAGGCCAACAGAGACACGCTAGTTGTTCTCACCAGTTTCGACGGCGTCGACGACGGTGGCGGCACTAGCGCAGACCTGTGGACCGCAAAGAATATAAAATTAATATTGAATCATTCCAGACTGCAATTTCTCTCAAAATATTACCTACATGAATACATTGATTGGAACATATGATTTGTTCCTTACATACAATTTTCCACTATGGATGCTATATTCGAACTCGATTATCGAATATATTCGAACACTCGATTTAGAATAGTTGTGTATTCCAGTTCAAACTGCTTTGGACGAAAAGATCGAGGATGTCCATTAAACTCTAAAGAGAGGAAAAATAAAATGCATTGCTACGTACCCAGCTGCAAAACCCGGCAACCCAAAACCCGGCCGGTTGTAGCCAAGCATATGTCGCCCGCGCCCCGCGCTGGTTTCAATGCCAGCGCAACCCTGACAGTAGGGTAGGTTTGTCTACTAGGCGCGTTGGGCTTAGGTATGGTTTGGCACCCGAGATACGTACGTAACGTAGCCGATTTGGATGCCATTTTGGCCGAGTTTTTCTCTGTTTCATTGACATCTGGGCGCTAAAGGACGGTCCCTAAAAGATTTCGCCACATGTTTCGTGTGAATAAGTTCACACTAGTCACATATCAGTGTACATGTGCGTTGTGAGCACGCTTTCCTTCCCCCTCCTTCCATATCTGCTTCTCTCAGTTCCCTTCTTTCGCGATTATCCTCAAGCAGTCCAGGCACTCGTGGATCTGGCGTCGGCCCGAAACGTGGCAGCGGTCCAGCGCAGTGCACGCTGGTTTAGTGATGAAGAGACGAGCCGTTAGTTTGTCAGTGTTAATCTGTGATAAACCAAATCTTCGCTAGTGCATCGGATTCATCTCAGAACCAGCGAACCACTACGAAAAGTAAGTGTTTCATAGGTTGCAGGCCTTGAAACATTTCCGGATTTTATCCACCCTAAATTTCAGTAGGGTGCAATAAATTAGAAAGATGCTTCGCGTTGAGGGGAAGTTTTACGGCCGCCCGAACTCCGCAGCCGCCGCGTCGTTAGCGCTAGCGCTGTACGAAAACGGTTCGTCATATTGGTCTCAAATTTTCTGCACCCCCTTTCGAAAGTCCAAGCTCGGTGCCGGTGCAATCAGAATTGTTCTAGGATTTCTTAAACTCTAGAATTAACGTTCAGATTAGGTCACAGGAACTCCCAAGTCGATATCTTGAACGGTTTGGCTAGAATGTGGTGAACGCGAAAGGTCTACACCGCACTTGTCGCTGTGCCAGTGGTTCCAGGGCGTGAGGCCGGTATATAAACGAACGACCCCTAGCAATGTTTCAAAGCTGGAACTAATCCAAATCTTTTTAACGCCTTGCGGCAGTGTTGCTTCGTTTTTGATCAGCGCAAGTTTGGACCCTTTGGGGCCTCCCAGACCGGGCACTGCTTTTGCTCATTTTGATGCTGGCAAACCTATCAGTTAAGGTCGATGGTTTACAGCCCACGGCTTTGATTTGTATTAGAACTCCAATTAGAAACTCTTGTCCGCAACTGGAGGTGTCATCTTGGACCTGCTAGACAAAAATAGCAACCTCAATGCAGCTCCGTATTATTTTAAACTACGTATTATTCAACTCAAACCTTCTAAAGAGCACGAATAATAGTAATTTATTTTAAAGGGCACAATTTTAACACTTTATTTAGCAGAGAAAACCGTACCAGAATAAAAATTCGTTTAAAAACGTGGTATCAGCCTGGCATTTGTGGTATGTGCCATGATGTGCTGAGGTACTAGCCCTCCATTTTATTTGCGGCCGGGGTCTCAACACCGTTGTTTTGACCCAAGGAAATACATTCTGTTACGTTGATGAGAGTCATTACAGTCAATTCGTATCTGCTGCCTAAATTTGACCCCCCCCCCCTTCCCAACAAAAAAAATGCAAAAGAAAAAGGTTCAGATAAAATAATTATGTAAGAGATGACTGGCCACACCTAGAGAAAGAGATTCTTAGGCTTAAAGCATTCAAGAATATTTTCTTGAATGAAGCCAATCTTTGATTTAAATCAAGAAATGTTCGTAGATCAAGAATTATATTCTTGTATGCTTTAAGAATACGCTGTTCGAGGCTTGAATCTATAATTCGATTCTCTGGGTGTAGGGACACTGATAGCCATTCTGAAGGGGAGGTACTGGGGTGAACCCAATCAAGTCCTGAGAGTTCAGCCAAATCGGTGGGGTGTCAATTTAGGCCCTTATTGACCCTCCTTTCTTCGCAGTGGAAGAACGGGAATCCGTCAACAGCGGGTACTAACAGAGCAACGACCTGAGATGGAGCAGAAATGCAACATACCTCCTTTCGAAGCATTGCAACCTAACAACCACGACGGAAGCCTCGTTATGGCAGCACATAACGCGAGCCTAGATGATAGCAGCAGTAGCAGTGACGACGAGGGCGCTGTGACCGGCACTGAAAGCGATCCGCTGGTATTCCCCTCCTCGATAAAAGGCGGGGCGCAGGCCACTGGCAATATCCGCTGCAAGGACACCAACAGCATGCAGGCGGGGAATATCAACAACTTCCATATTAGCCCGCCTCCATCCACCGGCCAGGATTGTCGTCCTTTCGTTGTATATATTCATTCCGACCCTGGAAACGGTGGAGCAAAGCAACAGTTAGCCCCTGGTACCGATCTGAAGCATGGCGGCGATCTGGGTCTCACAAAAATCATGGCCGGATCTGAGGATATTGCCACGACGGTGAGCCTACACCGACAATCATCCGATCAAATTCATGGTACGTGGTTAAGATTCCTTTTCGGTGGGGTAAAGGGAAAACAGAAAATTACTATGTGGAGATTGGCAACACGCCCATATCAAAGCAAGTTGTTCCTGGACATGCAAATCCGGGAACAGCCTCTTCGCTTGTGCTCCGATTCGCCATCTGCAGAAACGAAGTACCTACCACATAATCGACTAAATTCAACATTCAAAGCGAGAAGCCACTAAGTAAATAATTACCCAAAATTAAGTAATGCTGCTATTAATGAAATTGCGTCCGTTTTATTCCACATTTATTTTTCCGTCTTTGGAAAGCCAGTTTCAAGTTAAATCGTGCATGTATGTTGACAGTCAAGGCTGGTAGGGAGTCGTCGCATCAATTTTGGTCGCCATCGTTACGCGTAGCGATCGGTAAGATACGAGCCAACGGGCACCGCTACCGGTGGTGGGCGGCCGTTCTCATCCTCTGCATAGCGACAATTGCCGTGGCAGTCGACTGCACAACAGGTACGCGGTCAACAGTTTAAATTCTATGGAAAACAACGGAGCCTTTGGTTTAGTATTCTTTAAATCCTTGAAAACTGGACTGTCGTGTTTCATTCAAGCTGGTCGCGTACAGGGTCGTAAGTGCGACACCCGCCCAGAAGAACCGCTGAAAGCCGCCGCTCTGCTAGAGACCCGCTCACGTTTACCACGCGGCTAGAAAACCGCTCACCTGCGCGGCGCGCGCGAAAAACGGCTTACTGCATTTTGCCAACCCCTATCCAAAGTGAATAAACAAGGAACTCTAAAATCCAACATGTAAATGAAAACAATCCTCATAGAGTGGATATGCATAAATAAGAGAAAGCAAAAATATCCGCCAATAAAGGTCAGGCTCTTTTAATTGCTTCTAAAGTTCAACACCGAAAACCACATGAGCGGTTCATCACGCACTACGTGAAGATAAGCGGGTCTTCAAGCGCGCGGGATGCATAAGCGGATTCCAATCCGGGCGGCGGATTTAAGTGGTGGTAATTTTGACTACTCGAGACTTTGATGCTCGACGATTGGGAATGTGGTCTAAAACGTCGCGAAATGTCAAAATCTCGTCGAGTAGTCGGACTTTTGCAGTTACGACCCCTTGCGCGGGCTCTCCGAGTCACGAGGTTATACTCCAAGGTGTTACCGACCTATGTAATACGTGTTGTATAACTTGTAAAACAACGTCTATATTTCGTAATACTCGAATTTTGGGACTGCCGAACCTTTATTACTATTTTACTCTGTTCCCGGTCCAGGCGAGTCCGCCACAGTTTGCTATTACGCGGCCAGTTTGAAACAGTTTTCAAGGAAAGCTTTTTAATCTCCAAATGCAACGGACACTGTTCCGAACGTCTTAGCATGATAAAGTTTGCTTTAATTTGAAATTAGTGTCACGTGGAACATAAGAATATGCATAACGTACAGTCACGGTTCTGGACTGGAGCCAAACCAGAAGCGGTACAGGAGGTGCTACTCGTAGCGCGGTCCGCTGGCGATGGCCCGGGTCAGTGCACTGTTGGCTAGCGCAGGCACGCTGGACTGTTCGGGGGCGATTGTGTAATGTAAAGGCGCTGGGTTGCGCATGGTTTAGGTAAGACGCTAGCTAGCTCGCTTAACTGTAGAACACGACAAGTACCCCTCTCTTCCTTTGAGAGGCTGAGGCCACCCCTAACAGTCTTAAGAAAAACCCATCCCTCATCCCAAGAATCACAGGCCGTCTTGAGATGACTGGTGTCGACACTAGAGGCGGGCACCTCTCAATTCAGGGCCGGATCTCCTTGATGCGCTACCCGTCACAGTGATGGTGATGGAGCAGACCAAGCCCATGGCAGGGGACGGGACCAGGACAGCAGGGGCAGAAATGAACCGCAGGATCACGACAGGGAGCAACATTACCGAGGACAGGTCAAACACAACATATTAACCAAAGTCGGTAGTTTGAAAATTATTCCCTCTTGCAATGTTGATGTACAACTCCAAGAACTGCTACTGCAGCCCAGATCTCGTTATGTTCCCGACCCGACATCCTCCTTCGGATGTTCTCAGCGCCAACGAGTGGCACAGTCGAGGGAGGCATCTGCAACTCTGGTCTGGTACCCTCTGGGTCTGGGGCGCCATCGGCAGCGGTCCGCTGAGAAACCACTGTTGCAGCTGGTCCTGAAGCTGCCGGCTCCACTGCCGTTGCTGCTTCTGTTCCAGCTGGCACATCATCTCCAGGAGAGACTAGACTGATTTCTGCCGCAGCGCTGTGGAGTGGACTGCCGCAGTCCGACTGCGCTATCGCACGCGCCCTGGTCTGGGGCTGCCCCCTGGGGTCGCGCCTTGGTACCTGGCGCCGCCTCTTATTGTTTCGCTGGCGCCTCCGCTGACGGTACGTCTGCTGAGCTGCCTCTCAGCCGAAACGGGCCTCTCGCGCACGCCGCGACGGCAATGGACGCGGTGGTCAATCTGAAGAGGCAGAGGTGGACTGCCGATGGCGTCGCTCACTCGGAGACGAACGCTCCCGCGAATGTGAGGGCCGCGGAGGGGGGCATAGGAACAGAGAGCTGGAGGGGGCAGGAACAGGCAGAATTAGGATCACAACCCACTGAAAGTGCACTAATGGCTGTTTCGGTCCACCTGATAGGGACCAATGCAATGGCAGCCGACTTCTCCACATGGGTGCTGCGCTCGTCGGAGCCATTGAGCATGTCGACAATGACTGGAACCCTCCTAGTACGGATACAGCTTTCGGTTCTTTCCAACTTCACGACGCTTGTTGAAGAACAACACAAAGTCACCTTGAGTGAAGTAACCTATGGTGTTATGTTTGTCATAGTGATGCTTCATGCGAACCGCCGCGGCCTAGGGGTTCTCTCTGAGCAACCGACAGACCCTGTCCAGCCGCGCTCGTAGAGCAGCGGGCTGCCACCGTTCTCCTGTCATCTCACGGTGTGATGTGTCGGTCTCTTCTCTCTGTCACACACAAGGCAGGCGGCGACAACACGAAAAACATGAAGAAACATACCGGGCCAGCAGTTCTTGTGTCTCCTTGCCAGTCCAGAACCGTAACTTTACAATAAGCACACATTCCAGCCACTGCTAGATCTTTCAAATTTGCTTATACTCACAATTATTCGTAACGCATTATGGGTAGATTCTCAGATCTTCACTTTTGACCGGACAATAGATAGAAAGCGCATTTTGAGCCGTTTCCGAGCACCTAATTTATGTGAACACTCAAAAATCTAAGTTCCTCACCAATTTTGACGTACAGGGGATGGAGTTAATATTTGTGAATCTCTTCAACCTGGTCTGGATCAGCCATGCGATTAATTATGGTCATGAACGATGCTACGGATATGGACGGGTTTCTAAGCCACGTGTTTTACGGTGATGTTTTCATTTTTTTCGCAAATGTTGGGAGCTCATCGTATTTTCGTTCTCTCCAGATTGCAATAATTTAACAGGCTCGATTATGTCTGCTTAAGTCCTCTACGGCTTTGTTTGAAGTTCGTCATTGCTTGGATTATGTAGGTAAGGTAAAAGTGTTGGGAATGCCCCAGTGAAGGCTAAATGTAGAAATTTAGTGAGATCGACTTTGACCATGCTCCATGAGCAGAGGAATAGCATTAGCATGACTGATTGGATTCCATATGATGCTTTGGACGACACCGAATGTCATTAGGTTGTCACCACCCCTCAAACTCGCCAAATTCGGAGGAATTTGGAGGAACTGAGAAGACTGGTAGGCTATCGAGATAACATTTTCCCCATTTGAGAGCCCTGATCACGCGACAGCGCACCAGCGCACCAGACATGAAATTTTTCAACGTGTCCGCGAGTAGAGGAAAGGTGTGCTCATCATTTCGTGAAAAATTATGTTTGTTCGGATTCAATGTGTGCACGCTGGGTGCTGGAGAGCCAATAGTTATGCCTAATCTGAGAATCTACCTATGCTCCTTCTAAACATCTCGGCCGCCCCGCTCTAATATCGAATTTCCCGGGGGGGGGGGGGGGGGGGGGGGGGGGGAAATTGCATTACGCCGGAAGTAAGCATTAAAATTTTCATGGTACACAATGCAGTTGTTTTGCACAAAATTGTGAATTTTTGGACACGCTGCAAGCGGATACTCCCTTGTTAAAAGTTGTTTACAATTTTGTACAGCCGTCCCGACGCAGACAGGACTGGCGCTGGTCCTAGTCCGTAGAAAGGAGTGGGATGCCCATCCGCCGAAAAGCACGTCCAGGCTGTCTACCCCTGTGGCGACAGTCATCGTCGAGGAAACGTCTTCAGTCTCGCACGACAGCAGAAAGGAGAATATGAGATTTGTACGTTCAATCTGAGATCTGTCGGGTGAAAGATTCAAGGCAGAAAAAATAAAAACAATGTTCATAATGTTTCGTAAACAGCGAGAAATGGTCTTGCAATCGATGTCATAGACGTGGAATATTAATGTGATTTCGAGTTGTAGACGTATTCTGTATGGTCCCTCAGGAAGCTGTCGTGTGTATGCTTAGGGTGGTCCATAAGCGCAATGTTGGTACAATTGGTTGAGGCGGACTCGTCAAAAGTTCCATTTTAACATACGAACCATGAATCAAAAAACTGGAAATATGTAAGACAATATTTAGAGGTCGCGCAGAGGTCACGAAGTGCCCTTATGAACAGTAAAAATCAATATTTTTAGGAAATTCAAAAAAAAAAAAATTCCTAAGGTGTGTTGAAATTCTCTTTTTCCTTCGCTTTTAGGAGACGCGCGCGGTGTTTGTAAACCAAGTTTGTCTGTTTTATTTTATTTCAGGTCCTCCCCGCACGGATCGTGGAGTGAGTGTTGTGACAAAAGATACTATAAAGGACTCAGTACTGGCTGCGTGCAAGGAGCGTACGGAGGATTGGACAAGAAAAGCGGCCATACCCGCCTCGGCGGTCGCAAGTCTGAAAAATGCTGGTGCCTGCTACCACAGGTCCTGCTACGCAGGCCCTGTTGGACCCATCCAGGTAGACTTAAATACAAGAGTTAGTACAATTTATCAGAAGGTTGCAGTTTTTTTGTTTTTTTCAGGGTGTGGGGGGCAACACATTGCATTTTTATTGTACAAGTGAGATTTTTTTGTTTTTTTTTTTCAAGGTCACAGCCCCTATCCTCCTCTGTCGGATCTTCCCAGTTCTCTCCTCCTGGATCTTGTCCGGCAACCCCTTCCCCTTCAACCCCCTCACCCGGCTCGGGGCGCACAGACCACAAAGTGCATCATGTTTAAGGAGCTACAGGCAGCTATGGGCGAGTCAGCACCCAACATCCTGGTTGCGCATCCCTTCTCTGGCACCGACACAATTTAGGCGATATACAGGGGTTCAAAGAAGGCTCCATAAATTATGCGCACCAGCTAGCACAGCAAGCACAAATTTTCAGGAAACGCAACTGAACGCCGGATGAAGTGGCTGCTGCAGGAGAGGAAATGGTTCTGTCTCTGAACGGCTGCCCCGCCACGCTCTAAGTCGGTCAATTTTTATCACACAGCGTCCGTTCACATACCAAACTGTTCGTTATACTCTAGCCTACACGACCCTCAGGTATACTTTTTGGCGAATTCCTGCCAGGAACGTAGAAAAATCGACCCAAAAGTCGGTGTCACTTTTCGAAATTTTCACTTTGTTTTCATTTTCTGGCCCTTTCCTCAAAAACAAATCTAGAAACCAAGGCACGACTTTTGTAGCTTATTACCTTCCGAGTAATTTGAGCACCCGCGCGACTCTCTACGCCACACGGTTCGGCCGTGAGACACAAAAAAAACATTTAAGCCCCAAAATCCAAAATGGCGGACTTTGAACGCCGATATCTCCGATGTGCACGGTGGGATTATTTGGGACTTTGGCATGAGGACATATGCCCGCATATGCCCCTACCGATCCCCAAAGTTTGGTGCTGTTTGGAATTTTGTCTCGGTCGAAACACCATTCGACTGGACTATTGCTGGTTTGCCGCGTAAGCCGCTGCGTTCACAGCAGGTCCGCACCGTGGAACAGTGCTACTGTGTTGATACGTTCCAGGGTCCGTCAGGCTAAGAAACCGACACGACGGAGGGATTCGAGAGTCGAGTCGAGGCAGTTCGAGAGATACCACGGACGTACAGGAAAATAGGGGAAATACTTTTCTCTCACATCATAGATGCTGACGAAAATGACGTACGTCCACGATGTTGTTGCATGGGCAACCTAATACGGCCGGTTTCAGAAGGCGCCTGCTGGGTAGGCAACCACGACTTGGACATGCATTCGTCTTGTGCGGGCTAGCCTACCCTCTGGTACTCGCAGGAGCTCGGTGTCCATATTCGCTTGTTTGAAGGACGAGGAAATTGTAATCCCTTGAATTCTAGTGTCATCTGTCATTTCATGTAATTCCGATATCTCATAGGATCGGAAAATGATTGTGATCGTCATGGAATCTTGTTATTCCATGTAATCTTATGTAATTCCATGTAATCTTCACAATATCTGTAACCTGCCTAATCCCCTGGAATCTTTGTTATTTCATGTAATCTGTGTAATCTCGTTTAAGCTCATGTCATCTCGTCTGATCTCATGTAATCTTTGAAATTGTATGTAATCATTGTAATCCATGAAATCTTTTGCAAACTTTCATATGTAACCTTTCGTACGCTCGACAGTCGAGTGAGGGACCCCTTGGATGACACCCTTCATTGAGAAGATGCGGTATTGCTGGGTTCTGCGAGGGCCGCATCACCACGAAAAGGACGCCTTCGATGCCCTCCGCTGCCCTGAACTGCACAAGCAGTGCATTCAAAATTTACTTCTCAGCACGCTTAAGAGCTCATGCAGGGAAAATTTCAAAAAACAGATGGAACTGCTGGTTGAAATGGCTCTCACCGGGCAACGGCGTTAGCCGTTGGGGGCCATTCACATACCACGTGACCTATTTGGGGGGAGGGGGGTCAGCCACAGGTCACGCTCCCATATTGAATACATGGGAAGGTTAGGTTAGCCAGGTCACGCGGGGGGGAGGGGGGGGGGGGGTCAAGAAGTGGCCTATTTTAGGTCACGTGGTATGTGAATGGCCCCTCGGCGGTGCGGGACGTCTCCGCTCTGATCGTTAGTGGAAGTCCGAATGTGACGTATTTTATATTCAAGAAAAAAAGCTCATAGTGTGTTACATTCCGTTCATTTTAAGCAGTGTTTCCTAAGGACAGCAAGGACCTGGATGCAAAAAGAAAGCGATCGCAAAATTGTAGAGCGATCTCTTAGCTCAGAACGCGCTTATGATGCAAAATGAGGCGGGCGCCGTTACCATCGAGGTGGACGAGTAAGTAATCTGGGTAATTGTGGACTTTAGGGGCTCCACCACGTATAAAGACATGGCCGGTACCGTTGGAACCGGCTCAACGCCTAGAATTGGAATATGCCAATCATATACGGCGCTCTTCAATCTCTTTATTTAAAAACACAGCGACGCTCAACGAGTGGAAACCCTAGGCTGGCTACGCGGCGCTACCGCAGCGCCGGACTGGTGGCCGAACACTGAACCCCGTCGGCACCGGCGTCGGCGGCTCGGTCGGGCGGCTCGTGCGGGAGAGTGCTAATGGCTGCGTGGTCTGCCTACGGCTCGCAAACTCACAATCATTTCCCTTTGACACCATCACCTCACAATCATTTCCCTTTGACACCATCACCTCACAATCATTTCCCTTTCACTGTCACATTTGCGTCCTCACATATCATCTCCCTTTGACACTGTCCAAGGAACACCAAGCTGAAATGAAAAAACAACAACACTTTGAATTAATACGGCTCGCAACCTCACAATCATTTCCCTTTGACACCATCACCTCTCAATCATCTCCCGTTCGCTGTCACATTAACAATACCTTGAATTAATACGGCTCGCAACCTCACAATCATTTCCCTTTGACACCATCACCTCACAATCATTTCCCTTTCACTGTCACATTTGCGTCCTCACATATCATCTCCCTTTGACACTGTCCAAGGAACACCAAGTTGAAATGAAAAGACAACAACACCTTGAATTAATAGTCACATTTGCGTCCTCACATAAACCGGCACTGCTTCATGTGAATGTTGATTCATTGAAATTCTTAACAGTTCTTTTTTTTAATCAACTATGGCAGAAGCAGCTGCGTGTACTGGCTGTCAAAATACCATTGGAGAGGTATCAGTTCTGATTCGTCAAAGAGATGCATTGAACTCTTTCCTACAGAACCATAAACTTGCGCCAGTGAGTAAAAAAGAATGAACAGCCTGACCAGGTTGACAACAACCTTGACAAAGGTTGACAACACTCTGACACTTTCTCATCTTTCACACAGGTTGCAATTGATTGTGAGAAATGTGGCAGCACCTGCAAACTGTCCCAAGGTGGCACGTGGTGGAGGTGTCAAAGACGACACCCTTGGGGACGTTGCAACTACAAGAGAAGCAACAGGAGAGGTACCTGGATGTCACGAAGCCACTTGTCACCTGGCCAGATACTTTCTTTTGCAGCGTATTGGACAATGTTGGCACCTCCTAGGCAGGTCCTGATGACAGCTGAGTTGCACATCGACAGAAAAACATTTGTAGAATGGTCTGGTATGTGCCGACAAGTTTGCATTCACTGGAACAAATGCCAAATCCAGCCAATTGGAGGTCCCGGAAAAACGGTGGAGGTTGATGAAGCCGTCTTTGGGAAAAGAAAGGACAGGCTTGGGCATGATCGTCAGGTGCAATGGGTGTTTGGTGGTGTTGAACGTGGCTCAACCTACAAGAAATTCTTTCTGCAACCTGTAGAGAAACGAGATGCAGCCACATTAACAGAAATAATCAAACAATGCATATTACCAGGTGATGCAGTGAATTGATAGCAACAAGATACAACCACATTGACTAAAATAATTTAATATTTTATTAAAACAGGTACAACAATTTTATCTGATGGCTGGAAGGCATATGCCAGATTGGGGAAAATGGGATATACGCACTTGGTGGTTAATCACAATGTTCACTTTGTTGACCCGAAAACTGGAACACACATCCAAAATGTTGAGAGAATGTGGAGAGAAGTACGGAGAAATGTTCCCAGGTATGCACATTGTTTTCATCAGCAGCACTGTTGGATACCTGCCAGAACACTTTCACAGTAAATATTTATGATTAGATATGGAAGAAAAGTGGACAATATGGTTGGATACCTGGCTGAGTTCGCTTTCAAGAGGGCAAATCCTCTCATTGAAAATCGTGTGTTCCTTGGACAGTGTAGCCAGACCACGCAGCCATTAGGGTGTCAAAGGGAAATGATTGTGAGGTTAGCAAGCCGTAGGCACGCAGCCATTAGGGGTATCCTCAAACTGAAACGAAAATGTGACAGTGTCACCTTGGTCAAAGGGAGATGACGGAGGTGACGACGCACAGCACATAGCAGGTTGTCCTTGATCGCGCACTCTCCCGCAGCCGCCCGACAGAGCCGCCGACGCCGGTGCCGACGGGGTTCGGTGTTCGGCCACCAGTCCGGCGCTGCGGTAGCGCCGCATAGCCTAGGGTTACCACTCGTCGAGCGTCGCTGTGGGGAGAATCGCTGTAGCAGACGGATTTATGGTGTTTGGTTTCTCTAAGTTAAACGCGAAAGTGTGTACCAAAAGTCTTCCCTGAGAAAAGGCTATACTTGAAAACGACGTTTCACATCGTTTGATGAATAATCATGCAGAAATGTGTCCGAAATACCCGTGTTCCTGAGCACTGTGACAGGTTAGGTCGTCTCATATTTTTATTTTTTTAAATAAAGAGGTTGAAGAGCGCCGTATATGATTGGCATATTCCAATTCTAGGCGTTGAGCCGGTTCCAACGGTACCGGCCATGTCTTTATAGGTGGTGGAGCCCCTAAAGTCCACAATTACCGTAATCTGCTTAATGAGGAGAGAACGCTTGCGATCGAATGCTTTCAGCCAGGGTCATCAGGATGTTCGAGAACATCCACGGCATGAAAGACAGCCCCAGCAACAGCCATACCGTCTGCACGGCCTGCAACACCTCCAGCGGGAGGGACGGCGGCGTGCACACCCAGTCCACCTGCCAATTGGCCTTCATCACCTCCAGCAGGAGGGACGGTGGCGGCAGCAGTGGCTATTGCACCTCCACCTCCAACAGGAGTACCAGTAGCAGCCACTGGAAGCCCTGCAATACGCAGGAAATGAGACTGAATAAGACATCCAGCTCGCAGCGGGCCCGTGCGTCGGTACACGTTACATCAGCGTGGCGCAGCGAATATTTGTACGACCATTACCGCGAGCGATGTATATGCAACGAATACGCAAAGTATATGCAGCCCGTGGCCCCGTTCAACTTTTACTTCAAACACAATGATTTCAGCCTCAAGAAAAATTTCCGGCTTTGCGACGAGATTCAAAGTTTTCTCCCGATTTCCACGTCAGTGGCCACTCTGCTACCAGGCACATAAATACTTATGTTCTTAGTTGAATAAATCTAGCTAGTCCAGAACTCAGTGTGTACTGTGTTACTTTTGTCCTTCTACGTGCTCCGGGTGAAAGGATCTTGAGACCAACTGAAGCTGAAACTGTAGTCACCGAAGTATAGTTACGAACTAGATATTTGTCTTTAAATAAACTGCAATCTAACTATCATAGCGTATGTAGACAGGAATATAGTTGAAAACTGCAGGTCGTAGCCAAATGCATCTGTAGACCATCTGTAATCACTAATTGCAGATGCAGTCACGAGCCATGTAGTAAATCGGTAGCCTATCTGTCATTGGGTATGCAGACGGGTCTAGTGTTGGGAACTACAGACAGGACAGGGACGAATCTAGGGACAAACTACAGGCGGAACAGTTAACAATAATTAGAGTTCATGGCTCAAATTCGGAATGATGTTCATCTCCATTCTAACCCAAGTCCACAGTACAGACCGCTTTAGTGTTGAAAACTGTAGACGAGCTGTGGACAAACTATAGACGAAACTGTAGTCCAGCACAGCTGGGAGCCTCTGGCTTTGCTGTCGAAGCAGTTGGGCTTTTGCCCCAGGTCTTTGGATGCGGGCTTGACAGCCTATGTGATCAGCGCAGCCAGGGCGCTTAAGGACCCGACGTGTGTCCTGTCAGTGGATTTTGCCGGAGCCTTCGACAATATGTACGTCACGATTTTCTCTTTGATGTGTTGCAGAGGAGAGGAGTAGACCAGCACATGGTGGACGTGCTGCGCGCCATGTACGCCAAAGCGTCATCGAGGCTGAAAATAAACGGAGTGCTGACCGAGAGTTTCACCATCGGCAAGTCTATCCGACAGGGCTGCCCCCGAAGTGCGCTCCTGTTCGCAGTGGTGCTGGCCGTCCTGCTCATGTACCTGGAGAGGAGGTTGAAGGGGCTGAAGCTAGGGGACGCGACCATGCGAGTGTCCGCGTACGCGGACGACGCCTTCTGCGTCCTTAAGGACCCTGAAGACGCGGCCGTGGTCCGGCGGGCACTCGAGGGTTTCGCGGTGGGTTCAGGACTCCGCGTGAACCCGAACAAGTCAGGAGCCTTGGCCACCGGAGGCTGGGACGAGTCAGAGGACATCGGATTCCCCTATGTAGAGCGGTTGAAGGTCCTCGGGGTTACCTTCGGCAAGGACATCAACAAGACCATCGCCGCGAACTGGCCGCCCCTGATGGCCGCGGTCCGCAACGTCCTCAAGGAGAACGCGGCGCGGGCTTTCACCATCTACCATCGGGTGCAGTTTGTGGCCATGTTCGCGTTGTCTAAGTTATGGCATGTGTCGCAGGTCCTGCCGCTGCCCGGCGTCGCCTTCGACGGCATCCTTGCAGGAGTCGGGATGTTTATCTGGCGGGGACACAACTTCCGGACACGGATAGAGGTGTCCTGTTCTCCCAGGACCGACGGCGGACTCGGCCTACCAGACGTAGCCAAAAAGTGCGCGGCCCTCTTCACCGGGCGCTGGCAGGGAATCCTGACCAAGGACCCCGGCAGTTTCTCGGCGGAGTGGCTACTAACGCTCCTGGTTACCTTCCCGCTGGGGAAACCTCTAGAAGGGCTGTGGCCGGGAGCGGGACACTTCAGGACATTCCACCAGACGAGGACGACGGCGGCCGCTACCCCCGTCCACGGGGAGGGCCCGGAGGCCATCCGGCGCATTTACGACGCCCTGGTTGCTGCGGACCCCCCGCCGACGCCTAGGGTGGTTCAGAGGACGCCGACGGTCGACTGGAGCCTGGTATGGTCAGCGGTCAACGCCGCCGTCCTCCCAGCCGATGTCCAGGAGTCCTGGTGGCTCGCTGTGCAGGACCTGGTGGCCACCCGACTGCGCCTGCACCAGATCGGCAGGTCGGATACGAGGGCGTGTCCGGACTGCCGGGTCACAGACGACGTGCTGCACCGCCTGACAGCGTGTGGCGACGCGAGGGCGACTTGGGGGTGGCTGAAGTCCGTCCTGGCCAGGACTCTCGGTCGCACGCCCCACCCCCGAGTACTACTGCAACCGGCCATCTCCGCCCCCAGCGGAGAGCACCGCGCTGCCACGATCTGGGCCATGGGACATTACGTCCATTTTATCCTCAGGGACGGCAAGGTCCTGAAGGAAGACTTTGCCAGGGACATCCTGCGAGCCAGGAGGGCGGTGTTGAGAGCGAAGCGGTGGTCAGAGATTTTGCGGAACGCTCTGCGCGAATTTGTGGTGTGAAAGACTGCATTCTTTTAAAATGTTTCTCCTTTCCAATTGTTTTATCTATTTTTAATCTAATGTTTTAAAGGCTTGTTACACTTTTATTGTTGAATAAATGATGGTTATAAAAAAAAAAGTGGCTAGCATCTCCGCTTGGTGAGCCTAAAGTCGCGGGTTCAAATCCAGCTATCTCCAGGTAAGTTACACTCCAGGTAAGAAATATTAGTATGAAGTGTGCAACTATGATGGGAAGCTTTGAGAGGGTAAGGACTTGAGGGGGACCCGAGGGGGAGGCGGGGCGAAATTTTTTGAACACAGCTAAGTATAGATGGAACTTTATTCTGTGTGCACTCCATGTGCACCTCTGTATGCAGTTGTGTGCACCCAGGTGTGCATATGACAATCCTGACAAGACTGCAAATCGAACTACCAACAAAACTGCACACAACCCAAGGGGACGAAAATACTACAGTTTTCTGAAGTTTAACTGCAGTCCAACTGCAGTTGTCTACACATATACATACTTGGTATTCAGTTTCTCTGCACTTTTTTGAGACTGTGCAACTGAACGTCAGTACGCACTTTGGTCAATAGGAGCAAAAGTATGCGAAGTTCGATCGGTGAATGGTTAAAACGTTAACAAACTTCAGCGTAAATTCTGATGTACCTGCAAACCACGGCTGCACTTTGAACCGCAAATCCTTCCACCCGGGACGAATTTCCCAAACCAACATGCGGTGGGATAGTTCAAATTCACTAATCCTTCATATATTTCGAGAGAATGCTTTGGGATTCAACACAGATCACTCACATTTCTCGCGAACTTGCTATTTGTTTATGCAGTTTCTCAGATTCTAATTTATTGAAGGTGTACCACTTGATACAACCTACAGATTGGATTCAGCGGCAGGGCCTTCCATACATAAGAGCTGTTCAGATACCACGTGGACACATTTTGGGTACTTTTTGCCCCCCCCCCCCCCCTTTCCTCTTGTCCACGAGGAAAAGAAACTTGTAGGGCTTCTCCGCATCCAGAGTGTGTTATTTGTGCCCTTTAAATCGTAGGCAGTCATCCAAAACTAATTTACTAAAGAAAATGTTTGTTTTTTCTCAAGAAAACAATGGGACTGCAGTGGCCAGGCTTGACCGGCCTTGACAAAAAGAATCAATATCTACAGTTTATATTCGCGACAGTAAAATAAACACAAGTAAGCCAATACTCTACTTAGCATTGCGTTTCTAGGACTGCTCAACAAAAATACACGTGTACACTCCCCCCCCTCCCCCCCGTGAACAATTGTGGATATTCCGTGAGTCCCCCTTCCCCTCTCCGTGTCCACGTGGTATCTGAACAGCCCCTACAGCTGAAGCGCTGGAACACGCAGGGTTGGCAACCCTTAGCATAGTACTAGTACTGGTCAAGGAGGATCCTTCTACCTTAAAAGCGGCAAACGTTAAGCATAGAAGAACGGAAATCTAAAATTAAATATTAAAATTTCGTTATTTTATATTCTTGTCGTTTTCGAGGTGAAGCAGCTTCCTTAACGTCTATAAATTGATGGTTTTCAGCTCCGTAGGGACAGGGTGTTTAAGGGGCGCTCACATTTTGCACGACTTTTTTGCAGCACCGCACTCAGAAAGAGATGCTTAGGGGTGTTCCTTTTTTACGTTTGAAAAAGAAGAGCGCAACGTTATGTTGTGAATTCCGGTTTGGAGATAATTTTAGAGAAATAAGGAACAAAACTTGTTCTTGACAAAAACTGTTCGGTATGTATTATTATCCAATAGCAAAAGATAGAACCGTTCTCCAGTACAGTCAGAAGACAGTGAACGAGGACACTGCCGTACACATTCACTTGCGCGAGAAACAACACATTCATATACAGGTGAACATTGGGTTGTAGGGAGGGCTATGACAAATTGCAAGGGGAAATTACCATATCTCAACACGTAACACCTTAGATTTCGAAACCAGAGATCCCGATGCAATGCCTCTGCTGAGTTGTCGATGTCGGTCCCACGTCGCTCTAATGCTGATGCTGCTGAAACAACGAGTGGGTAATTAGCTAGCAAAGCGATTGGGGCCATTCGCAAACAAAATGGTCCGTGGGTCAATTTTAGTACTCCAGACCAGCCATGGTCCTGGCGCTTCCTCTCTACCTCGGAGAGTGACCACATGGTAGGGTCACACAACGCATACCTCCTCCGCGCAACCTGGAGATTTGAGTCCTCGGGCCGCGCGGGGTACTGCTGCGCTGTCTGACCCTACTAACGAGTCGTGACATATCGTCAGCGAGAGCTAAGCCTCCAGAAATTTTGAGTTGGCTCGTGGCCGACGCCGTGGTGGAGATACTCTCTGCTGCGGTTACCCTCATACTGTTTACGCTTTTCTTCTTCCGTCTTCTCCACTTCCGGTTTGAGCTTCTCCGAAATACCCTATTGAGCATTTACTGCTGCAGCGTCTCGCAGCAGGCGCAGACGACAGGCCACGGACAGGCCACCCACCTCATGCACGACGAAAACTCACGTTTGATTACCTACCCTACTCTAACCCAACCCACTCTAACGCACCCTAGACTAACCCACTCATTGAAGACTTCTCTTCACCATTCAATGCTGCTCTAACCTAACCTACCCGAGCCCAACTAGTTTCCGTCCAAGGACGCCGTGCTTTGACCACTGGCACCTGCAGCAGCACCTACGGGGTCTTCTTCGGCATTGTAATTGAGGACTTCAGTATATGTTAGGCCGGGTCGGTTCCCATCGTTAAGTTTAAAATACAACTCCTTAGCAGTTTTCCTATTCGCACCAGCACCTAGGGTTGATTTCGGCATCTTGACTGGGGTCTTGGGGTGATTTTTGAAGGGGTCGATCGCCGTGCTCAAGTTTGAAATACGGATTTAGAAGTTTGCCTCCCGTTCCAGCTCCTGCACAAGAAGGTCCAGTTTTGCCAACCGGCACCTGCAGCAGCACCTGGGGTCCTTTTCGGCATTGTAATTGAAGTTCTGAGTGTATTTTAAGCGGGGTCGGTTCCGATCTTTAGGCTACAGACACACACACACCCCAGACAAACAGACAAAACATTTTTGGGCCTGGGGTCCTTTTCGGCATTGGAAGGGGTATTTTAAGCGGGGTCGGTTCCGATCTTTAGGCTACAGACACACACACACCCAGACAGACAGACAAACAGACAAACCATTTTTGGGCCTTCGCTACCGCTCAGCCAACAAATTGAAAAAAATTGCGAATTTAAAATTGGACTTGTACTTCATGCCGAAAAATAGCACTTACATAGGCTGAAATAGCTATAAAAGCAAAAAATTTCTAAAATTACTGAAAACCATGGGTGTAATCCGCCGAAATCCTAAAATCTGTGTACATAGTTTAAATGAGTGGTTGCCCCCTCGCTTCTTGAGCAGGAGCAGGAACAAAAGGAAAATCTTCTCAAAAAGCAGTATTTTAAACTTTAAGATGGGAACCGACCACGCTAAAAATACACTCCGGACCTTAATTACAATGCTGAAGAAGGCCCCAGGTGCTGCTGATGGTGCCAGAGGTCAAAACAGGGCATCCTTCGACCGAAACTGGTTAGACTAGGGTAGGTTAGTTTTGAGCGGCATTGAATACGGTAGAGAAGTCCACAATACGATGGAGGTAGGTACGTCCAGCGGTAAGGTTACAAACTTAGCGACCCCCGCGCCTCAAGACCGGCGCCCGCAGGGCGCAGTACTGACTGAATAGCGGTCACACTCGCCCGGTGACAGCCGCCGGCAGGCCAAGGTAGGTGTACGTCAGGCGTGGAGGGGCGGAACAGTGGTTCGCGATGAGCGAAGCCTGTTACGCCACGACGCGGTCTGGCGTACGCCCACCTTGTTTCTTACTCAACGAGAAAGTCAGAAAGTCGTTGGCAAAAGAGAAATGTCGCTACCTCACGAGATATAAGTAGCAGTGGACCGTCTTTTCTCGTGATTACACTAAATATGTCGTGAGGAAACGGACCGTGATAGTCCAGAAATGACCATGCCGATATTTTAACAAAAGAAAAAGCCTGCGAGTCGAAAATTTACGACAATCCTCAGATGCTTGCATTATACCGGTTAATAATGTACGGAATAAGTTGAACCACTATAAATCTTGAGGTGGCGTACGTAGGACGGCATCGACCTAGTCGCACTTACCTGCGTGCCACTGAATGTCACCGGCATGTCTGCGAACCAATTGAACGGCCTGACCCGCAGCTGCACGTCCGCTTCGAAGTCCCAAACGCCCATGACCGTGAAACTTTGTTCGGGGTGACCCTCCAGCGTCACGGTCATGCTGTTGCTTTCGGTGTACGCCACCAGGAATGTCAAGTCGCCCGAGCCGAAGCCATAGTGATTCCTCATGTCCCCCGGAACATCCTGCGACAGAGACGGCACTCATTACTTCGTTACGTGTTGGATAGACGGGGTTAGGCAGAGGACATGAGAGGCACTTACCTCATAGCAGTTACCTCCGTCCACCTCCGATGTGCATTTTTGGTTCCAATTGTAGTACAGTGATCCGCTGGGCCCGAAACCATGCACTATGGCCATAATGCATACGTCGGCTAAAAAGGGACCATAAATAATCTGATCAAGGGTGCATATCTCAGAAGACGCTCCTCGCTCCTCGACGTCGCGCATTTTGCCTTATTGCAGGCTGATTGCCTTATGGGCTGCCTACCTTCTAGGCCGGGCCCTTCGGCCGCCGTGCCCCCCCCCCCCCCCGCATTGTCTGTGCATGGGTGTAAATTTGAGGTCCTTTACTATGGGAATAAATTGGTTTTTGCATGCAGGTTGGACTTCAGTTTTACACTCCACACCCCTTAACTTTCAGACTGTTCAGACCTCTACAGATCATCCGACTTATCCCGGACAATTTTTCTCCGGAAATGGAACCAGATCGAAACACCAAAATTTCAACCTTTCTGCAAATTGGACCAGCCTACGATTCCAGCACGCGTTTCTGCAGACTCTTAAGACTCACACATTTATGGCTGCCTCAGCATTATTATTACTTTATCACTTCTGTGCTCAGTACATTTGCTGTTTAAGTCAGTGGATAATTCGCTGGATTGGTGAACAACTTCACTCTTCACTTTTAATAAATTCCAATTTAAAAATTACAGTTTTTCTGATGTTCCTGAAAATTTTCAAACAATTTTTTTAGACGGTATGAAAGCGGATTCAAATCGTTCTGGAATGGATTAAACCATTACAGAACAACAGTTTGCGAAGAATAGTCTCAACCATTCTTAAGGCGGTACGACCCGAATTTTGACCGAAGAGCTAGAATCTTGAAAATCGGTATACGCATAGAGTGAGTGATACTTAAGGGGTCCGTAAAATCCTACGCCGATTGTTCAAATTTGAACCGACTTACGGGTGTTCGTAAACGCCAATGTGGCCAACAAAAATGGCGCCGAAAGTATTTGTCGCACGCAGACGACAAGCACGTCGTTGTGAAGGGCCAACCTTCTACTACGCTATCAGACTAGTTTAAAGTTAGAGATTCGTCAACAACTGTTCAATTTGGGCGTTTGAAACGACCCCTTTTTTAAAAATTTGAAAATTGACACTTGGCGAAATAAGCGGGTATTTTGACTTACACTACAGGATAGATCACCACAGCCCCTATACATTTGATTCTATGTTTTTTTCTGTCCGTCTCGTAGTTTCGGTGCTATTTTTGTTGCGAGATGGGTCTGTTTTTGGACCCATTGCGTCTTTTGAATCTCCCGGGCTTCAGAAAACCTGCTGTACGGTGGCGCTGGTGGAGTGTGTAGGAACTACGACTAGAGATGGGCTGGGGAAGGTTGGGGGCATGACGACTGTGTACACAAAGCCAACACAGACAAAGAAAGCAATATAATGTGCCGCCCCGCCGGACCTCGTCTCGTCGGCCGACCCAGGCCACCGAGACCTGGCGGCTGGGTGGACGCAGCCCGGCCCGGATCTGCCTCATTGTTGCTCCTTTGGCCCGGCCGAGACGAATCCATGTGAAACTAATGCGTTAGGGAGTTCAGCGTTGTGCGTTCAGTCACCAGAAATAAATTTAAAAAGTTAGAATTTGTGACTCAGCTTGAGGAAAGAGTCCCGTTACGGTCGCGGCTCCAAGTGGTGCGCGCCGGAGACCCGGCGGAGGCTGTTGACACTGCATCAATGGGGATCCGTATAATTACTTTATGGCCGGACACAAAGATGGGAGGGCAACGGTGGGGCAGCGGTGGCTCAGTCACTTCACCAAAGCAGCAAGAAGCTTGAGTAGGAGGCCCAGTAGCCTATATAGAATCTCACACAGATAGGTGGTTTTCATTTTTAAAATCCTCAGCGACGGTAGCGCCATCCTACGGAAAATGGCTGAACAAAAACCTTTAGGGGGGTATCCGCAAAACTACCTTTGTGGATACTCTTTATAAGTGACTCTAGCCCAGGACCCGGCACGGCTCAGGGTCGTACCGCCCTAAAATGGTAGAACCATTTACGAAAAGTTAGCAGCACCTGCTGCTAAATTACAATTTCATTTTTAACAGCGCTGGATGGGGTCCTTTCTACAAACGTAGTCAACTCTTGCATTTATGGAACATGCACGGTACTTAGCCTGTTGCAGCATGGGTAGCGATTCCGAGGCTTTGCGCAAAATGACCATCAGGGCTAAAAAATTCAACCCTCAAAGCGAGAAGCCGCTTTTCGTTAATAATTACCCAGCACACATTAACTAACAATCCGTGTAATAAATGAATAACTCGTTAAGAAACTCACATGGGTCCAAACCGCACATGGTGAACCCCACGGAGCCGTGCTGCTTGTTGAAACCCACACGGACGGTGACGACATCACCGTTCTGCATAGTGATGTTGGGGGCTGCAAGCAAATCAGAGTTAATTCCTGCTGAACCCGGGTCGATAAATACCTTTGTGGTGCTCCAGTCGGAGTTGGAGGGGAAAGATGCCACTTTGGGGGCGTTTTGATGCGGATGTAATTTTGAAAGTAACATATTTTTTTCCCGGCCACAAGTCAGGACAGTCAGGAAAAAGTCCGGGGAGGAAGGTCGGTCAGGTCAAAAACTAAACAGGGAGTTTAAGTTATTGGTCAGGGATATAAATGTTTCGCCCCACTACAAAGGCCGTTTTCTGGTCGTTGGCGAATTTTATGGAAAATAGAGCTTTTGCATTTCATTTTCCTTCCCTCTTAAGCGCTTGCCTCCTTGGTCAGGGAAAAACGGTTTTGGTTCGGGGGAAAGTGAGGGAAATCGCTTTTGGTGATTTTGTGGCCCCCCCTGAATGGTCGGGTCCGCAGCGGCTAGTGTACGTCTAGTCAAAATTTTAGGAACGATACAAAAAAGACAATAATGCGCTAAAAGTTAAGGCATGTACGACATAACACACCCACTAAATTATGGAACATCAAATTGTGACCCGGATTAAGAATTTTTGTTAAAACTACTATTAAACTCCATCAGTACCTCGTCGATCCCCATTCTGAAAGACCGAGCGTGTTCTCGAAATCACAAGCGCCCTCCTTGCCTGTTTCGTTCCTGCTGGGCTCGCAAAACTCACCGCTGCACAGGGGGAAGCCCTCGTCCGAACCATCGTTGCAGTCGGCGAACCCGTCGCACTTGCGGCTGATGTCTAGACAAGCTCCGTCATTGCACGTCAACGTTAATCCTGCGAAGAAAAAAGGCCAAATGTGTGAGTCCTTCCCTTTTAACCCTCACAAGTAAAATGTATAGGGGTCGTTCACATACCAAGTAGTATTTTTTCAATTTTGTAATTTTACCTGTCTTTTTTTATTTACTATCATCACCAAAAAGATACTTTAAACTTAACTATACCTTTACGGTCAATCTGGGGGGGGGGGGGGGCATGTATATGAAAAAATATATCTGTAATAGCAACGTATTTTTTTTGCACTCAATCTACTTGTCACTACTCTCTACTTGGCCTACTGAGAAACAATATCGGCGCCAAAAGACCTGGCCGCGCGACCTGGCCCACTGGCTGGTTCGGCCAGTGGGCAGCTCATACTCAGGCGCTGCCTTATGGCGCGCGGCCTGGTAGACGTGTCCCCGAGAATTTTGTGCCATACGGTGGCTTCAGCATCGCGTAAAGCCGCAGTTTTAATGTCTGATAAAATACCACGTGACACAGCCTAGAACCCCCCCCCCCCCCCCCCTCGTTACACTGAGTGGTACTTGGTCGACCCCCTCCCCCTCCTCACGGATACCACTTGGTATGTGGACGATTCCGAACCACAGAAGGCCCTCCGTAACAGTGAAGGCCACCCCACACGGAATAAAAAGTTTAGTTGAGGCAACTGACATGTCAGTTGCCAGCGGTCCTCACTATCAGTTGCTGCAGCTAACCGACACACAGTCGCACACAGTTGACACAACAATGATGTTCAGTTGTCAGAGGCAATACTTTTGATATCGTAAAGAACTCGAATGAAGATGCGGACATGAATATGTTTGTTGCGAACGCGGACGTTTTGACTAAGTGAAAATGTGAGCTAGAAATTTCTCATACCGCGTCCCGCGAAGAGGAAATAGAGCATAAAGTGCGAAGTGTAGCCAACCACCGCCGTGAGTTGAACCCACGACTGCAGCGTATCATGCGTGCTCGGAACCCCTGAGCCACCGCTACAATTTAGACGCGGATCCTTTCCACCGCCATGTTAGGCCCATCTTATGTTTTTTTATGTCCGATGTCAGTCCTTCTAGCTGACGCAAGCTAGTTGTTACAGCTGAACGCAAATGTTAATGTAACAGTCCTCGAATAGCTGCCGGTATAACAGTGAAGCGTGCAGGTGACAAGTGAGGTTTGTACAGTCAACCATATACCTGTAGGCTCCCGCAACAATTTCAATTTTCTTTATGGCATCAAACTATTTCGCTGCTGCCAACAACGTGTCCTCCTTTCTGCCAACAGGTCCGCTCCGAACTGACATGTCATTTGCCACAACTGACTTTTAGTCACAACAAAACCATTTTTTCCGTGCAAGAGCAAGAACTTACCTGGCAGCACTGTAAACTTCTACGTCGATTCATTTGGCGGTGCAATAAGGTAAATGCTCAATAGAATACATTTTAGCTCCTTCATTTCTGGACCTTTCCGGAATATACTAGCATTAGGAGCCGCGAAGTCCCCTCGCCAATGCCGAAGCACACCGCGCGGTACGGTACGCAGCCGAAGGGCTACTCACCGTTGCAGACGGGAAAGGCCTCGTCCGAGCCGTCCCCGCAATCGTCCTGGCAGTTGCACTTCAACTCGATCGGTAAACACTTCCCGTTGTTGCACTGGAAATCCCTGAGCCTGCACTTCGCCTCGATTCCTGCGGACAAATAGGTGAGATTAAGGACATGCTGATATACCACAAGTCTGTGTGTTATCCCCATGTTGATGGGACAGACGTCACCACTTTAGGAATTTCCTAGAGAACACTTCTTACGCGCTCACACGTGAGCTCATTAGTTGATGATTGATGTGCTACACGAAACCCCTGTTTTCTCAATGGCAGCCTTGGCGGCAAGGGTAGACAACTTGTTGTGTACTTCAAACAGTTGAGTGACGCACGGAAAAAAAGTTTAGTTGAGGCAACTGACATGTTAGTTGCCAGCGGTCCTGAGAACACTGTCAGTTGCTGCAGCTAACCGACACACAGTGGGCATAACAATGACGTTCAGCTGTCAGAGCAATACTTTTGACATCGTTAAAGAACTCGAGTAAAGTTGCGGAAGTGAATATGTTTGTTGCGAACGCAGACATTTTGACTAAATGAAAATGTGAGCCAGAAATTTCTCATACTGTGTCACGTGACGAGAAAATAGAGCATAAAGTAGTCACCCACCACCGTGAGTTGAACCCACGCCTGCAGCGTATCTTGCGAGCTCGGAACCCCTTTTTTTTTGTGTTTTTTTTTTTTTATGGGGACTTGTTAGTCCTTTATTGAATCTTTACATGAAAGATAGTTTGGAAAGTTAAAACAAACAAAGAAAAGCGCAAGAAGGATGCTTTAAAGCAGCGCATGTAGTTTTAATGTATACATACACATTACATTGATTGGAGGAGAACAGCAGGATGAGATGATTGTGAATGACAGATGTCCAGGCCATACATTGGTCGGAAACTATAATACAAATACACTCTACGTTCATTGGGAACGTCTGCAGAAGGAGCTATCCTATTAGATGACCAGAGTGGGATCTGAGCATTAGGAAGTCTGCTTACGTCCGGGTCTTTCCATCCTCAGTAAGTGAATGCTAAGGCCGGAGTTCTATGATGATTCTGTCTGATAGAGCCATTTGGCTCAAAAGGAACGCCTCCAGGAGGTTGGAAAACTTGTTGATTGTCAAAAACAGGTAATACATTAGTTGAACAATTAATAACAGCAAGACCGTTTTTGGTCTCATTGTTACGTACAGTAGTTAGGAATAGAGAATCGGCTTACGCCATCTAGGATAAGTGGTTGAAATTTTAATATTTCATGACTTCCTTGATAAAATTGACTATTATTAGAAACTAGGGATACAGTTGGATCTACAGTGGGTACCATTCCAGCGTCAATGTAGCTATTCTCAATGAGAAGGCCGTTGAGAGCACTGATGTTGTAGGTAGATGAGGTCACATCGTAGGGAGAAAACCATTCTACGTCTTGGTAGATATGTTTCTCGCAGTCGAAGGTCTCGTAGATGATGGGCTCGGCGGTTGTTACAGCGTCGGTGGCTTGAACGAGGTACAGGTTGGCGCAGTTTCCAAGAGCGGCGGGTGGAGCGGTGAGGTTACCGTTCATGCGTCTGGGGGGCACTAGAAAGTGCATGTCTGCGGCGAAATCGGCGTCCGTCCTCTTGTTAATAGCAACAAGGTTGCCTTCATGAGGTAAAGTGTTGAGAAGGTGGTGGGTTGGAAGCTGAAGTGACTGGATGGAGTGACTTAACAGGGCGGCACTACAAGCGTCTGCTGCAACGTCAGTTACAGTAACGCTTACACCGAGTTCTCTGAAATGAGAGGAGATGTCGGCGAGGGCGGGCCTGATAACGGGGATGTTGTTTCGTCTGCATCCGAGGATGAGGACATAAGGATTGACTTCTCCTCCGTTGTTGAAAACAACCGGGAGTAGATCAATGCCCGAGAAGGTCGGACGTTGCGTAATCCGTCGTCCAAAAATAGGGTTGTATAATCTTCTGAGAAAATCGTAGTTCCAGTTGGAGTGTAAGCGGTGGTGGACGCCATCGAGGTAGGGTCCACCAACGAAGTTGGTGATTCGGTAGTGAGCAGCGTCAACTTGGCAAATTTCTCAGGCAAAGAACTCTCTCCATATAAGGCCGGGATCGGCGTTGGAGGGTCTCGAAGCGAGGAGGTCATGAGCTTTCCAGAATTTGGAAGCTGGGAGTGTTCTTCCGTAGTCATTGCTGAAGGGGAAGGCAGCAAGATTCGGAACGAACAGGCACTTTGTCCGTCTTGCGTCATAAGTAGGCGCAATAGGCAGGAGGAGGTCTTCTAGAAATGGTGGAACCCAGAGGTTAGCTAGGAACTCACTAAAGTCAGCGTAGGCTACTGTGTTAATAAACTCAGCGGCATAGGCAGAAGTTGTCTTTCTGATAGAAATATCAAAGGTGAGTTGAACAGCGCAATACACAGCTATACAATAGGCAACTAGCGAGGGGGGGGGGCTGACAAATGGATGTCCGCCTACTTCTAGGTGAGGGTACAGTGAAATAACGTTGAGCTCTATGTATGCAACGATGTAGCGGTAGTCCGGCTGGACATCGATGTTAAACTCGTTTCCGTAGTCAATCCGGATGCGTCGAGAGATATCGAAGATTCGATATTCGATATCGAGATTCGAAGACCTTTGGAGGAGGAGCTTTCTCGAGGGAGTCAGATGATGAAGACTTGCGGAATGATTCTAACGGCTGGGGATTCTTCAGCTCGAACTCGAACTTCGAGGACCGTTTGGTAGCGGGTGGCTCGGTCGGAGTGGCGACTGGAGGGGGCTGCGGTACAACCGGAATGTTAATAGGGGGGTTGTCTGCAACCGGGGGTGCCGGAGGAGGAGGTACCACTGGGGGAGGAGGGGGGGGGGGCTGGGGTATCAGCATGCTTCTCCTTCGGTGGGTTTGACATCTGAGCCACCGCTACAATCAAAGACAGGTTGCTACCCACCGGCACCTAAGGTCCATCTCATGTTTTTAGCAGATGATACCTCTAAATAGCACTAGCATAGCCTAGCTAAACTAAATCATATTGAAGAAAGAGGTGT
Source organism: Odontothrips loti (assembly GCA_038380765.1). Lineage (NCBI taxonomy): Eukaryota > Metazoa > Arthropoda > Insecta > Thysanoptera > Thripidae > Odontothrips > Odontothrips loti. The sequence continues at coordinate 5,727,726 of CM076249.1, forward strand.
CAGCTAGCTTGTACTTTCATTGTAGGGGGAGCCGCGTCCGTCGCGTCGCGTCCGCGTCCGCGTCCGCGTCGCGCATCGCATCGCTCCTGGCTCGGCTGTCTGCCAGCTTTGCCAGCCCCGCCGCGCTCCCCACCGCACCCACCGCAGCGCGGGACGGCTGAGAGGGGGAAGGGACTCGGGAGAGAGAGAGAGAGAGAGAGAGAGAGAGAGAGAGAGAGAGAGAACGAGACGGAGTTAGCCGGACGGGAAAGGGAGAAGGGGGCGGAGGGCAGGAGGCGTATGGGCAGACACAACGTCGCACCATGACGCCCACTGTATTAAATTATTCCAGTAGCAACGAAAACACTGTTTTGATTACCATTCCTATCCCCACTACTATCAGCACTTTAAATGATATAAAAGAAGACCCTACATGGCAACATACAACACATTATCTGCTGCCCTGCGATGAGCGTTGTCACACTCCCCCTTTTATGAAAGTTGGCTTTTACAAATATTAGTGGAAAATTAAATTGGTAGGTTCTTGCTGTTTGACCAAAACTTGGGGGAGGCACAAACAATGATAATAAATTAAAAACAAATTCCAAAAATTAAACACAACGTCGCACCATGAAGGAAAGTAGGAATAAAACCAGAGTATCATCTGCTTTCATGACGGTTTTGGAATCGTCGTTTTTTTTAAGTTCGATGTCAGTCGTTATAGCTGACGCGTGCTCGCTTTTACAGCTGAACGCCAATGTTACTGCAACAGTCCTCAAATAGCTGTCGGTCTAAACAGGAAAGCGTGCAAGTGACAAGTCAAGTTTGTTCAGTCAACCATATACCTGTGGGCTCCCGCAACAATTTCAATTTTCTTGATGCCAACAAAAAATTTGCTGCTGCCAACAACGTTTCCTTTCTGGCAACAAAATGTGTTCTCAGGTCCGCTCCGAACTGACAAGTCAGTTGCCACAACTGACCTTTAGTTACGACAACAAAACCCTTTTTTCCGTGCGTATATGTTGCCACATTTGGGCGATGTGAACCCACATCGTCACAACAGGGCGACAGTTTTCCGGCGGCACAATTAAAGCACACACTTAGCTTAATTTGAGCTTCTGAATACCATTTGCTTTTAATATCATGTGACGTTGGCTGAGGCACTAAAGAGGCGCTCGGTTTCCTCTATAACACGGCCTCTGGGCTAGGCATGGCATTTAGTTAGCCGGTACTTATACGGTTAGGTGGGGCCTGCATGCAACCATGCGATGCAGGCGCGGATCACGGGGGGGGGGGGGGGGGCAAAGGGGTTATGCCCCCCCCCCCCCCCCAGGATGTTATCAAGGCGCCCGAAGGGCGCCTGAAATTTAGGCAACCCGCCGAACTTTTCGCCTGTAAGTAGGCAAAAAGTGGTACATTGCCCCCCCCCCACAAGTCAATCCTGGATCCGCGCCTGATGCGATGTTCCGTCTGCCTTGGCCAGATCCAGATTTTTTCGCCAGACACAGCCAAACTATGCGTTACCTTCTTATACAAGGGAGATCACTCGAGTGCACCGAGGGGTCCACGGCTCGAGACAATCAAGCACAATCATCGATCAAAAATCTTAGAAACTTCATTAAAATGAGGCTGGAGCTACATGGCTGACAACGGCCGAAAAACGCCTTTACTGTACTTAAATGTTGAATCGTCTGTAAATTTGATGCAACAATCAGTGTACACTTGGGCATAGTTATGGACCCCTCGGAGTGTACGCCAGACTGTCTTATGGAACTGGCTTCGCGATAGCTCACGGTATCTGTTGCGCGACATTGATTTTTCCAGTTAATGTCCACAAAAGCCTTAGGAGGAACGGATTTTTATTATCAAAGGGAAGAACGCTGTTTCTGAGCTTAGCCGTCAAAGGCAATTTTTTTTTACCGATGGTCCCCAAAATTGCTGCTACGTTGCAAAATTTGGTCACGGAACGTTGCAAACTCGAAACAGTGTAATGATTAAACATTTGGGCTGCACAGCTCAGCTACAGTAGCAACAGTTTTCTCTCCACGTTTTGTCTCACCAGCCAACGCCACCACGAGGACCACCGTCAGAAGGGCCACCGTCTGCTGTACCACCGCCATACCGATAGTTGAATGGACTGCGGGTGTTCGGTGTCGGACTTACGGCGCCTCTTAACGTGTTCCGGAGTGATCAGGTCGTACCCTGCCCGCCCACTTAAGATAATGGGACGCGGCATGTGTCGTAAGAGTTCCGATTCGCAGAATTCACGCAACTTTGATAAGAAAAGTACTTTTCATCGTCATACGACAACACTCATGTCCTGAAGTGCCGATTAAGGGGCCATCTGAATTTTTCGTTATCAATCAGTATACGAAAGAGTTGTTATTTGTTTATAGGTGGGTCCTTTCTCGAGGGGCGTCTATTCTAGAGGTTGCGTTATGGAGTTCGTAAGCCTGAGTAAGTAATTAATGTATTTAATGGCTGGCTTGGGCTACAATCTGCTACGGAACCATCCACTCACCCTCTGGTCTCCTGGTGTCACCGCACTGAGAAAAATAATTACAGAGCATCGAAGTGTGTTCTAACCGTGCCGCATCTCCGCTGCAACCAAACTGTTCCGTTACTCACCACAGAACTTTGGACCGGCTAACCAGAAACTTTGATTGTAGTGCTGATGCGGCACGGATAGAACATACTTCGATGCCCACACCCAGAATTTTGATTCCCTGTTCAAACCATTTTTCTCAGTGCGGCCGAAGCGCCTCGCCCAAGCTCTTGGTGTGAACTGTACTCAGTGAAGAGGGCTGAGGGCCCGGCTGGACTTGTCCAGCGGCAAACGAGTAGTGGGGGAAGGGCTTATCAGGTCTTATCAGAAAAGGGTGCCGTCCCCCTAGATGCGGGGCCACTTGTGTGCGGGGCCTTACAAGGGAGTGCCACGAGGTGTAAATCTGGGATTTGGCTCATACTCCGGATTTCGAAAGTACCTTGCTTGGAATAAAGGAATTTCACAAAAATTTCGGCGGAATTCCATATCTACCCTGTTTTGTGGCCATGCAAAGTAGCAAAAAATTGAAAAAAAAATCGAAAAATTCGATTTTGACCAAAAAGATTCCTTACGTCATAAAACGTCGAGAAATGGTGAAATTTTTGGTTTTTGCGAGAAAAAAAATTTCCTCACAATTCTGGCTCAGGACTTGTAAAATTTTTCAAGTGTCGATTTTGACAAAAAGCTTTGCGGGGTTATAAAACGTCCAGAAATGACAACATTTTCGGTTTTAGCGACACTTCTTTTCCTTTCAAACTTTTAGATACGTCGAAGAATACTAGCCAGCGACAGGCATGGAGAACTCTTTAGCGTTCTAGGACAGACTCGTTCTTTGATTTTTGATTGAACATAACGTTTTGAGATTTTCATAGTTCAATGTTTTTGGTTCTCACATGTGCAAACTATTTTTGCACAATCAGTACTTGTGTTTTTATCTCATCTTAAGTGGCCTTCGCCACTGATCTATTGCTCCCAAGCCCTCTCGAGTGCGCGAAAAGTGATTGTTGACTGCGGGCGACGGTCCCAAGACAAACTTCCACCGATCTGCGGTCTCTAAAAACGGGTATTTTTGGGTTTTTGTTTTTGAAAAGTCTTTTATGTCACTCTCGAAACTACATGAATGCCCATCGAAAACGCCGCCAAAACAGAATCTCTCCGTTACGTAGTTTTCGAGATGAATAGGGGTGTTAACTGACGGGGCAAGCGCAACACTCGTTCTTTTTTTGCTTCTACGTCACAGAAGTAGTACAGGAAGCAAAGAACGAGTAGGTCCAAAAAATTTGCCGTTTAGAGCTTTCAAACTTCTCATAAAGGAGCATGGTCCATCATAGCCCATAACTGTGGACCGACCGCAAGCGTCTAAACCTAATATATCAAGACGGTCGACAGAAGTGTGTTGTAACATCATGGCTAGATTTTAAGAAATTAACAAGTACCGGATAGTTTTGTGAGCATTGTATTTTATTTTCACAGAGTAAGAATGCATATGACAGAGGCCGGTTTGGAAACCTGTTAATGCCGGTAATCTATCCTTAATGTGTACATATTGTGTTACGTACGCAAGGTCGTAAATCAAAATAATAAACAAGCAACAAAAGAATTTCCAAAGTAACGCAGCACCAAACTGCAAATAAGTTGTGTATAATACTTCACATGACTGACTAGTACGTAAAACAAATTCAGCTACAATAACGAAAACGAAACAAACGAAAAAGATTTGTATCAGGAAAACATAACAATAGGAGTGTAGCTCCTTTTTTCTTTGGCAGAAAACTAATTTTGTAGTTTCAATACTAAAAGCGAAAAAAAAGAAGAAAAGGAAAGCTTCACTATCACATATAGAAATCAAAAAAAAAAAGAAAAAAGACAGTCCTGTCTACGCTACAAAATTGTAGCAGAGATGATTGTTAATAAAAAAACAACTGAAGCACAAATGTTTTTTGCACCAACTGCACGTGATGAATTTCATGGTGTCCTCGCACTCTTGGCAGTCGGCACTATCTACAACGAAGCAAAATCTGACTGGGTTGGGGAAGGCCTCTGGTCGGTCGCAGATGTATCCACTCTGAAACCAACAGCACTATTAAAGAAGCAACAGTGTTCGATTATTCAACGTCTTGCTCTAAAAATTAGGCTAGCCACGTTCCCCGTATTTTGGCGACCACGTACGTACAACTCCAAACCGCTTTGCTAACAGAAGCCGAACAAATTTTCCGCACTACTAGGCGCAGTCTGTCATACTGTACACGTTTTGGACGAGAGACGAATTGATTTAGTCTGTGATATATAATTGTAACCTAATAGCGTACGGGCATAGATAATGTAAAAAGGGTTGAAAGACTCTTGTTGATGCATTTTCATTCAAAAGCAGTTCTCAAAGGCAGATTATATACAGCTTCACATTACGAACCTTGAACCAGCTATATTTAAAGAGCGACTCGTAACGTGGAGAACACAGCTGGTTATAAATAAGAGATTGTAGTTTTAAGATGTTGTTACGTTGAGCAAGCTCCACATCAACATCATGTAGCATAACATAATCGCTAATGTGCCTTGTTAGATTTTTATAGATACGAAACCCATACACGTCCCATGGTTGTATCATACTCGTCGTGCCCGGTGGAAGGTGTTGGACGTGGAGTTTCCGGTCAGCTGGAATGCAGCTTTGGATGTTTTCTTCGCTAAAGGCTGACCAAGCGTCAAGAAGAATCACACTCTCGTTCCCAAGAGAAGACATCAGGACCCCTGCAAGGAAAGAAAGTCAAGGACCCGCAAAACGTCTACCTTCGGAATCTGCATAAATTATCAAGTGGACTACGCGCAACGTGCAAAAACGGTAGGTTTGTACTTAATAAAAATGTATCTTACATTAACCCATTGATGAATGTGTCTTTTTTCCATTTTCCCTGATTTAGATGCTGCAACGAGAACATTTGGTGGTTTGTACATGGTTTGTTGGACAATTGGGCCAAACTCTCCTGTAAGTTACACAAGAAAATGTGAAAACACCTTAACGTTAGGAAATAAAAAGGTGCGCAGAAAGGCTTTAAGTAAATTCGTTGTTACCATCTTTTTCCTGCAGAATAACATACAGTGGTTCTATTAACTTTCCAGAGGCAGACATTGTTGGCAAAATTGTATAGCTGTGGGTAAGAGCATTTTTTCTTTGGGCTAAAATCTCTACCTTTTTAACACCCTTTTCATCTAGTGTTCGACCGCCATGCATCTCACACGAGAAACCACCGTGGTCAGAATTCACTACACTGTCTGGGCCGTACTGTTCAATTAAAGGTTGTGTTTCCAGGACACAATCCAGAGCATCATTTTCAATGGCTTCTTTCTGATTTATATCTTTCTTTGAAACAAATTTTGTTATTTTCCTTGAGACAATGCTATTACGTGCTTTGAATTTAGTACACCAAGATCTAGAGCCCTTAAATTTTCTGCACTGTATTTCCTTTGCCTTGTGAACGGCCCATCTACGCAAATCAACATCGTGGATCTGTCTCCTGTTCTGTTTTGCTTCTAAAAATTTTCCATATGTGTGTTGATTTATAGTTTTAATTTTGGAGAAATAAGATCCACCAGATTTGATTTGCTTTTGCCAACGGTGCAGAAGAGACTCCTGATTTTTAGAAAATATTAGGAAGCAACACAATTCAGAGGAAGTAAAGAATATGTTTGCATATGTTGCAAATTTTCCATTTCCGTACGATTTATTTTTAGTAATTAGAGCGTGCACAATATAAATAAAGACTATTATAATTAACAAACCTGTGTTACTTTCTTGTACTTTGAATTCACACTAGTCCACTTCCTCTTCTTTTTTGTTGTGTTGGCCACAGTATTAGGGAAGTTTTCCTTGTTGGCATCACACTCTTTAACCCAATATTTCACCGCCTTTTCTTTGTAGTCATCTGATACTGGGCATTGTCCATAGTCTTTAGTAATGTCCGCCTCCGATTCATTGTCAGAGTCATCCACAGCTTCAACGTCATCGATGTGGACACCACAACCCTCGATGACAAGGTCATGGACCTTCTCAACATACGTTGAACCATGGGCTATGGATTGCGTAATTACTTCTGTAACGTACGAGAAACAGAGATGGAATGTGCCGCAGAAAAGGGGCTTTTGATTTCCAATTCAGTTTTAAACAAACCTTTAAGTGAAAGTGCAAAGTCCTCCTCTTCCGCAGTTACTGGAGATGCTTCAAAATTTGAAAATTCGTTGACTAAATATTTTGCTACGTTTAATGGATTCATGTTCCTCGTAGACCTGCAAAGCATGACCGCATTTCTAAAACAATCACACAGTAAACGAAAGATACGCAAGAAAAGTAAAAGCGCAACAATGAGAGGGTGGGAGAGAGAGAGAGAGAGAGAGAGAGAGAGAGAGAGAGAGAGAGAGAGAGAGAGAGAGAGAGAGAGAGGGTTCAAGATGTAGGCGTAAGCCGAAACTCTCTGCAAAGGAAAACGATATGTAACCGCGAAAAAATGCTAAGGAACCCTACTTTGCACTCGGAATAGTCTATCAACAAAGCGAAAAGCTATTTAAAGCAGACATAATAAAGTCGAACCTCCGTAACAGGACACTAAAACACAAAAGGAGCACGTTGGAGGGGGAAGAAAGCGCATGGAAGCGTGGAACCGTACGATCGGTCTGTGCCACAATGGAAAACGCCACGAAAGGAGAGAAACGTATCCGACAACAAGCAGTGGTTGAAGTAAAACCCTCTGCGAAAACTACGTTTCGGAAGGCTGGAAGCAGGACTCCAAGAGGACAAAGGCACACCAAAAATACAAAAAACGGATCGGTCGTGAAAGCGCGTGGTAGTGGACGTAGTGTGGTGGCGAAATATTCGTAAGCGAGGTAACGGCACACGGGGGATGGGTTGGAGGTGCAGTTTAAAAAGCGCAAACGGGATAACAGCGGGCGAAATATTCGTAAGCGAGGTAACGGCGCACGGGGGATGGGTTGGAGGTGCAGTTTAAAAAGCGCAAACGGGATAACAGCGGGCGAAATATTCGTAAGCGAGGTAACGGCACACGGGGGATGGGTTGGAGGTGCAGTTTAAAAAGCGCAAACGGGATAACAGCGGGCGAAATATTCGTAAGCGAGGTAACGGCGCACGGGGGATGGGTTGGAGGTGCAGTTTAAAAAGCGCAAACTGGATAACAGCGCACTCCGGAAAAGCCCGAGACGAAAGTGAACAGTCGCAACGAGGAAGGAGAACGCTGGCCAAAGTATGAGAAGTTGGGTGTTTTCTAAAGAAGAAGAAGAAGAAGAAGAAGGCGAGCGGGGTTCCGAAAACACGATTTTTCCTATTTCTGCGTTTTTCCTCTTCGTTACGACTTCTAACTTCCGTTTCGATCTTGTCCAGAGTACTTTATTTCTGCCAAAAACAAACAAGTACATATCTCTGATGAGACTTCAAAACGGAAGTTGAACACTTATACACTGAAAATTGTCGAGAGCAAGTATAAGTAACTTACACGGCATGTTGAGCAAATTCGGACATCATGTTGCGTATTTGACGCGACGCATTAGCACGAAATTTTTCATACCTTTCCGGTCTAGAAGTGTTCTTCAGATTCCGCTTCAGGGTCTCGGAAACCTTTGTAGACGCGTACTTAACTTGGAATACCGTCTCGACAGAAATATGCAAAACTGCAATCTTTAGTATACCTCAACGTATCTAGAAGTTTTAAAGAAAAAAAATGTCGCAAAAACCGAAAATGTTGTCATTTCTCGACGTTTCATGACCTCGCGAAGCTTTTTCGTCAAAATCGACAATCTAAAAATGTTGCAAGTCCTAGGCCAGAATTGTGAGGAAAAATTTTTTTCTCGCAAAAACCAAAAATTTCACCATTTCTCGACGTTTCATGACGTACGGAATCTTTTTAGTCAAAATCGACAATTTAAAAAATTTACAAGTCCTGGCCCAGAATAGTGAGAAAATATTTTTTTTTCGCGAAGACCAAAAATTTCACTATTTCTCGACGTTTTATGACGTACGGAATCTTTTTGGTCAAAATCGAATTTTTCGATTTTTTTCAACTTTTTTGCTACTTTGCATGGCCACAAAACAGGGTAGATATGGAATTCCGCCGAAATTTTTGTGAAATTCCTTTATTCCAAGCAAGGTACTTTCGAAATCCGGAGTATGAGCCAAATCCCAGATTTACACCTCGTGGCACTCCCTTGTTAGGGGCGCAAGTGATATTCCTGACATATTTATGATTAATCGCCGTGTGACCGGGTGTGATCCAGCCAGAAGGTCGGTCAACTCAGACCTGGTCAGAGTGGTCCGAGCGCGGATTATACGAGTGTGCAACAGAGTTAGCAAAGTCGGCCAACTTCAGCTGCTATTGTAGGCTACATTCCGATTTCAAAAAACTTTTAACTTTAGAAGAGTGCTTAAATTTTTTTTATGATATTTATAATTTTAGGCAAAACGGCTCGTGTGACGAGGAAAATGTATTAAACATTTTGACTTCATTTATGCAGCAAAGAACACTTTCGACTCTACAACCGTTTTTGATATCTGAGGTGTTCGATGCAGGGCCGAGAACATCCACTTGTGTTTAGTTTTTTTTTTAATGATTAAAAAACGCTGTCACGTACGCATCCGAAAATCAGGGATGGGCACGTTAATTCAACGTTTAACGACGTTAATTAACGCTTGTTAATTATTCATTAACGATAACGATAACGCGCTACTTTTTGGCACAAGCATTAAGGCTAGCGCGTTAAGTTATGAAGGTGAGCTAACAGGTTAACGCCGTTAACGTTAATCCGACTTTTGCCTATTTCCCTTTCCGTCGTCTGCCTATGTCTTCCACGAAACCGATTTTGCCCTTGCGTGCTGTTGACGCTCGGTGCTCGCGTTTCGTCTCGAGTCCTGGTTCCTTGACACCCCGTCTCCATCGCCGGCTCGGACGGGCGGCGGCGGAGAGGGGCGAGTGTGGTCCAGTCAGTGATGATTTGCGTTTTGAACAGTAAACGCAATTTTAAAGTTTTTGTTTTAAAATGAATCTGTTGTTCTTAATGTTCTGACTTGCAATGAAATTGCAATAAAATGTTCGAATTTAAATGATACAAAAACCTTTACTTATGTATGTACCCCTCTGTAAACTTTTTGAGTAAGATGCTTACTATGAAACAAAAAAAAAAAAAAAAAGAAAAAAAACATTGAATCCGCTCCCAACGCGTTTGTTGTCATTTTCTCTCCATGTTGCATTTTTTTTTTATTAACGTTAACGCCGTTAGTCGTTAAACTTAACGATAACGCGCTAATGTTCACCAGACCGCGGTAAGTTAGCGCGTTAAGTTAATAAACCCTTGATTAACGAATAATTTCAACGCGCTACCTTTAGAAGTTAACGTACCCAACCCTGCCGACAATCCAGGAGAGGTAATCGCAAATTACCCGTCCTTGTCAATGAGCGCTTTTGCGTCTAGCAGCCTGTGCACTAGGTATTAAGGCCATAATCTAACTTTAGTAGGAGTCCTACAGTAGGACTAAACTAGTGTGGGGCACGACCATTTCAAGGTTTGTCCCTAGAGACGTGCGGGGGACAGAGGAAAAGGGACATATTTAACCTTTGTTGTCCCTCCCTAGGGACACGTTGACAGTGGGAAAGACAGGCCTCGAGTCAAAATCCGTTCAGGGACATGATAGAAACAGCTCAAGGACATAGAAATCTGTCACTGATGTGTCTTTCGGCTCATCATGGTTAATGCGTTAACATCGCAAATAAACGTTAACGACTTGCGTTCATGGGTCCGCATTAACGTTAACGCGTTAACATTTCAAATTAACGTTAACAACCCTGTGTAAAGCAACTTCGGGCATACTAATTTTATTCTTCAAACTGCAAATATTTTGAAGTGTTGTTTCTACACTAGAATGTTTCAAAATAGGGTAGAAACTCAACGTAAGTTGAAAAGAAATCAAGGATCTCTAAAGTGCATTCAGTATGAGGGGCAAGACAGAGTACCTACGGCTGCGGCGTCGCCCCACGAACCAACGTCAAAACTGGGGCTTAGATCTAGCTGGTGATATGTTCCGACCATTTGGTACAACGCTGAACTCTCACCACGCGGAGTCGTGCTGTTGCTGTGAGACCCTACCAAATAAAATAGTCGGAACGTATCATCAACATTTTTACGTATCGTTTCAACGTTGGCCCGTAGTCGACGCCGCTGCCGGAGATACTCTCTCCTGCGGTTTCCCTCATACTGGATTCGATTTTGTGATTCATAATTTCATCTTAAATTCTGAGTTTCTCTGTAACACCGTATTGTAAACAGAAGCTTTCCCCTTTTTAGCCCGTCCCGACACGTTTCTTTAGAAACGGCAGGAGCCGGGATTATAGTCTGATGCGTCATGTTCGTTCGTTCGGACGTGTGTACGCCGAGTTACTGTTCATAGAAGAACTTCAAATTTTGAGGATCAACTCCATTTTCAACGTAGAATCACGTGCGGTGGCAACAATTTTCGATTTGTACCGCATTTCTGAGCAGTGAAAATATTTCTGTTTTTGTTTAGTGGGGTTAGGGTTGGCCACCGCCGCAGAGGGAGAGGCCGTTACAGTAACACGGGACGGGCTCAGGTTCACGATTTTAATCGTAACGAATACATCTACAGCCGGGAACTTCTAGGGAGACTTGAGGCGGGGGCTGAAGGCCCCCCACGGAAAAAAGAGTTTTGTTGTAATTTAAGGTCAGATGTGGCAACTGAAATGTCAGTTCGGAGCGGACCTGAGAACACATTTTGTTTGTCAGAAACGAAACGTTGTTGGCAGCAGCAAAATTTTTGTTGGCATCAAGAAAATTGAAATTGTTGCGGAAGCCTACAGGTACGGTTGACTGAATAAACTTCACTTGTCATTTGCACGCTTTCCTGTTTAGACCGCAGTGCTGGATGCAGTTCTGGCAGCAGTTCCGACAACAGTTCATTTGGGCCGCAACCCATGTATTCTCCATTAGAAACTGAATTTAAAGGAAACACATTATTATTATTTTTATTGAGAATAAACATAGAAATGTGAGTTTATTCTTAATTTTTTGTATTAATATCTGAATTTTTTGAACATATAGAAGAAAAATACTATTACACTTTGTGAAATACTGGTGGGCCCGAAGTGTCACAAAAATGGATTTGGTTTCAATTTTTTTATTTCTTTATATTAGTTATTCGGAATTTTTATTTGGTTAGCTCTTCCTTAATTTTCAATAACGGAGGAAACGTAGGTGATTTAAAGTTTCGAAGTTTTTGTTTTTTTAAACAAGTTTGTACTTCAAAATGCAGGTGAGACAGAAGGGAAGACACCGCGTTGTACGGGAAATTTCATAGTGTGCAGCGACTGAACACATTATGTCAAACGGGAAATGTGAGGGGAATTGTGGCGAGACTTCACTGTCGATAGGTTGGCTGGTCGCGGCGCGGACCGCGGCCCCCTAGTTCTCACTGGCACTGACCGGTCGGCACATCGACAATGTTCCGCTCTGAGGCTTGTGCCTCTCGTGCATACTCTAGGGTCCGAAGCGGTCGCGACTCTTGAGTTGCCTCCCTTTTAACCAGGGCTCGACTCGGCTCGGCACATCAACAATTAGGGCTGTTTCACGAGAAAGATTTTTAGCGTGGCAGGAGAAGGATGGATGATACTAACGCAGCCACTTGACGAGCCGAGCACGCTAGCTCTGTCTTTTTCTTTCGCTACTGGATGGAATGAGAAAGCTGAATTTGAACTCGGTTTTGAGACTGTCTGCTGCATTTCTGGAGTGTAAAACAACGTCCGACGCCTTTGTATGGGTATTATGCAAAAGACAGGAAGGTCTGAAAAACTTCTCACAGAGACTTTCGGTTTTGGCGTAAGGGGCACCATAGGAAATTAAAAAAATACTATTACACTTCGTGAAATACTGGTAGGCCCGGAGTGTCACAAAACTGGATTTAGTGCAATTTTCATATTTACTATTTTTTGTAATTAAGAATTTTATGATTATCTGGTAGTTCATTTTTATTTACAAAGGGAACGTGAACGTGGATGACTTTAAGTTTTTTTGTTTCAACGGGAAATGTGAGGGGAATCGTGGCGAGACTTCATTGTCGATAGGTTGGCTGGTCGCGGCGCGGCCCGCAGCCCCCTAGTTCTCACTGGCACCGACCGGTGGGCACATCGACAATGCTCCGCTCTGAGGGTTGCGCCTCTTGTGCATGTTCTAGGGTCCGAAGCGGTCCCGACTCTTGAGTTGCCTCCCTTTTAACCAGGGCTCGACTCGGCTCGGCACATCAACAATAAGGGCTGTTTCACAAGAAAGGGAGAGGTCCGATTTTTAGCGCAGCAGAAGAAGGATGGATGATACTGACGCAGCCAGTTGACGAGCCGAGCACGCTAGCTCTGTCTTTTTCTTTTGCCATTGGATGGAGTGAGAAAGCTGAATTTCAACTCGGTTTTGAGACTGTCTGCTGTATTTCTGGAGTGTAAAATGACGTCCGGCGCTCTTGTATGGGTACTATGCAAAAGTCAGGAAGGTCTGTAAAACTTCTCACAGAGACTTTCGGTTTTGGCGTAAGGGGCACCATAGGAAATTAAAAAAAAAAGTCCAATCTTCAGTGAAACTATAAGGTCACTCCGTGCCTAAAAAGTCCGATCTTGAGTGAAACTATAAGGTCACTCCGTGCCTAAAAAAAAAAAATAGTCCGATCTTGGGTGAAACTATAAGGTCACTCCGTGCCTAAAAAATTAGAATGCTAGGGGGGTAAGGTTTGCGGGGGTAACGTCTGGGACCATCTATTTCACTCCTTCCGGATGTTCCTCTACATTTCCTTTAAAACCTGGCGCTCGCTCTTGAAGCGGCGCACTCTTACCCAGACCTGCCGGAATAAAGCCACACTGCCCAACTGAGCTCTTGTCATTCCCCGTGCCCTGCCCGACACAACAGTACTATTGATTTTTCTTGAAATATTGAATTAGAAATATCACATCTGTTGTTTTTATCAAAAGGTGAGACATGCTAATTGCAACAGTTTAATGAAGTTTCTGTTCTTGCACAGACGTCATTTAACTCTGTGGTCAAATTATTTGTTCTAAGAGATATCTGTATTTAGTTTAGTTTTCGATGTAGATCTTTGCAGTGCAGCTAACCTTCCTGCAGAAGTTTTATTCTTTTTCTGTTGCTGGATACATTGTATTTAACATTTTCTTGCTATTGATAGTGTTCTTTTTAGCCCGTCCCGACACGTTTCTTTAGAAACGGCAGGAGCCGGGCTTATAGTCTGATGCCGCATGTTCGTTCGGGCGGACGTATGTTCGCCGACTTATCGTTCATAGAAAAACTTCAAATTTTGAGGATCAACTACTTTTTTTAACGTAGAATCACGTGCGGTGGCAACAATTTTCGATTTGTATCGCATTTTTGATTAATGAAAATTTGTCTGTTTTTGTTTTTTGAGGTTAGGGTTGGCCGCCGCGCGCACAGGGACGGGCTCAGGTTAACGATTTTAATCGTAACAAATACATCTGCTATCGGGCACTTCTAGGGAGACTTGAAGCGGGGGCCGAAGGCCCCCGCAAACGCCGCCGGCAGGCCAAGCTGGCCAAGTCCCCCTGTCAATCCGAGGTGCCGGTGGAGCGCAGCGGAACTGGCACCGAGGATGACGGAAGGGACGGGCCAGCTTGTTCTTATGTATGATGTTAATCAGATGTTGGATAAGGTTCATTCCGAAGAGAATGTCACTGAATTGATCAGGGGAGTTAAATGAGGAGATTCCTATATGACCACATTTTTAGCCCGACCAGTTTAACAAACAACCTCTTTTTTGTACTACCATGCTGATCAGTTTGACCAAACAAATGGTCTCCTAAAGAATCAGATGGATTTTGGATAACTCACCTCCAAAATAGTTTTTGTTATTAGACAAAATGTGTGATTACAATTCGTTTCTGAATTGATCATATGTATGTACAAAATCATTTGTAAGGAAGAAAAATGAATTAAAACAGCTCCACCATTTCTATCTGCTTTACCATATTTATTTTATTGCATGAGAATCACATATCCAATAACTGTTATTTATTCTTATAGTTGCTATAGAATGCTCGTCGTAGGTGAAAATGCCAGTATTACGATTTTCAAAAAATTGATAAATAACATATTCGTCGTGCCTACAAAAACAGACCGGCCTCCGACTTACAACAAAATACAGCTTAAAATGTTCCAAAATTTGTCGGTCGTGAATACTGGACCAAACGTTCTTTATCTGTTCACGCGATATCTCTAAACCAGTTAAACGCACACCGGTGAGATGAAGAAGGGTCTATCCTTTGACCAAAAGGAAGCCCCCTTTCCTGCTAGAATTTTTAGCACTAATAGTTTGAGAGTTACTTGTGGGCCTTTGTTCGTTTTAGGACCGGCCGAGAACGCAGCCAGGGGCTTCGGGGGCGGAGTCCCCTAACACTAGGAACAGCTGAATAGGAGTTCGATTCATAGGTATATAGATAAGTATAGGAATTAGGTGACCGTAGTTTGACCCGCAAGGCCTCCACATGATCCTCTGACAGCCGCCGACAGGGTAGGTACGTGTGTGCCAAGAGCGGAGGGTTGACACAGTGCTTTTGGGGGCGTTCATTAACTTTCGTATGGACATTGAGGGGGAGGGGCTAGAAATCTAAAGTGCGTGCTTTCGTTCCATAATAAGGTTAGGTTAGGATCCTTACATCGGGGGAGGGAGGGGTCCAAACTTCCGAAAATTTCCCTTACGTAGTTTGCGGTGAGCGAAGCCTGTTACGACACGACGTGGTCTGGCGTACTCCCACCTAGTGTAGACCTTGATGCTCGTTTTAATCTTTGTCGCACGACTGTAGATTAGTTGTTTGTGAAGTGAAGCCGCCCAATTACGCGAGGCACTCGTCCTGAACGGGTGGCAGTTCGCGCAGCCTGTCTTTCAGCTTGGACCGCAAGACTTTGCCGTAGGAGGACTTGGGGATCTCGTCTACGAAGAAAACGCCGCCCCGCAGTCGCTTGTGATCAGCCAGAACCCCTGGAAGCACAAGCACCGGAATCATCACTGGAAGAGAAAATGCTACGGAACCGTGCTACCATGCGCTTTGTAAATTTCATTGAACTGCCAAGTGCAGTTTATCAACCGCTACAGAACAAGTATCGAGAGAAGCTGGCCGCGATTTGGAACTTGCCTGCGACAAGGTCCTGCAGCTGCCGCTCCGTGGCGGCGGCGCCCTCCTTTAGCACAACGAAGGCCGTGGGTAGCTCATCCAGGCGGTCATGCTTCCGGCCCACAACGCACGCCTCCTTAACGGCCGGGTGCGCCGTCAGCACGGCCTCCACCTCAGCCGGTGCCACCTGTCAGGAAAGTTTCGGTCCACACCCTGAATTCTGCGTGCTTTACGCTGGCCCAGCATTCTTGCCAAGAAACATCAATATACTGAATAAAAACACTTCTAAAAAAAAAAAACTAAAAAAAAAAAAAACAATGAAATACCTCAAGAATCTGTTATTGCATTTACGACCGTCCCAAGTGAATTTCTTTAGAACCTTCAGTTATTTGCAGGAGAGAATAATAGATTTCTGTCAATAATGCATTACTTAGAGGTATTACAGTGTGGCCATTATTAAAGATACAGCGTCATTTGTTGAATATGCTACAGACTGCTTTAAGAAGTGTGAATCCCAATTTAACACATGGTGGGAACAAGGAAAAAGATCGATCGTTGCTATCGACCTGCCTAAGGGAGGACGAGTTCTGGCGGGGCGATCAAACGGAGTTGGCACTAAAATTGAAGTTGCCTCCGTTCTCATGAGCAACTGCCTATGATAGGTGGCCACTTGCTTGATCGCCACAACACCGACCTGCTTTAGGGAGGACAAGTTCTGGCGATCAAACGGAGTTGGCACTAAAATTGAAGTTGCCTCCGTTCTCATGAGCAACTGCCTATGATAGGTGGCCACTTGCTTGATCGCCATAACAGAACTCGGCTTTTCTGAGGCAGACCCAGGAAGTTCGATAGCAAAGAGCGAGATTTCTTTCGTAAGAAACTCAGGCTATGCTTTAAAAAAATCCAAAGAATTTCAGAAGCTAATAATAAGCTGATCGATAGCAAAGTGCTTACTCGGGTGGGGCTCCCGTATGGCCTTATCGAGCTCAATGACTTCCGCTGGCAGGCCTAGGCAGGGGTGCGCGGAGGGGCGGGACAGTGCTTTGCGTTGAGCACGTTACGCCCCCACGTAGTCTGAGGATCTTCAATACTCTTAAAAGTGAAGTCTCGACCAAAAATCATACATTTCGCGGAACTCGTGGCGACTGCCAAAATAAAAAGAAAAAACATAATAAAATAATAGAAGAATTTAAAATTGATGGGACGAATATCGAAAAGACGACGAAAAACGTGGATTGAATTTCACGAATACTGAATATCCTAAGCGTTTTCGTTTCCTCGAAATTCAGTGGACGAATTTTAGAGACCTGTTCCTCCTTTGATTAACGCCACATGTGAAGTAGTGTGGCAAACCCATAGGAGGGCGGACTTACGTCGAACTCGTCGAAAGTGATGAGCTCCTTAATGCGATCCACTATGTACATGTCGCCGTTCTCGTCCAGGTAGGCGACGTCGCCCGTGCGGAAGAATCCCTGTTCAGGCAGCCGAAATCACGGTGATAACACTGTAAGTCCTTACGGAGAACTTTGTTGGCTTTGAAAGATGTTGTTTCATACGGAGGTTTTTCATTCACAACGTAAATTGTTGGTATGTTACTGCACACAAAAAACCTCCGTTTATACAAACAAAACCCTCTGTACCTTGTAGTTTCATGAAATCCTCAGAATTACGATGTCATCCGTAAGGACTTTAAAATGTGAGGAGGCAAAAGTCGAAGTACTCAGCTTACTCAGGTGTTTGCTAGACGTTTCCTAACGGCTGCCGATGTGTAAGACGCTAGGATACGTCAGACATTTAAGTTAAAAGAGAGGACGTACCCCGACGTACCCGGGTGGGAAGGCACCTTCGAGCCAGCTTCGGGACAGTTCAGCAGGCCGCAGATAATTTTAGAGGGGACTCAGACAGCCGAACTCCTCCCGAAAAACGAAATGCACCGTCGAAAACGCTTCGACACGAATCCGCTCCCCGCTACCCCATCGACCTTCGGCAATAAGTTATTGGGCCGAAGCTTGCTCGGCAACGCGCACCGTAACCGACGCAGTTTCGGTAGACGATGCTCGTCCTAAACCAGTTGTGCACCGCTGAAAACGCTTCGGTACGGAACCTGACGCGAACCGCCGCCCGTAGTCCGCCGACCGGCTTTCGAGGGAGTTTAGAAGTGAGTTTCAAAGACCTGGTTGCAGGTGCGCTGGATGCTGGATGAGCTACTTCTCCTTGTCCCCCGTAATGCCGCCTCAGTAAACGTGAGGGAGAACCATCACCAGTTTGCATATTTTCGTACGTTGCCTTTCGCGCGCAGAGGGCCAGTACGACATCGGTCATCAGAACAAGCTCAGACGCTTGGTGAGGCGAGCGAACCTCCGAACCCTGCCTTCGGCAGCGCTTCGGCGATCTGTATCTCCTCGAAACCTGGCAGCGAACCACGGGCGCGCTCCGCACCCGGCGAACGAGCGAAACTGCGTTTTATACCTTCGACAGCGTTTCGGTGCTCTAGACCACCTCGAAGGCGGGCGGCGGATTCCGGGCAGCTCTGCGCTAGAGAAGCACTTCGGGTGTTGCAGAGATTGGGCCAATTCTGTTTCGGCCTACTGAACGGTTTCGAAGGTCGGTTCCGTCGGCCGATAGGCAGCCGTGTACCGCACTCCCCCGCAGCCCCCAACAAAAAAATAAGTTCCAGCGCTGACAGCACTGAGTCGCCCTCGTTAACTGAACGATGAGTGTTCGTAATAAAATGTCACAACTTGAAAATTTAAGACAAGAAAAAAATAAAAATACTATGCCACTGTGTGAGATACGGGTAGGCCCGGAGTTTCACGGGTGTTTGGTTAGAAGTTTATTTTTTAATTTTTTTTTTATTATTCATGGAATGAGGATTTTGCTGGAGCCTTGTTTCAGTTTTGGGCTGGTTTGCATCTCCTGCGAGAGGGAGAGGGAGTAGTTGCAGAGCTAGGGCGTCTAGGTAGCGGTCAGTGTATCGCTTGTATTCTCATACGAGGGGTCCACAACTCTGCCTAAAAGTGTACACTGATTGTGTTGATTGTGTCGATTGTTGCAACAATTGTGCAGACGAGTCGAAATTTTAGTCTAGTAATGGCGTTTTTCGGCTGTTTTTAGCCCCATAAGCCTCATTTTAATGCAGTTTTTAAGACTTTTAATCGATGATTGTGCTTGATTGTCTCTAAAGCTGTACACTAATTGTCTCGAGTCGTGGACCCCTCGTTCTCATCCGCGGGCCGCCTAGCGCTAGCCTCCTGTAAGGCTCTCGCACTGTTGTCCCCACCACCGGTTCCAAACGGTCCTAACTCTTGAGTCGCCTCCCTTTTAGCAGGGCCTCGGCTTGCCTCGGCTCGGCTCGCCACATCGACAATGGGTACCTGGCAAAGGCTGCGCAGCAAAAAAGAAGGACGTCCGATTTGGCTGTGCTCTGGAGAAGGACAGCATGCTACTGAGTCAGGTAGAGGTTGCTGATGCAGACTGCTGACGAGTCGAGCATAGCTCGTCTAGAGGCGGTGTAACAGTAGCTCTGTCTCTTGCTATCACCATTGGATAGAGAGAGCAAGCTGAAGTTTGAAGTGTTTTTTCTGATCACTATCATATTTTTTGAATGTAACAGCACGTTAGACTGTTTTATACGACTACTGTCCGTAATTCTGTTAGACAGATTTTTTATTTTTTAGATCGTTTTGATTTTGGACTAGTGGGACCTGTTGACGAGGTGCTCTGTCTCTTACTTTCCCCATTGAAAGGAGTGAGAAAGCCGACTCAAAAACTCGTTTTTAAACCGTGTGTGATATTTTTGAAGTGTAAAAACATGTCAGCGTGTCTTGTACGAGTACTTGTCGATAATCTGGAGAGTTTGAAAAACTTCTGTCCGAGGGTCATATGGGGCCGTATGGGGCTATGCTTCCAAGAAAAAAACAACCAGTCCAATCCGCTGCGAAACTATAAGGCAACTCCGTTTTACTCCGTGCCTAAAAACGGAAAGCTCTGACATTCGAACCCATAGGCCGGTTCGAACCCACCACACGGTAAACCGGTCTATTAGACCGCGCGACCAAGCCGACATTGTTACGAGGCTTCGCGTGGTGGACCATCACACACAAGCCACGGCCGCGTTGCGAGGCGCAAACCAAAGCGCAGACCGATGTGAATATGGAGCCAAGTTGGCGACAAAAGGCCTCCTCATTGAACAATGGACGATTCTAAAATAGATCGGATTTCATGTGATCACATGCCTAATTGTGGATTGTAGCAGATTGGTTACGCCTGCTTTTGTTAAATGAACTGGAATTATTTTTTAAAGTATATTGGTACAATTGTTTTAGAGTCTCCGCCCACTCCGTGCGATGCCAATATGCCATTTCGAAACAATAAACAAAAATGCTGAGATGATGTACGTTGCGTTAATTTGCAGTTAGGTACCAAGGGTTTAATTACATCGTATGATACGGAAGATGTGAAATTTAATTTAGCAGCTTCGGTAAGCAATATATTTTTATAATATATATAAAATTTTAAAAGTTGGTAGAACCGCAGCATAGCTCCGCCCATTTCTGTGGCTCCATCTAGCGGCATATGAAGGAACTCAAGTAACAACAACAGTTCCCTATAGCAACAGTGTAGGAATGGGCGGGCAGGCGCCAGCGTTGGCGGACTGGTCAAGGGTGGCGCAGTGCCGCCACAACGGCACTTGCTCTGAGAAGAACAAAAAAGTCGAATAGTCGATGAAGAGAGCAACCGGAAATAGAGACACCTCTTTAAAGCGGTTTCAGCCCAGTGCCAATAGATGATAGGTAACTTTTTTACCCTGCAGGGCCTCACAGAGCCCTGACTATGACTGCCGCCGGCAGGCCAAGATAGGGGCGCCAGGGGCGGAACAGTGCTCTGAAATGAGCGAAGCCTGTTACGCACCGACTTGGTCTGTCGTTGTAGTGGAACATAATGTGTGAAATTGATTCAAGTACATGTTACACCCGTTACAACGAGTACTTTCAACAGTTTTTTTCTCAAATGATACCCCTCGCCAGGAACCCCGGATAAACCATCGCGTTTGCTGCTTACAATCGCACGGACGGGAGCCCACAATCGTCAGACCGTGGTGTGACATTCAAAGGGATAGGAAAGTGTGACCGCCGACCTTCACGCTTCCATGCGTGTGTGTAGCTATGCGACGACCCTACCCCTACATTTAGTGAAATTTCATACCAGTGGACTTTCGGGGTCGTGAACGGTAGGACATCCTCCAGGGTACATCCCTGGAACGTCATTTTGAACGTTCCATGGGACGTGAATTTTCACTACGAAAAGGGGACAAAACGTACTACCTCGGGACGGCCAACCAATGACGTCCCAGGACTATTCTGGGTACTGCACCGCTGGGGACTGGGTTGAATTCACACACACACACACACACACACACTGATTAGTACCTTCAGTAAATACAAGCACGTTTCCCGACTACTGCCGCAGTGAATACACGCCATTGGTACCTGGTTGTCGAAGGCCGCCGCCTGGATGTCGGCGCTGCCCGCGTACTCCTTCATCATGTAGGGCGTGATAGCACGGACCTCGCCACGGCTGCCCGGCCCAACGGTCACGTCCCGGCCCGAGTCCACGTCAACGAGCTGCAACAGGACACGTCGAGGAGGCTGGTGGGTGTTTGCTCACTGCCAAGGAGAGTCACGGCCATCACCCAAATAGGGTATCCAAAACGGAAACAAACAAGAAGATCATGACACTACAAACCCTTATTTAACACTAGGACCGCGGACGTTTTCGTATAACTAGAACCGCGGAGGGGGTCATTTTCACTTCTCGTCTTTTCTGGCCGTATTTTCAGTATTTTGGGTCTGTTTTGGGTACTTCCCGATGTTTTATGTTGTATATGAGATCCACAATGAAATTTGCAAGGTATTTCATGTACGCTTGCGGTGCATTTCTGCTGCAAAATTTGAAATTAGGGAACGAAAACAGCGCAGGGGTCAAAATGACCCCTGCCGCGAGCTCTAGAGCGTTGAAATTTCGCACGAATGCGCCTTCCTACGATTAATTGGAAGTCAAAAAGCCGCAGTTTCGTGAGAAAAAAAAAACCTAAGTATGAAAAATTTAGGTTGAAAATCAAAAGGGGTCAATTTGACCCCCTCCGCGGTTCTAGGTATATTTCTTGTCTAACGTCCACAAAAATAGCCCTAGAGCGTCGAGCACGAATGCGCCTTGCTACAATCAA
The DNA here is from genome assembly GCA_038380765.1 of Odontothrips loti. Classification (NCBI taxonomy): domain Eukaryota; kingdom Metazoa; phylum Arthropoda; class Insecta; order Thysanoptera; family Thripidae; genus Odontothrips; species Odontothrips loti. The sequence continues at coordinate 5,749,660 of CM076249.1, forward strand.
TTAAAAGTCAGAGAGCCTCAGTTTCGTGAAAACAAATCTAAGTGTGAAAAATTAATGTTGAAAATCATAAAGGGGTCAATTTGACCCCCCCCCCCTCCCCCGCGGTTCTAGTGTTAAGAAAAAACACAATCTGTTTTTACACAATTTTTTTTAAATACGAAGGGGGGTACCTAGATAAGAGTTTCTTGATGTCCTGAGTCCAAAAATTGGGTCCATATTTGCCTCTAAAAAAAAGTTAACTGACTTTGGAGGCCTCTGGAGCCCAACCGTTTGGTCAAAAAAAAATAAAAAATTATATCACCATTGGACAGAGCGGACCATTTTACGTGCGCAAGACCTATTTGGTACTGTGGGAGAGGTAGCTTCCCAATCCCTGAAATACCCAAAACATCTGCAACGTCATCCTATGTCAGCGCAGCACTTCTCCGAGCGGCCCGAAGAGGTGTCTCTGCAGGCCGCGCGGAGGGAGTAGGCTCTGACTGACCCTGACAAATGGTCGTGACATATCGTGAGCGAGAGCTGACGCTATTGCAGGCATACTCCTAGTGCTATAAATCCCAGAAAGGGGGGGGGGGGGGTCCACTTGGTCTCAGGAAACACCCTTCTCAATCTCCCTGTGCGCCAAACCGTTCTCGAGATATTGCGTGGACAAACACTAGACAAAGAAGAGAGGTAGACTGCCCGCCCCCATTTGCACAGCACAGAGCAGAGCGAGAGCTGAAAGCACATCTGGAGCTCCGGCCGGCGCGACACAGGCCCCTTCGGGTGTTTCCGCCGTCTTCGGCTCTTGTTCGGGAGGTTGGCCTTAGGGGGCGGTCAAATATTAGCAAGTCGGCCCGGAAACAGCTACGCTGCGCCATGAGAGAAGGGTCGCCCTGGAGAAGAAGCTCTGAGGGCCTCGAACCCCGCCCCGATGACTTTTGCAGCAATTTGTGAGCGTAAAAATGGTCGTATTACGATTCGGATGCGCGCATCGTACACCCGAAACTCTACCGAATTCGGAGATGTGCCGCTTATTTCCGTGCGGTCACTTGACCCAGCGCGCTTCCACATCAATGTTTGAAATACCCCGCGCCGGCGCCTCCGTGCGGTGCGGGCTGGCCTGGTTGTCCAGGCGGCGGGCGGCTGGCGGCGGCGGCGCGCTACTGCGCATGCGCGCGCGATGCTCCGTTGTTCGCTCTTGTTCACGAATTCGAAGCAGCCGACAAAACAATGTGGGGACAGGCGCCTGAGCGTTAGGCTTCGGCCAAATAGTTTTCAAGTATAAATTTCGAGACAAGGCTGTTTAAGGTAAGTATGAGAATGAAAGCTTGGAACTTTCTTGAATTGTGGCCGGAAGTCTCGCTGTGTCAAGTTCTGCTTTTCCCTCCTGAAATCGTGAATTTTGTGTTGTGTAGGATGTCCAGTTCTTTGCCCCGCAAGGGAGCGTCCTTTAATTACGTAAGGGCGTTTTGGGGTGTTTTTAACCCCCCCCCCCCCCCCCCCATATAAGGCTCTGTAAGATTTCGAGCCCCCCCCCCCCCCCCCCCATCCTTACGTAAGATTTTGCCAAATTTGCCCAAAATTGAAAAAATCCGTAAATAAATGAATTTCAGTGTTTTTTGTTATTTTTTGCTTTGCAGTATAGGAGAAATGTTGAGAGTTAGGTATTTAATGAAGCAGACTGAATTAAAGGTACAACTGGTTTAATTATTGGTACTGTCCAGTCCAAAAATAATAAATAAATAAATAAATTAATATTATAAAATAATAAGTTTTAAAAGATAAACGAAAATTCTTGGCCTTTAAAATGTATAGAGCCTCAGTCCAAGGGCTTCTCAGCCACTCGTGTACAGAAGAGATGCGTTTAATGCTTAGCGCGCGGAGACGCGTTTGGACGGATGCATTTGCGCCCATAAAAAATCTTACGTAATGTTTGCCGTTGACCCCCCCCCCCCCCCCCCCCCCCCACGTAAGGGCAACATAAGATTTGCCAGACCCCCCCCCCCCCTCCCCCAAAACCCCTTACGTAATTTAAGGACGCTCCCCAAAGGATTGCCTCCCATTCCTGCAGCATTGTAATCGGCATCACTTAGATAGAAAACGACCGAACTTTCAACTTTCTATCTGAAAAATTCCAAGATACACGGCCAACACTGTGTTTTCATTTAACAAATTCAAGATTTCCACAAAATAGTCCCAACATGAGATACTGTTTTAATTATATAAGGAGATGCTCTATTTCATTGTCTTTCCGGTGGTGCCTTTGGATTAGCTGTGATTGCATTGGTTCTCGGGCTACAACGATCTGCGTGATGCGAGGCGACTGCTGATAGGGCCGGGCGGCGTGGGGCGTAAGGGCCCGGCCTGCAGCATAGGCGGCGGCCGGCCAGGGGTTCCGCTCGCAGTTCGAAGCCCATTCCTGGGCTAGGAAAACGGTTTACAAAGATGGGAAAAGGATAAATGGAGAGTGGAATGTGTCCCCCTCCATCGGCCATTAGAAGCCACGTCAAATTAATAGGCGTTCGTATACAATACCGCTCGGTGAATATTACGTATTGAAAACATGACCAGAAGCAGTAGATTGTTAATTTTTGAGTAAAAACTTAGTTCAATTTTATTATCTTGACACATATCTGGGTATTTGATCTAAAAATACCCGTGTGTACGATTACGTGCAATAATCTTTGACATATTTAGGTTTTGAAAGTTGCAATAACTTCCCAAGGTAGTATAACGATCCTGCTCATTACTTAACAGATTTAGATAGAAGGGTGTAAGCGAGGCGAATGTAGTGTATGGTCTCAGCTTTCCGACGCTGTATTTCGCATTCTGATACTACAATTCTATTCGCCGTGCACGGTACCTCTCTCCCCTTCCCCCAATTTTCTCTCTCTTTCTCTCTCTCTCTCTCTCTCTCTCTCTCTCTCTCTCTCTCTCTCTCTCTCTCTCTCTCTCTCTCTCTCTCTCTCTCTCTCTCTCTCTCTCTCTCTCTCTCTCTCTCTCTCTCTCTCTCTCTCTCTCTCTCTCTCTCTCTCCTGAGAGGAGAAGACCAAAGACAAACCAAAGCTGAGCTCAAAAAGATATTTTATTCATGGGTCCCAAACTTTACAGTAAACTCGACCAAACAACAAGAGAGCTTCCAAAACAAAAATTTAACCTGGCCGTAAAAAAAAATACTTGCTCGAATAACAAGGCTTTCTATTCAATTGAAGAATTTTTTAATGACTGGCCTGTAATTGTAACCTAACCACTTTAAGTACTCTGTGATATGTAACCATGTGGTGCACCAAAAATGGTGCAAATAAATAAATCAAATACATATATATATATATATATATATATATATATATATATATATATATATATATATATATCTCTCTCTCTCTCTCTCTCTCTCTCTCTCTCTCCCACTAGAGGCTTGCTACGGCGCATGGCGTGGCTCGGCGCAAAGGCAGGTACCGGGCAAAAAAACTCTACGCAAGTTCACTTACGAGCAGGTAGGCTTTGCCGCCGCCGCACCGCCGCTGTAAGAATTGTCAGCGCACTGTTTTTCCGACATTATAAGTGTCACATTTCCTGAAAATTTGACCTCTTTTGCCAAGATTAGCGCTCTGTCTCGCCAGTGAGGGAGAGAGATTGCGCTTTGGATGCTTCATCACCTGAGTGGTTTCGAACGCTGCGAACGCATAGGCATGGCATTGCTCGCCGAGCGTATGCTGGCGGCACGCACGGGCCTCAGTCCCGTTCATTTCAATATGTTACTCAGTATCAGTATAATCATTTGGTTCATTTAGTTGTATTTTAGTCGACATTTGGTACAAATTTAATTAATTTGGGGAATTGATTTCGTGGTGATTTTGTCGATTTAGTGGTGATTTAGTTGATTTAGTTGTGATTTGGTTCACAACTGTGGGCGGTCCCTTTCCGGAGATAGCTGAAAACGCCTGAAGGGGCCTGCGTGAGTTGAATAAAACTGCTCTAAGCCGCTGGCAGTCTACGTCTGTTCTTTGTCTAGTAAACAGACAAAGAACGTTTCGGCCAATAAGGTACCAAATAAGTATTACATGCAAAATGTTTGTAATACACACACAATTTCTTGTTTGTATTGTGGTGGCACAAAAATGTCTGTATTAAATTCTGAAAGGTATGTAAAATCCTGAAAGTACGCATTTCCAGCTCGAAATGGTCATGTCGTACGATTAATTAAATCCTGGTACCTTGCGGTCATTCAAATCTCAAAACCTTCAATGTTGTGGCAAGTTTTCGGAACGTCCCTTTCAAGTCCCTTCTCGTTATAGTTCGGGTGACGGGTGACGTTCATTCCTGACAATTCCATTCTCAGTATATCGTTGGGCTCGGGCAGGGGGATTGACAATGACGATGGCTCACCCTCAGCCTGCAGCCTCTGACGGGCGGCCCCACCGCTCCAAGCGTGGGGTTAAAGGCCTGACCGGGCAGCGGTGCCGTGTAGCACGCCATGACGCCGGTCTCGGTGCAGCCGTAGTTCTGCACCACGGGCACGCCCAGTACGTCCACGATGTACTGCTGGCTCCTGCAACAGTCACAGCGGTCAAAGTAACCTCGGAGGTGTTGAAAGCGTATCTAGACCAAGTCGTTACGCACAAGGGGGTGTCTTTTAAAATGGTTTCAAAGCGCCTTAGTCGCCTCGAAAGAAATTTCAGGAAAGAGATTTCTGGGAAGCGCACATTCAGAGTGGAATGTCCATCATTTTGCAAATTGACTCCACGTGAATACGAGAAGGTGGATTTCTCTGTCTTACAAACCCATCTCACAAAGCCCCCCGTAAACTTACCTCAGTGATAGAAATAAAGTTCTCTGTAAGTGTACAGTGTTCCAATTGTACTCAGTTTTGTAAAAAAAAATTCTGAATATATAAGTACAAGTAAATACATACAAATTGGTACAGCATTATGAAGCGAAAAATTTCAGCGCATAACTCTGTACTGATTGTAAGGTGGCACTATTTTTTTTCACTTCATTATAATTAGTTGGACACTCAGTCGGCACCCATGGCACACACAGGCCCTGCATGGTGTAACACTGCGCGGTGCCGTTCAAGTTAGCGCGGGCTGGCCGTCGGTGGCCGAGCCGCTAGCGGACGTAGTTCCGATGGCAGCCGATAGAGTTGTAGGGGCGGTCGTCGTTCCCACTTTTGCGAAACTTAACAAACGCGTTAGAAATTCCTCGGCCATTGGGTGAGAAAAAAATCAGAAAATTTAAAATTTTGAAATCGGACAATGTTTTGAGGGTTCGACCGAGCCCCGCTTGGGAGCCTAACTGCCCTGAGCAGCAGTAACAATTAATGTTGGTATTTGTTAAAAAACATACTCTCTAGGGTCAATCGGGCCAAAATAGCACCCGTAGGGCCTAAATTTCAAGGTAAGCGCTGTAACTTTTACGGTTATTGAGATATCGGCGATATTTAGTCCAAAATTAGCGTCAAGCTGATTTTGATTGATTTTCGCGCATAAAACGCCAATATCTCAAAAACCGTAAAAGTTACAGCATTTTCTTGAAATTTAGGATCTAGGGGAGCTATTTTGGCCAGATTAACCCTAGAAAATATTTTAAAACAAATCCAGCATTAGTTGTTACTGCTGTACGGGGCAGTTAGGCCCCCAAGCTGGGCTCGGTCGGACCCTCTAAACATTGCCCGATTTCAAAATTTCAAATTTTCTGATTTGTGGATGAGAAATCCAAGGGTGCATGGACTCTCGACGCAAGCCGCTGACCTGCCCGTGCGCTGCAGGCGCGACACCGCCGCGAACCGCGTGCACGGACTAAGGCGCGACCAGGCTTGCCAAATTCGGCGATTTGTCGCCATTCGGGCTGTTTTAGGAGGTCAGTTCGCGACACAAATTCCGGAATGGCGAAAAGTCGCCAATCGGGCTATTTTCAAAATCGAGTTTCGAGATTTGGGGCGATTTTAGCCGGCATATACGGATTGTCAAAAAAGCGCCCTTTTGGACCGTTGGCAGCTATAATTTCGATCGTCTTTTCTTTCCTGTACTCCTCTCTCCTCCCCGCCACCCTTCTCACCCGAACCTGACGCGTTGTTGTTTACGTTCGGAGGCGGTGAATCTTTCGGTGGGAGATTCGTTTTTCGATATTGTCATGTTTTAAAAGAGGCTTTGAAATCTACTTAGGAACTTTCGCTTCTTTTGGGCGATTTCGTTTGAAAACTCGCGCTTTATGGGCTATTTTAGCCTCTGCGACTTTTCGGCGACTTCCGCGCGCTCTAGCGGCGACTTGGTGAGGCAGGCATCTGGCAAGCCTGGGCGCGACTTGGACTCGGACGCGACGAAAAGGAGCCATATTGAACAATACGGATTACCTGATTTCATCACTGAGGATCTTCCGTGATCTGCACTTCTCCATCCCACATACTTGGGGTCGAGACAACCAAGAGCTCCCTTTCGAGGCCAGAGCGTGATTCCCCCCCCCCCCCCAGTGTGTGTGTGTGTGGTCTAAGTCAAAAATGCAGAGAATGAGAGCGCAGCTCTTAGTGTTTTCCGTGCGGGTTAGTAAAAGGAGTGTCCAAATTCGAACCTTTTGCAACAAACCATCTCTCCAGAAATAGCGCGAACAACCAGACTTACTTAGACTGAGGCTTGGTACCCCCAATATCCCTAAATCACCTCTTAACCAGCGTTGCGCCGGTCGTGCGGATGTATCGCAGGCTGCTGATGTCCGGAGACTCCCCTCTGTTCCTGAGCTCGGCCACGAGCTGCGCGAGAAGTAACAGCCTTGGGGGGGCCGCCAGCCAGCTCGTCACCTACAAGCACGGGTTCAACAAATCCAGGTCGGAATATGGTCAACTTCCACTACTCCGCAAAGTTGACGCGGGTACCTTGTAGCTCACGATGGTGTCCAGCAGCGTACGCTCGTCGATGTAGTTGTGCAGCACGATGGTAGCGCGGTACGAGAGTGCCGCCATAGACGTCCAGAGGCCCGTCACCCACGACAGCGGGTGCGTCAGAAGCACCCTCTCCCCGGGCTGGCCGGCCCATATCGTTCTTACATGCAAGTATGTGGCATAGAGTTATCGGTTAAACAGTTACAGGGTAGGTGTACGCCAGACCAAGTCGGGACGTAACAGGCGTCGCTCATCGCAAAGCACTGTTCCGCCCCTCCGCCGCCTGGCGCACCCCTACCGGCGGCAGTCGCTGGGTTTTGTAAGGCTCTGCGGGACAAACAAATCACATATTCTTCTTTGGCTGAACGATAGCGAAGCCCTTAGGGACCGTACCCATATTACGTGACCGATTTTGGGCCACTTTTTGACCCCCCCCCCCTCCTCGTGACGCGGATAACCTAACCTTTCCATGTATTTAAGTAGGACGTAGTATTTGGCTTCGACCCCCCCCCCAATTAGATCACGTAATATGGGTACGACCCCTTACTCGGGTGGGGCTCAAAAAGTGTTTTTCTCTGTTCGTAGGTCTGTTTTGTCCGCACGATAAATCGAAACCGGTTTGATGCGCAGCGGTGAGATTGAAAATGACGAGCGTGTGGAAGAAACCCTGCCATTCTGTTTTTTTTTTTTTAGCTTTAGTGGTTTGGGAGGGGGAGCGGCGCGGTTCGTCACGGCCGGCCAGCACTACCGCAGCATTACGCTGCACATGCCGGACGTGGTTCGCTGCCTTACGCGCAGCAGCGAGGGCCGGTCTTCATTCTACTAACCCTGTGCTTACCAGTCTTCGCCAAAAAATAATTATCGGAAAACAAGCGGTTAGGGGGGCCGAGCCCCCCAACCTTAGAAGCGCCTCGTTAAATGTATAGCAGTCAACGCACACCCACAGAAACTTGGGCAAAAACATTCAAGAATGTTTTCTTCATCAAGCCAATTTTAGAGTTCACTCATAAGGTATTCCTGAGTCAACACTTATATTCTTGAATGCTTTAAGAATACGCTGTTCTAGGCTTGAGTCCAGAATTCGTTTACCTAGCTGTATTGTATACCTCAGGTCCTGAGCGGCCACGCACAGGCCCCGGTCTGTGAGGCGGACGCACTTCGGGAGGCCACTGGTCCCAGAGGAGAAGGTGAGGACGGGGACGTGGTCGAGAGGGTCCTCGATCACGGCCGTGGCGTAGTTCGCGGCGTTGAGTCCCTCCCCTGCCCAACGCAAGCACATATGTCTACGTTCCTCACAAACCGCCAAATTTTGGAAGGTGCAGTACTCACCGTCACCTTGGCGCAGGACGTCGCACAAGGTCATGGCCTTGATGTCAGGGGCGAGGGAGGCGATATCCACCGCGCCCATGGACACGTGGACGACGCCCGAGCCGGCTGCCTTCACCGCCGTCTCCAGGAGTGTGTCCTCGGACAGCAGCACCTTGACGTGCACCAGAGACAAATAGTGACGCAGCTCATCTGTAGTAAAGAGAACCAGGCGGAATGTGGTAACAAATAAACTTCGCAGTGCAACAACGCGTTCTTTACCATACATGGGGCTGTAAGTCACCAATGATCTGACATAATGACGTATGTCCACGATGTTTTAAAATATGGTTCACTAAATTTTCGGAAACTGCATTGATAGACACACATTGGTGTCAATTCATCTTATCAAAATTGACAATGGTTTGGTATAATGGCATTTGTCCACATGATTTCTGATCTTACCACGTATCATGGTTTTCTGAGGGAGCCACGCATGTCCACACAAGTCCGTGTTTTCTGAATAATTTCCGTTGTCTATGTTTTTTTTGAGCAGACCACGCATGCCACTCAAGTCCGTCTGTTTTCTGAATAGGTTCCGTATGTCCATGGTTTTCTGAGGGAGACCACGCATGCCACACAAGTCGGTCTGTTTTATGAATAGGTTCCGTATGTCCATGTTTTTGCTGATATGAAAGCATAGTACGTTCATATCATCCGGGAGACGTCATTATGTCAGAATAGCAATGGGCATACGTTAGACATATGTGTCTGGCAACAGTTGTTAAGGCAGCACAATGAATGGACCAGCATACTGATTGGAATTGAGATCACATAATAAAATATTTATGTAGTATGAGGACTGAAAGGCTACCAGTGGCAAGTGCCTCATAGCTCATTATTTTCTTATCCTCAGGACACCGGCCACCATAGGCTCTGCAAGAAATGGCACAAACCATAACGTAGTGTATTCAGTCAGTAACCCTCAACAAGAAAATTCAGTGTAAACCAGAAGACATTTGGAACCTATTCCAACCGGACTGTTGTGCAGGGGTCTAGAAGTTGCATTAAACAGTTTTTGGTTTGCAATTCCAGAAATAGTTAGAGTAATGACAGCCGTTTGCTACATGGATGTAAGGAAACACTCGACTTGAGGTTAGCTGTATTCTACCCCACGCAAGTACACAATGGGACATTCTGTAAATTTTACAAAATGCAGCTTTTCTCCTCATGCTCCACTTCAGCTATGGTGTTGCAAGGAATATTTAACTTCACTATTCAGGCCAAAAGATATGAAAACATATATTTACATATGCTGCCAGGAATGCAGTGAAACAGGCACTTCATAGAGATGTACAGGAGCCATGCTTTGTTTCACTGTGCAAAAGCAGAATGATCTTAATGCCAATCAGTATGAATAGTAGCGGTGCATTGATAGTGCTGCCTCAACATCCGATGTAGTTCCAACTGTCTGTCAAAGAACGTATGTCCCTCAATCTCCCACACTTTGAGAGATGGTTAAAATTCCCCTGGTCGAACAAGGAACATGGGTTTGTGGTCCTAGGAACACGAATCGGATGTTCCTCTGGTGCGAGGAACATAGGCGGTCTGTGTGTTTGGGCTGAGTCCAGCCGACTCACCAAAATATCGAAACCCAAGATGGGGTAGGCTCATACTTGTTTTTTCAATTCTGTTTCAATATCATGCCTATTCGCCTTTAACAAGTGACTATTGACTTGCAGGTATCACTAGGACTAGGCAGTCTAGCCACTGATGTGGAATTAGAATTTCTGGATGAACATGGAAATAATTTTGAGGTAAGTTTTTGCCTTTTATTCTAATCAATGTGGACCATGAATAAGGTAATTTTTGATAAGCCTTATCTTTGAAAATTCCCATACAGAGTTTCATGCTGCAAGGTTTGAATGATGAGCAGGATCCCCTGCAGCAAAGAACTTCACAGAAGCCTGCTTGCCCTCAGACCCAGGAAGTGAGTTACTACTTATTCTTTTAAACTTTATGTCCATCAGACAGAAAGATTGGTTGTATTTCATGTCATTTTCTTCCGTTTCTTAGGATGCCAATTCTGCAGACGCAGACTTTTCTGGAATTATTGGGGGAATAAGGCTGCCTAAAGAGGATTACAAATGCTGCCCTCCTGAAGGATGTGTAAGTGTTGTATTTGTTTTGCAAACATTCAAATTAAACGTGTCCATTAAGAGTAAAATTTTACTTAGTTCATTATTAATCTTCAAAGATATGTGAGGAGACTTACATAATCCACTCCAAATTCTATAATGTGCTGAAAAGATATAGAAATAGATTTCTTGGTCATGAAGTTATTTTTTTAAATTATTATTTAAAATATCAAGGAAGTTTGAGTTTCTCTTTAAAAGCTGAAAACATTTTTACTCTTAGTTTGCACAATGAAAAATATTTTCAAGGACAGTGGAAGGAATGGAATGGACAAGCTTTGGAAAAAAAAATGTGTACCTACACCTATCAGTAACATTGGGTGTGTTTAAAGAATCTCTTTTTTTTTTTTTTAATTCTCCCTCAGGTTGTCACAATCAGCTATCAGCAATTCATGGAGATAGCCAAGTCAGTTAAACCTGGTGAGTTTGGGGACTCCCAGTTTGTTAAGAGCCTGGCAGAAGTAATGTGGCCAGGCGATGCTCTCACTCTGAGAAGTGCTTCGGGCAAAGCATGCCCATCACAAAAAGGAAGTGTGGCACGACCTGAGTGCACCCCCCAAAAAAAACAGTACATTCGAGGTATTTGTAACTTACTATGAGTGACTTTTAACTGATTATGTACAAGAAATTTTTTCAAGCTGCTCTTAATTCGTTTTTTGTTGCCTGTTTCAGACCTTCTCACAGTCAGGATAAAATTTGCAGTGCCCACAGTGCAAAGCGAAGACATTGTTAAGAGGACTTCAGAAGTTATAGTCAATAAATATTTGCGGCAGAAAATCAAAGCCAAGATTCAGAGCCAGGAAAATGCAGAGAAGAAGAGAGCAGCAGCTAGGCATTTAATGACTTAGGCTTCAGAGTTTCCTTATTGTGGTCGTAGTATTGTTTTGTTTCTTTGAAGCTTACATGTTAGGGTATAGTGTGGTGAGCTTTCCACATATTCTCGACAGTCATCCTATTTGAGTTCTGTTCATCCTCATGGTCAGTGTTCTCGCACCCCAAAAACACTAAAATACAATCATGTTTTAGTTTGTGTAAAAAACCGTTCTTTCTGATATTTTCAAAAGCGTTGCTCTTTGAGTTCTGTTTTTAAAACAAACTAAAACATGATTATATTTTAGTGTTTTAATGTTTCTTTGAATAAGTTTCTTATGCTCCGCCTTAAAATAACTTTAAATACTAACTCTCATGCAAATTAAGCATTTTAGTGATGATATCTCTCAAATCTCAAAATGAGCAAATTATTACGGAAACTATTTTTTTTTCTATGGCACCTAAAGACCTGAAATTTTGCAAGGAAACTCAACACGCATACCCTGATATGTAAGCTGCAAAGATAGTTATATATAGATATAGTTTTCTTGACCATGTCCAAAAAGCATTGTTTCCCAAAATGTAAATATTATTATTTTACAAAATTGTAATGTACTTGTACATTCAATGTTTATGCTATGTTTTCTTATGTTTGTAAATGAATTTTATGCATCCATTTCATGCAACTTGTTGTTTTTTTTGTTGTCCATGATACACCTCAGTTTCTTTTTGTGGGTAGTAATCGTGGTCTTATTATTATTCTGTCATGTGTATCTGTGCATGGTTAGTCTCGATTTTGAACTGCGTTCCTCGTCGCGTGTTCCTCGACCCGTGTTCCTCGACCCGTGTTCCTCGACCCGTGTTCCTCGACCCATGTTCCTCGACCTGTGTTCCTCGATCCGTGTTCCTCGACCGTTGTTCCTCGGACCATGGGCTGCCCAAATATGCCCATGGTCCGAGGAACATTTTTTTAGTAACATGGTACTTGTTCGACCAGGGTTCTCAGATCAGGTGGCACTTTCGACCAAACTATACCTTTGAAAAATTATAGTTGTCTTTTTGTATAAAACGTCGAGTAAACTTATTTTGAGCTATTTCCGAACACCCAATTCGTCTGGACACCCAAAAATCCGATTTCCTCACTAATTTGGACAAAAAGGCGATGAAGTTTACAATTTTGAATCTCTTCAACTTGGTCTGGACCAACCATGCGATGAATTATGGTCATGACCAATCCTACAGATGTTAAAGGTCCTCTGAGCCTATTTTTTTTTTTTTACGGTGACGTTTTAATCTATTATTTCAAACGCAGGGAGACACACGCGTTACGGAGTCTACGTCCTATTTTCGTACTCTCCTGATTGAAATGATTCAACGTACTTTATTTAGCCGTCATATATCCCAAAGTATTATGTGACCTTATTCAGAGTTCGTCATTGCTTGGCTAACGTAGGTCAGGTAAAAGATTGGGGTTACGAATTCGCCAATGACTACAGTTGAGGGAAAATGTGAACTCCGTAGACGTTCGTCGAATAGTGAGATCGACTTTGGCCATGCTTCACGAGCAGAGGAATGTCATTAGGATGACTTTTTGGATTATGATACTTTGGACGTAAGTCCCCAAAACGATATCGAATGACATTAGGTTGTCCTCACCCATACCCGCGAAATTCAAAAGAATTTGGAGGAACTGAGAAGATTGGTAGGCTATGGAGTTTACATTTTACCCCTTTTCAGAGCCCTTTTCACGCGACAGCGCACCAGATATTAATTTTGTCAACGTGTTCAAGCAGAGGGAACACATGCTCATTATTTTGGGAAAAATGTTTGTTTGGATGCAATGAGTGCGAGCTGGGAGCTGGAGAGCCAAAAGTGACGCCTAAACTGAGAATCTACCTATGCGTTCTAGAGGAGACTCGTTCTTTGGGTATATTTGGGATAGGGATGAGTTAAATTTTTTATGGTGTGTGCAATAATAGTGGTATTTTGTTATTTTTTTGGTAAGGGAAGAGAAAATAGGAGGATAGTAGTCCCTAAAAAAAAGTCATCTTTTGATTTCATCTATCCACCTCTCACATTTCGTTCCGACTTAGCCGCTGGCACTCCGCGACTAACAGGAGCTGTGGATTGTCGACTTCAGGCAGCGCCTCATCCCAAGACAAACGATAGCCCGTCTACGTAGTCTAAATCGGCTGGAAACGTGATTTTCTACAAAATTTTCAAAACGTCGTACGTCATTTTCAAAACTTCATCAACAACCAATAAAAATGCCTTGAAAATCGAAGAACGGCTTTGCGTGGTTTGCCATTATATCAATTTCATAATTTTCAAGAAATATCCTAAAATCACTAAAAAAAAACACCAAAAATTTTCATCTTTTGACGTCATCCATCCGCTCCTCACATTTCATTCCGACTGGCACTCCGCTAGACCGCAACGAACAGGGGCTACGTACTGTTGACTCGAAGCAGCGCCTCATCCCAAGACAAACGATCGCCCATCTACGTTCCCTAAAACGGCTGGAAACGAGATTTTCTTTTAAATTTTTTAAATGTCATTTTCAAAACTACACCAACAACCAATCAAAATGTCGCGTACACGCAACACTCGCGTCAAGCGGTTTTCGAATTGAAATGGGGTCTTAACAGACAGGGCGAGCGCAATACGCGTTCTTTTTTGCTTCTACGACGTAGCAGTAGTAGTAAGCAAAGAACGAGTAAAAACTTGCCACATGTATTTTTCATTGCTTTTACTGACCTTTAAACAATATATTTCACCCTTTACATTAATTCATAGTCTCGAAACATAATATTGCTAAAAATACACGCCCAGGGCAACGCTAATATGCAAAGAGGCATGGACAATTCGTTCTTCGGCGCGCATATGGGGAAATGTGACGTCACAAGGGGGGTAAGGGGGGGGGGGCTGGGTACTTAGGCGTTTGTGACGGGCCGTGACATAGGGTGACCGGGGGGGGGGGGGGCAAAATCGGGCCAATAGCGTGACGTCATTTCCCCCTTACGGTTTTTGAGATATCGGCGTTTAAAGTGCGAAAATTGGAGAGAACTTCGTTTTTCGTCTTTTGGCTTGATTTTTGCACTTTAAACGCCGATATCTCAAAAACCGTAAAAGATACAGTGATACTTTTAAAATTTTAGCCCTGAAGGATCCTACTTTAACCAGATTCGAGTTTTTCAAAAACATTGATTTTTGCTGTTCATAAGGGCACTTCGTGACCCCTGCGCGACCTCTAAACATTGTCCGACATATTTCCAATTTTGCACACATTTTTTAAAGCCAAAATGAAACTTAAGACGAGTCACCCCCACCCCACTTTGTGGATTTTGACCACCCTCGCGTCGCGGGCGACGATTTCTTAGGATTTGGACGTCGCTATCTTTGAACCGATTTCGCGACCTGCTTTTCCCGTCTGCCGAAAAATCGCGATTTTTTTTTTAAATTTATGTGATAGGTAATATACAAATATGAGCAGAAGCCGTCAGGAGATTTTAAAACTTTTCTTTAAACAGGCCACTAAAGGGGTATAGGGTCAAAAACAAGTAAAAAGGAGGAAGAATTCAGTTTCTTAAACTTCTAAACTTTGGACCGATCCCGACTAAATGTGATGCCCCTCCAACCTGGCTTGGCGAACGGCACAAGGAGCACCACGGAGACGCCTTCATACAGGGCGCCGAAGATGGACGGCAAGAGCTCAATGCGGTTCCAAGAGTAGACGCCGAGCTGATGACCACGGCCGAGCCCTAGGGCACGCCACCCCGCCGCTGCCCTCACCGACTCCCTCAGCAGGTCTGGGAACGTCGTACCGCGGCCGTCGCGGGTGTCGATCTGCCGTTCGCAAAAACCGTAACGCATTAGATGAAAACGACGCATTCCGCCGAAGGCCCCGCACTGTCGCGGACGCTTGAGAGCGTGGGGTTCGCCTTGAACGCTTATGTGATGACCTCAGCCACGAATAAAACGTTACTTGAGCGAGCTGGCCGGTGTCCGCGCTGCGGCTGTGCAAGCGGAGCGTCTCCAGGAGGTACTTCCCCACCGGTATGTCGGCCTCCGCAGTGGCCTCTCCAGCGCGCGCCGAACTGTTCGGAATTGCTGCCATCACTGATCGCCGTCTGCAACGGTGTTGCCTTGTGGTCCAACGGGGCACTGCGCAACACCACTCCTTGCCTCTGTGCTGCGCGTTGAAAAAGGGGAATTAGCCGGGGTGCAAACAGACGACTCACACATGTTGACAAGACAGCCATGACCGATAAGGGGCATCAAACCCCTCCCTTTCCCTCTAGAACCCTGTTCCTGGTTTACGAGTGATTTTGTGAAGACATCACTTTTTTTAGACAAACGTAAGTAGAGGAGTATCATGCGCTTGCAAGCGTGGAAACGTCAAAAATAAAGTTTCACACACTCTTAAACGTGTGAATCGACATCTGACGCATTTAATGTGCGACACTATAGCAAATTCTCACATTTACAAGTGTGAATGTCGAATCAATCGATTTCATAGGCATGTCTCAATTAGCAGAGTTTACTGTAGTGCAAGCTCCTTTCGATCATCTCCGTAAAAGTTTTGGTTTGAAATGCCCTAACCGTGCTGCAAATTTTCGTTTTCATTAGTAGGAAATCTCGAAAAATAGATTTCAAAATTTCCAGAATGTTCTACAATTTTTCGAAGACTTAAAAGCTGGGTGTTATATTGTGATCAATGTTTTGTAGTAGTTACAATCTCCTATAATGTAAGATATTGAGGTTTTTCAATTATGACGAAAAGTTCGGGTAAACCCGCGAGGCAGTGCGTGCTGCAAATTTCCTTCGTTGGAAATTTCCAGCGAAATCCTTAACAGTGATCGGGCTATACCGAGAGTTTTTTCTGTAAAGTTCCCAAAGTAGTAGCAATAGAGGTTTCCAATGAGACTTAAAAACGGAAGTTGAAGAACGAAAACACATCCAGGCCAGCCAGGTACTCTCGAGGGCAGGTATGAGAAACATGAATGGTGTTTTGAGTTAATTCGGGGTTTATTTGCCATATTTGGCGCGCCACGTGTGCATCGATAACTCTCATACCTTCTTTCGAGAATTCCGTCCTGGAAGTGCTTTTGTTCTTCAGCTTCCGCCTCTGAGCCTCGCTGCAAACCCTTAGGGCTCCGTACCCTCCATTCAGCTTTCCCGTATCCTTGTCACCAGCGCATTTCCTTACCACCCGTACCGTACCGTCCTTCCTACCGCTCGGTACAGTCCGTACCACCCGTACCGTCCTTCCCACCGCTCGGTACAGTCCGTACCACCCGTACCGTCCTTCCAAACGCTCGGTACAGTCCGTACCACCTCCGTGGCGGACTTAACCGTACGTATTGTGACCACTTAATCACATGTGCCGTAATCTAATCTTGTTTGAAAAGAAGCATGTGGAATACACTGTACAACATTTTCTTGGAATTTGACAAGAAAGTGTCGAGAAGTTTTTAGCACCTCAAAACACTGACATTAAAGCTCGAAAAAGGCAAATTAAAGTTGAGGTGTTTGCTAGCTGTTACTCCCGATAAGAAAGCCGAAAAGACGTAGGGGGCTCTCCACATACTACGTAACGCGTTTTGGGATCATTTTTGACCTCCCCCTCTCCCCCAAGTAACACACCGTAACACTCGACCAACCCCCCTCCCCCTCCTCCCATGTGTTACGTAACTTTACCCTTTTAGCCCGTCCCGACACGTTTCTTTAGAAACGGCAGGAGCCGGGCTTATAGTCTGATGCCGCATGTTCGTTCGGGCGGACGTATGTTCGACGACTTATCGTTCATAGAAAAACTTCAAATTTTGAGGATCAACTACTTTTTTAACGTAGAATCACGTGCGGTGGCAACAATTTTCGATTTGTATCGCATTTTTGATTAATGAAAATTTGTCTGTTTTTGTTTTTTGAGGTTAGGGTTGGCCGCCGCGCGCACACTATAGCCCAAGCATTTTCGTTAAAATTACTCTGGAACCTAAAAAAAAATCGTGTAGTCGTGAAAATTAGTGTGTCCGACTCAGAATTTCGTGCTCTTTCCGAATTTTATGGTCCGAAAAAAATCCCATGGGCGGATTTTTTTCTAGGGCTGCTATGATTTAAAGTTACGAAATTTGCTCAAATTACTCGATTAGGACCACTCTGTTTTCGATACAACCACTATACGTTTCATTTTAAGGACTCATAGTTTCAAAAATAGATGTGCTGACATGGTGACATAAGGAAGAGTATAGTGCTGTCAATTTTTGAAAAAAAAAAGAGGTTTTTTGTTCATCTTTTAAAAATTTCATTCTCAGGTGCCGAGCTTAGCTTGACGATATGACTCACGCGTGCCGGATATTTTTTTTAAATCTGTGGCCTCCCCGGTGCGTGCCTTGGCCGACTCGATTGTTGACGCGACACGCGATGGCTGCGGGCGACCGTGGTGGGGGCAGGCAGCCAGCCAGCCAGCCGTGCATAGGACGTGGTGGGGGAAGGCAACGCGGCCGGCAACAAGTGAAAGTGCATCGCGCGCTACGAACAAGAGCTGGATCGAAGGATTGTTTGCATGCTTCAAAATGGATTTCTGTGTGCTGTGTGCTAATGAACGTTCGCCTCTGAGTTCACCTCCCGTAAATAGGCAAAAGGTTACGGTCGAAGGTGGCCTGGAAACTATTAGAAAAGTGAGTGTATTGAAAAATGATGGTGTTGCGGAGAAATTGAAGAATACTTCAAGGATTGAGGTGCACGTAGCTTGCCGGAAGAAGTACACCCATCATGTTGACTTGGTGAGTGCTTCAATTTTTTAGTCCCCCTTTCAGAGCTCATTATAAAAATTTTGGGGTTAGGTCAGTCATGGTGCTTCCCTGTTAGACGCTGCCGGTCCAATACGTCCACTTTTTTTTTCGTTTTTCAGAAAAACTATGAGGATAAAGAGAACTGCATGAAAGCAGTGAAAAGGCGGTCATCAGAACCTCTTTTTAACTTTAAAAAGGACTGCTTTTACTGTGGCAAGACCGCAGTTTTTGATTTGAACTCTAAGACGAAATGCCGCAAGCAAAATGTTGTGCGGTTAGTGAGGTCATCTGAATCGTCAAAGAGTATCTTGAAGAGGGCAGGTGAACGGAAGGATGACCTAGCAGTGCAAGTGCTGTCAAGAATAAATAGTGTGCACTGTATTTTCAGTGAGAAGGCCCGATACCACGATCAGTGCCAGACATCATTTTTCATTCAGGCAGAGTCCCCTCATTTATTTCGTGGACGTCCAAAGGATGATAAGAAAAGTGCTGCTTTTGATGAGTTGTGTGCTGAGCTGGAATTGGATGAGGAGTGTCAGTTCTCGATGTCTGAACTTGTAAAAAGATTAAATGAAAAAGGAGGTGAGTGCATTTGCATTGTGAGTGATGTAATTTTTATTTTTTCTTCATTATTTTCTTTAAAAAATTCTTTTCAGGAGATTGTGCATATACCCCACAGTATCTGAAAGACAAGCTGAAAAAACGGTACGGCTCGAAGGCGCACGTCACAGACTTTGCAGGCAAGAACACTGTCTTTTGCTTTAAGGGAGTGGCTGATCAATTTGTGTACGATAAGTGGCACACCGATAGGAGCAGTTGTGAGCCAACAGACGATCGTACTCGAGTACTTCTTGCAGCAGCACAGATTCTGAAAGAAGATATGAGGAGCAGGGCGTATGACATGGACACGTACTTCTGCGGTGCTGAACTGGATGAGGACTTCCTAGTACCTGAGAGCCTGCGTACTTTTTTAGCGGAATTGATTCAGTCTTCTTCGAACCAAGCATCGAGAACAAGAGAAGCAGTAGCACAAATGATAATGCAAGCAGCACGCCCTAGAAGTTACAATTCACCTCTCCAGCTTGCTATTGGCCTTTATATACACCGTCATTTAGGCAACAGGGCACTTATAGATTTATTGCACAGTTTGGGCAAGTGTGCTAGCTACAGTGAGGTTCAAACTTTCCTCTTTTCTGCCGTGGTCGCTGGAGCTCCCCCTTCACAGTGTACCGGCATAGATTCATTTATTCAGTTCATTTATGACAATGCTGATTACAACATTAAAACAATGGATGGTCATGGCACATTTCACAACATGGGTGGAATCAGGTACGTAACGAGGCATCAAAAATGTCAAAAAAGAAAAATGGAAAAGAAAAATAATGGCATTTTTTTTTTTGCAGAGTCACCACTCCTGGGCAGTCGCACCACCCCTACACGATACCAAGGCTCCGAAACAGGGCTGGCTTCCAAACATTGACATCAGGACGCACACCTGTCAAATTTTACCACCATGCCAAATCGGCGGGCCTACGAGGCGTGTCAATCAAGGACGTCCGTGCCATGGTACAGCCGCAGTCTTGGAAGACGGGGCTCAAGCTGGACTTTTTGTGGATGGCGAGCTACTCCGTTGGAAACAACATCCATTCCCGCCCTTTCTGGAATGGCTTCATGCAGGTGAGTTCAGAGCCACGTTCGTTTTCGTACTCAACGGACCGACATCGAGCGCCTGCAGTGCGGTGGTTAGGCACGCCCGCACGACCGGCGTGCGTGACGGGCTGCACTGCACTGTGGTCGCTGTCTCCTTCCATCGCTGTCTCTCTCGCAGTCTCGCTCTCTAGCTATCTCGCTCTCTCGCTGTCGCACTCTTGAAATAACTCCGAATAATGACGTTACTTTTTTCTTTAACAGCAATCAAACGCAACATCATGCGGATTTTACGACGTCAGCTCCTTTGAGATTGTGCCGTTTGTCAACTTAGATCCTGGCAATTTGTCATGCATCTACACGGCTCTCGATTTCGCATACGGTGAAGTACTGAAGCGTTCTCAAAGAACATGTTTTGTCACTTTTGACGAAGCGTTGTACAAAAAGGCTATTGACATCGTGGCAAAGTGCAATTCCATCGGAGAGCTATCAGGAGTCGTTGTCAGGCTAGGAACATTTCACCTCCTCATGTCTTTCATGGGATCGATTGGATTAATTATGTCAGGGAGTGGATTGGAGGAGCTATGGGCCACGGTGTACGCACCGCACACTGTTCCTCACATGATATCTGGGCATGCTTTCTCCCGTGCTATGCGGGCCCACCAGCTGACCAATCTCACTATTGGCCTGGAGATTTTAAAGATAAGTGAATTCGATTTCAATTCATGCGGAGGAAAACTGCAGGAGCTTCACAGCCAACTGCTTGCAAATGACATCTCAGCCGAGGATGCTGCTGCTTCTGACGTTTTGAATGAGCTATTCATTGCTATGGTGAACGCTGCGGAAAAGCTGAAAAGCAGTAGCAGAACCGCTTCTTTGTGGCTCTCTTACTTTGAAATGGTACGCTAGTTTCAGATTTGTTTGTACTATAACTTGAAACGTTACGCTAACCACTTCTCTCTTTTTTTGTCTTCTTCTAGGGGAACATTTTGCGCTTAGCCGTGAGAGCTGAACGGACAGGTGACTGGGAACTCCATCTCGAATGTGTCCGAAACATGCTTCCCTATTTCCACGCAGCGGCGCACTTGAACTATGCTAAGTCAGCCCACCACTACGCTCAGACGATGGAGGAGCTGGAAACAGTGATGGACCCGATAGAGTACGACTTGTACACCAGGTTAGTACGAAATAAGGAAACGACGTTGGGAAGTATGTCATTACTCGTTTGGCCTGATCAATACGGTGTAATTTCAGAAAGGGCTTCTTCGTCGGACGAAGGTCCAACCGCTTTTGGGCTGGCCTGTCGCTGGATCTCGTAATCGAGCAGGTGCTGATGCGTGCTCTGAAGTGTGAGGGTGGTTTAACTCGAGACCGGGGAATCACAGAGAGCACACTGGCAAAGTGGATTGACGCCGTACCCCACTGCGTGCCGATCTGCAATTCGCTGGAGAAGTTTTGTTCTGTCTTCGCTTCGAAGTCCGATCAGCACGTGGAGATGCGAGTTTCCAGGCAGAAGAGGGACTTGAACCATCTTGCAGTGTTCATCCGATGGT
Organism: Odontothrips loti; assembly: GCA_038380765.1. Classification (NCBI taxonomy): domain Eukaryota; kingdom Metazoa; phylum Arthropoda; class Insecta; order Thysanoptera; family Thripidae; genus Odontothrips; species Odontothrips loti. The sequence goes on from CM076249.1 coordinate 5,770,823, forward strand.
TTGAAGACCATCCCCCTCTTCAGGACCGGCCACAGGACGAGCTTGTATCTGTTGCAACGGGACTCATCGCTGACAAGACTGTCAACTGTGACAAAGCACTTGAAGTTGGAAGGGAGTGCATGTCTCTCATGGTCGGACATAATTTTGCTGACGTGAAGTTGAAAAGACGCATGAAAGTGAAGACACTCTCGTCCATGTCATGCACAGTCATAATCCAGCAAGAGGAGATTATAATCAACCCGATGCAACTCCTGAACAGAATCATTTGCATTCAGGAAACATTAGAAGTGTCTGTTAGTGAAATCGTGGGTCCCTATGAGCTCGCACCTCGCCCTCTCTCGATTTTCGAGGGTGATTCCCTCAGAAAAACTGATAAGAGTGCTCTGGAAGGAGCTCTCTCTAAAATATTTCCACCTACAAAGACACCAACTGTCAAGCCGACGAGGTAACTACTTTAAGAACAAAATATTCATTTACAATTGTTCCTCAATCTATTTTTTTAAATAATAATATTTCTTCTGCAGGTTTGTTATTGACGGGGGTTACCTCATGCACGTTGTTCCCTGGACTCGCCCGGCGACGTACTCTCAGATCTGCGACGGATATGTCAAATACGTTGCCAAGCGATGGAGCGCTCAGTCCACCACGATTATTTTTGATGGATATGATGGACCACCCTCGACGAAGTCTATGGAGCAGAGGCGGCGAGCTTCAAGAAAAACGTCTGCTGACCTAAAGGTTAATTTGGAAGAGTTTGCCACCACCCCAAAAGAGCATTTTCTAGGAAACAAACTTAACAAGTCGCGACTAATCAAACTTCTGGAAACTTCATTGATGGATGCTGGATACTCAGTGAGACAGGCTGCGAGCGATGCAGATTCCCTGATCGTTCGAACGGCCATCAGTATCGCAGAACGTGAAGTTGTGAGCATCGTAGCTACAGACACTGATATTCTGGCTCTGCTTGTAAATCTCAGTCCTGAAAAATCCAAGATGAGTCTCATCAAACCTGGCCAAGGTGGAAACAGTGACGACAGTGTTCACAACATAAATGAACTCCAGCAGGCACTAGGCCACGCCAAGGACCTCATGCTCTTCGTTCACAGTATGTCAGGATGTGACACGACCTCTGCCTTCTTCGGTAAAGGAAAAGTCACAGCTCTGAACCTCGTTCGAAACAACAAAGACCTGGCTGAAAAAATGAAAGTATTTAATAAACCTGGCTCATCAAAGGAAGAGATTACTGCGGCCGGAGAAGAATTCATCCTGGCGATGTACAACGGGTCAAAGTGCCAATCACTGGACGAATTCCGCCCCCTGCAGTACAAGAGAATCGTGGGAAAATCGAAATTGGACAGCTCCTTCGACTTCCGGTCGCTGGCGCCTTCAAGTGCTGCTGCTGAACCACACTCGTACCGTGTCTACCTTCAGGTCCGTGATAACCCGCTACTTAAATTAATTTGTAGAACCGTTGCAGTCCGCCCTCACAGTTTTCTGTTTTCTCCATGCAGGTTCAAGAGTGGTTTTTGAACATTTTGTCGGCAACTGAATGGGGCTGGGAAGCTGATGCGGGTGGCAAACTTATGTTGCCGGTTCCTTGTCTCCGCCCTCCGGCCCCCGATTTCATCCTGAAATTGATCAGGTGTGGCTGCCAGAAGGGCTGTGAGCGTGGCTGTGAGTGCAGTCGAGCAGGTCTGCCATGCACACAGATGTGCTTCCACTGTGCTGGTGTTGACTGTGCGAACACGGGAAACCCATCTCTAGACGATGACAATCCGGATGACCCACCGAACGCGTGACAAGTCAATTTGTTCTTTTACGTTTGTTTCAGAATCGACATCTAAGTCATTATAATGTGATGTATTATTTAAGTTAAAAATATCTGTGAAGTTACAGAACCTGCATAATTGTATAATCATAGCTCATTTCGATTTATGATCCTTCGTACTGTACCCTATAAGCTTCATAGGAATTTATGTGATCTAAGATTATGCAAACTTTCAGTTTTACTTAGTTTTACGTGATTTTATGTGATCCTACATTATAAATTCAAATGTATGTGATATTACTAAATATATATAGTCAGTGCAACAATTTTTCTTTTTGAGAAAACTATGAAAACTACACCCACTTCCAAACTGAGAGCAAAAGAAGTTTGGTATAACTTCGGAACGATAACGTCACAAGCACCGGCTGATTGCGTCGTTTCATTTCCAGCATATGAAAAAAAGAACAAAAAAAAACGAAAAACTTTGACAGCACTAAATAAAAATTACCTTAAGCGTTATTGGGGAGCTCTCTGGTGTCTGTAAATATGAGCCTCGCACCTGAGAACCGCTTTAAAAAGATAGGAGGTAAACTTCCTTTTCTTTTTCAAAAATGTCAAAAAAATATGACAGCATTGAAATTTCAGTTTTTATTTTAGTGTCAACATGTCAGCACATCTATGTTTGGAACTACAAGACCAAACGATAAAATATATGGTAGTTTTATCGAACACAGAGTGGTCCTAATTGAGTAAATTGAGTAAATTTCGTTATTTTCAATTTTGGCAGCCCTAGAAAAAAATCCGCCAGTGGGATTTTTTTGGGACTTGAAAATTCGGAAAGAGCACGAAATTCTGAGTCAAACATACTTATTTCCACGACTACACGATTTTTTTTGAGGTGGATAACTTACTTTCTTGGACTACTAGTACCATCGCGGCGCGCACAGGGACGGGCTCAGGTTAACGATTTTAATCGTAACAAATACATCTGCTATCGGGCACTTCTAGGGAGACTTGAGGCGGGGGCCGAAGGCCCCGCAAACGCCGCCGGCAGGCCAAGCTGGCCAAGTCCCCCTGTCAATTGGCGTTTTTAATCCTAAATTTGCAGAAATTTAATTTTGATTTATTTTTGCACTTATAACACTGGTATCTCAAAAACCGTAAAAGTTACAGCGTTTTCCTTGAAATTTAAGCCCTTTGGGCCCTACTTTGGTCAAATTGACCTTAGATAATTTTTTCAAAATTTTTCTGCAACATTGATTTTGACTGCTGTAGGGGGCAGTTATGCCCCATTCGGGTGCCCTGCGCGACCCCTTCCGGTGATCGAAAAAAAATTTCGAAAGTCGCAAAGATCTTGTATTTTGTTATAGCATCGGAATTCGATCTCGCTCACTGACATTTTTGACTTCGCTTTTTTTTGCCCCTCTCTACCCGTCTGCATACCCAATGACAGATAGGCTACCGATTTACTGAAGACATGGCTCGTGATGGCAACTGCAATTAGTGATTACAGATGGTCTACAGATACATTTGGCTACGACCTGCAGTTTTCAACTTCATTCCTGTCTACATATGCTATGATAGTTAGATTGCAGTTTATTTAAAGACAAATATCTAGTTCGTAACTATACTTCGGTGACTACAGTTTCAACTTCAGTTGGTCTCAAGATCCTTTCACCCGGAGCAATCGCCAATCTCAAAACTTAAGTCTAGAAGCGTGGACTACACCTACAATCCTTTCACTAAAACGCCGCAGAGTATGATGTCGACCCGGAACGCCGACGACCTAACCTCACTGTACCTGACGAGCGAGTGTCTTGAGTTAGGTGTCACTTAACGTTGTGACCTGTGACCGAGGAAACAAACCGGAGACCCTCACATTGTGTATATAGACCTTCGGGACATGAAACATGTGTGGATGCGCGCTCGTTTAAGGGTGTCCAATCGACCTTTTTTTATTTCATAGATCGATAGTTCAGAACACGCTGATTCTAACAATATGTGTCTAAGCCCTCTGGGCCTTCTAGTTTTTGCTCTACACGCGTTCAAACCTTCGGATTTTCCACTTTTTCATCCAGCAAATCTCGAGAATTTGAATAGGTAGTAGGATGAAATTTTCCAGCACCATAGTACTGTACTTGGACTGAGTTGTGAATAGTTTTTCATGTCACTGCGAATTCCAGGAAGGCTCCTGTAATCAACTGAAAGTGGCCCAATGTTAGACCTTGTTTTCGCATGGAAGAAGATTGCCTACCAAATCGAAATTATATTCACAACACGGCCTCATCTTTCCTCTACAAGCTGAGATTGATGCCATCTCTCTAGGTCAGCTGCACTTTGAGATTTGCTGGATGAAGTGAGGGCCTTTTTCGAGTTCCAGGCATGAGTAGGCAAGGACAGGCTACACCTTGTCTCTCGCACGTGGCGGGGTGAGGCGGTGCGAGGTGCGGGGAAGACGTCCCTCCCCCTCCTCCCACCGCTGCAACACTGCGCGACGTCGCGGCCGGAGCACCGGAGACCAATAAACATTACACTAGGACGGATTTGGCGCGGTCCGTCCTTTAAAGCGAATGCAAGCCGCTTCCGCTTGATGCAGTAACGTAGTGGAAAATGCATTATTGCAGACAAGTGTGTTAAAGAAACCCAATTCAAAGGTTTCCGGTCTAACCAACCCCAACCTCGCCTAGCCGTCAAAATAATCATCTTAAAAATCTCAATCGTAGCCATTAGTACGATCTCGTTCCTCTCAAAGTGCGAGTCGCCTAGTTAATTGCCTTATTCGAACATAAATTTTGTTACGTAAAGCAGGACATTTGAGTGGCATCTCGGGCAGTCCCGACGTACATTCTGGATGTCGCCGGAACGTGGATTGGAACATCGTGCTTGCAACTGGGACACTTGTATGTTTTTCGGAAACGAAACCGCATTTTTTATTTATGGCGAATTTTCGTGCGTTTGAAGCCAGTTAGCGGCATATCAGCGCCGGAATGTTTCAGCCTTTATTCTAGCTGCAGATGCAGTATTTATCTCTTCCACATCTGCCTGTCGCTTTCCCTTCCGTACCGACGCAAGCAACTTGGCACGAAGGATATGCCGGGAATGCTTCCACTTCGCAGTTACAAGTGCAAATGTTGTTCTTGCAGCCCCAACCCAGACCAGCGTTCACAGTGCAATGTAGAGTGCATGCGTTAATCCCGTTCGTGGAGTTGCAGGGCAGTGGTAGTACTTTGGACGCTGGTGCACCATCTACAACGATAAAACGGACAGGTATGTTACAAAGTTGTGCTCATAATTGAAAACCCAGGGATATCCTCCAACTCTCCCCAAATTTCCTTGTGTGATAGCAGTGTAAAGGCTTGCCATCAAACCTGGATATTTCGTTGTACGAAATTTTGTTTTGGGACGGACAATTAAAAGAATTCCGGAAGATTACGATGTTGGCAAATTACGAACTACTACTTCGCTGCCTTTAAATACATTCTCTCAAATTTACAGTATATTGAAGGAATCTCTCGCGACACTGCTTGGGTTGACAATATATCTTTTTATGACGCAAGGTGGTTCAAGTTACTTTATACCGACCGCATTTGCAGTACGTGCCGTCGCAGCTCCCCGTCTTCCCTGCAACCGCTGGACAAGCTTCGATGCAGGCATCAGCACAGTCGGTCATCTGGTGGTCACACTTGCACGCGCACTTGTTGTTGACGCAGCCCCAGCCAAGCCCAAAGCTGTTGCATTGCCATGCGCAGGTCTGAATGCCAAGAGCAAAGTCGTTACATGGCAAAGGTGGCACGAAAGGCAAAGGTAGTCCCGAGGGGGATGTTATCCCAAGACCCGTGAGGAACCGCGGCGCTGCAGGCAGTGCAAAGGACGTTCCAGTCGTCCGTTGGATGGCGTCGCTTGGTATGGCATCTGTAACAGGAAGGAGATCACGCTGGACAACTAACGTAACCTTACTGGTTTAGGAGAGAAGACATCAATTGAACTTCCCAAATGATGCTACATTAGTACGCGTACGCTATATCCTCTCGTGGTCGCTCTTCGCGAAGCTCTGTTCCACATTCTTGTGCACACGTAGGCCTGTCGGTGGCTACCAGCTCACGAAGAAGACCAAAACTTGCGAAGGTGAAGGTGGAAAGTAACGCCTCAACTGACTTGCTGTTTGACGGTCATATAACAGACCCTTTGCCAGTGCGCGTCAAACAGAAGGGTGTTTCGGAGAAGCTCAAACCGGAAGTAGAGAAGACGCGTGAGAAGAAGAAAAGCGGAAACAGTATGAGGGTAACCGCAGCAGAGTATTTACGGCCTACGCCACGGCGTCGGCCACGAGCCAACTCAAAATTTCTGGAGGCTTAGCTCTCGCTGGCCATATGTCACGACCACATCCTAATCAGGAAATAGACATGTATCATATTTTCTAGATTATCTAATGTGTATCTACAATGTCCACGTTGATCTAAATCTACAGTTAGTGGTTGATTGACATCTTCTTATCGTCTTTGCATTGTCTATTACGTCTAAGTCTACTAGTAGATTTCAATTCTACATTGAAAGATCTGGTGGGATCTATGCTAAATCTATTAGACATCTAGTAGACTTAGATGGCATTAGAGCATAATTTGTTGGAAAACCATGTGTTGAAAATCTGTTTTAAAAGCCAGACATCAACATATCAAAAGATGACAGTGCCCAAATTTTAACACCCGAACACTTGGTCCCTGCGGGACTTAAAATCAGTTAGGACGCTTGCTGGGACGCGCCCATCGTAGATGGAGGAGGCCACCACGACCCTCCGCTACCCAGAGAAGCTCACAGCGTACTATGTAGAGCACAAGGTTCCTGGTTCTATTACTGGAATTTTCTTTGCATATAATGATATTTCTTTGTTTTTCGGCGTGTACCCCTGCTAGCCATTGTTAAGAAGTGAGACTGAAACAAAGGACCATTCAGTTTCATAAACGCCTGAAAACGATGGCGCGTCCCTTTTTTCGATGATTCTAGCACCTGCGCTCAGCATCAAACCATTTTTGGTCGAAAAAAAATAAGATTTTAAAAATTTACTGTACTCAAAAATAGCTTGCAGGGGTACACGCCGTAGCGAAAAAATAAGATTTTAAAATTTTTTAGGGTTAAAGTCGTTGAGATACCGACTTCACAGTCTGACATCTTTTTCTTAAAGGCTGGAACCTTACAAAATCGGCTTCCGCGCCTTCCTACCCTTATCAGGAGAAACCACACAACGGCAAGAAGATATCGTTAAAAAGTGTCAAATTTTTCAGTTTTTTCGGATTTTTGGGACTTTTAAGGGGTTGATCTGAGTCGCGGCGTTCATTATCGGAACCCCAGAGTCCATCGCTACCGCTGCCGATCAATTTTGGAACCGTTCCACCCCTAACTCAAAAACTACCCCTCACCCCCTCCAAAATTAAGGGATGGTCGGAAGGTGTTGAAATGCGAGATTTGACAGTTTTATGCACCCATAATGCCAAACTGACTGTAACTTTCCCAATTTTCGCCCTACAAACGGGTTTTAATGATCCCTTTCACGGCGTTTGTCGACCTTGCCACACTTAAGGGGTGGCTGGAGCCGGAGGGGGTGGCCCATGAACGTAACGCTTCGGAAGGCTCGAGACCAATGTTGGGGGCAGGTCTGTACCAAATTTCAAGGTTCTAACTTGAACAACTTAGAAATGGTAGCGCTGACCACAAGTGGGACGCTAATTTTGACGCCCAGTGTATTTCCGGAGTCTCCATGTGCCCCATTTGCAGAGTTACCACATGCTACCAACCCTAATCCGCGAAAGCGAAAAAATAAACCGCAAAAATGATACCTTTTCGGAAACTAGATAGCCGATTGGGCTATTTTATCCTGCTTTTTGCCTATATGTCAGTCTTTAAAACAGCCCAATTCGCGGTTTAAAGCCCAATCTAGTAACACTGCCCATTTGCAGTGTTGAGCTAGTTCTAGGCAATATTTTGACTTAAGCACACCTGCTTTACGATAAATACGGTGCGCATCCAAATCTTTACGAAAAATATTGAGGAATTTTATACGAGCTTACTATGGCATTGAATCTCGAAGGGGTTGGTACTTGTTCAAACAACTATAAGCCCACCATATGCATGCATGAATTGCGAAGATTTTTTTCTTTTAAAGAAGTTTTTGTTCGTAAGCTTTTACCAGTGCGTGAAACATAATGTATGGCGTGAAGTGGGGAAAGTGATGGGCTGAAATGTTCTTTGAATGGACTTCGAATGTGAAGGTGGAGCGGATGCGGATATCTAGACAAAAGATACAGCCCGAGCACAACGCGGCAATGACTGCTTGATAATTAGGTCGGACAAACGATATAGACCCCTCGATAATTTTACGGGACATCCTTGCGGAGTTTTCTTCCAGCGATCGGAGGAGTTAAGAAGTACAATATGACGTGATTCGAGAAATCTCTTAAGGCCAGATTTAATTCAATACTAAGAAGGGGTAGGTGATGCGATGTCCAATACTGGTCTCACATAATGGCGGGTGTGCGCCATGCGCGGTGGGTCAGGGCAGCGTTTCGCGATAAGCAAAGTCCGTTACGTCCCAACGTGGTCTGACGTAGTCCTACCATGTGTACGTGTACTACTAGTCTGCACACATTTTCAGCAGAATAGAGAGGTGGCAGTTGGGGAACCTTCCTCCAAAAAACGGCAGTTATTGAGCAGACTGGCCCAGAACGGACAGATGGCAGTTGGGGAACATTTCTTGTCATCCGAAGAGCGGCAGTTATTGAGCAGACTGACATCTGCATCGGTTGGAATGCTTCGGATCAGTGTCAGTACCTACATGACGTCACACTGGTAGTAAGAGGGACTCAAGATACCACTCAAGTCCAAATTTTGCGTATTATAGAAAGGCGTAGCCGGAATACAAGTTTCACTGATTGTTCCTTATTACGCACTAGAACATATGACAAGATCTTGCTAAGGTATTATTACTCTTTGCAGATTTCTTACTGTCTTGAAGCTCTATTTTCATTTTTAACACGTTCGTAATGCGCAGTCCACAACACGATACATTATATTTGTTATCAAGGCCTTTTCAGTGTCAAGACAGGTGCCCGCTTTTTTTTTTCCGAGGGATGCTCCGACACGTTCCTTTAGAAACGGTTAAAGTCGCCGGGTAAAGGTCTGGTGTGATTTTGACTTCGTTCAGGCTGAAGTGTGCACACCGCGTATCAAGATCTCCAGGATGGCTTGAGTAATGCGACACATCTTACCTGCAACCGTTAATCTCCACAAGCACAAGGCCAGTAATGTTACCAGGACCCACTCCGAGAAGACGGGGCTCATCTTCAATTGTGTACAATACGGACGGCACACGGCTGGTGAATGTCAAGAACGCGTATGACATGGTCGCATTACATGTCGGAATCAGCCAAGCTAACTAAGCAGATGATGTGGAAGAGAGGGTCAACGAACGGAAGCGCTGTGGCCACACGGCTTAAGATATGATCCGAAGCGATACCGCGATAACTTCCGGCGACCGGATAGGCGAAAGGCGATAAGGCATGATATTCCAGGAAATGGGAAACCTTTTAGACATAGGAATAAGTTCTGTGAATTTTATCCTGGCAGAGGGGCGGAAGTCCCGCGTAGATTTGTCAAACATGCGATGTCCAATACTGGTCTCACATAATGGCGAAAGCCCAACGGTGATCTTACATAAGGACAAAAGTCAAGGGGGTCTGGCATAATGGCGATGTCCTTGTAACGCATGAGAAAATGACAAATGGCCACAACTATTTAAATTATCAGTGCACTACCCTTATCCTCCATCGACAGTCCAATTCTTCAGTGAGCCAACAGCATCCCCAATCAATTTACATCAGCACGGTGTGGCGTGTGGTCTGCGTGACAATGCTTAGAAATTGCTAAGACCACAAAGTCCATCTGAACGCACTTATTAAAAAAATTCATGGCAGCCAAATCAAGATGTGGAACAACAACATTGATATTGTTAGCTACAGACCATTTCGACAACCATAGTCGCTGTAGCGAAAGAGGAAGAAGAATGCAAAGAAGAACATCGCGGCCGGCGGTCCCGGCGGTGGCGGTATGAGAAATGGAGTCAGCGGAGTCGCTCGCGGTCGCGGTGTTTTTGATCGTGCTGAGTTTGTTGAAGAGTGTACGAAGATTTTAAAGAAGTTTTGAAGTTTTAAAACATTGACAGTGACAAAATATAGTGGTAAGTTGCCTGAAAGTACCCCGGATTGTGATTGTTACCAGTGGAAGACGTTTGTGACGACGAGTGTTGGTAGACTGGAGTGTTGGTGGGCGAAGCGAGCGGGCAGAATGTGTTCCGGACGCCAGGCGACCCGTCAAGAGGTCGACTCGACAGTCGATTGTTCTTTCGAGTTTCGGAGGCGGGAGCTGCGTCGACTCTCAACTGTTCCATTTCCGTTTCCGCCGTTTCGTTTCGTTTGATTTGAATGCGAGAATCTTGTTAAACCATTTGAGCCGCGAACGCTTTATTTTCTTCGTCGACTCTCTGTTTGCCGCTAAAGCCCAATGGTTTGATAACGTTACCACGAATAATTTGCGTTGCGTTTGCCAGTCGCTGTCTGTAATTTTGTGTGTTAAAAATTAAATGATGGATATAGATGATGAGGATCGTGATTTGTTACTTGTGAGAAATCAGCAGCTAATGGCAGTGTATGCTGACCTATTAGATGGTGAGTTTGAGTATAATATAGAATGGAGTACATTAGTTGTTTTGCTACCTCTGAGTACTACAATATCTTGTTTCTTTTCAAGATGATGATAATGAGCCTGAATGGGTGAAAGTAACTGTTAACATACAGGAATATATTGAAATGGAAGACCCATCTTTTCGCTGGCATTTTCGCCTAAATAGAGTGCAGTTTGAGGTATGCATTTGCAGTTGTAATGATTATTACATAATTATGTTTTGAATGATACACTTAGTTCTCTTTTTGATCTTTTTATTTCAGATTCTTAATGATGAGTTAGGGCAGCTCTTGGGTGACACTGGTGTCATTCAAAGGAGGAGGACTGAGTTTGCTCACCACCTGCTGATGGTGCTTTGGATTCTGGCAACACAAGACTCTTTCCGAAGTGTTGCCCTACGATTTGGTGTTTACAAGGGTGAAGTGCATGAACACTATGTAAAAATCATTAAGGGCCTGGTACAGCTCGGCAGACGATATGTAACTTGGCCGGATGCCCAAGAGAGAAGACGAATCAAGATGCAGCTGCAAGCACGCTCAGGATTTCCTGATGTGGTTGGTATCATAGAATCCAAGCAATTCACCTTCAGCAAGCCTTTCGATCAGCCAGCAGCATATAGAAACCGTCATTACCAGTATTCCATTCTTGCTCAAGTAATATGCGATGATCGGTTGTTGGTGCGAGACTTATACGTTGGAGAAAGTGGCAGTCTCCATGACCAGAGAGTGTTCAGGCGCAGTCCTGTTGGGACAGCTATTCTTGTGAGGCCTGACACATTATTCTCTGATCAGGAGCACATTATTGGCGACACTGCTTATCCACTGGTGGACAGAGTGAGTCTGTGGCCATTAAAACCATTTCTAGACTCAACTGAATTTCTAAAAGTTACCAGATATTGTCCTTTGTTTTCAGATTATGATTCCTTTCATTAATGTTGGCCGCCTGCATCCCATTCAGAGGAATTTCAACCGGAAACTCTCCTAGATCCGAGTCAAGGTTGAGCATTCTTTTTGTTACTGTGTGGGTATATGGCGCAGATGTTAACACTGTCTGGAGGTGAAAAACCAACTTATAGGTGTAGACCATGTCACCTCCAATTTTGTACTCCACAACTTCAGAATAATCCATGGAGAAGAACGGCCTGTTGAAGGTTCTCTGATGTCTCCTTTCTTCTTCTGATTTTTGCATTTCCATGCAATTAACATTTTTCGTATTGCATAGGCTGGATTGGACAATGATGAAGACAATGAGGATGTCGCCATCCAAGCAGATGCTGACAATATTAATAATCTAGAAATTGGTGATGATGACCCTCATGTTCCTCGTGAATTTCTGGAGAGGCTCAGGGATGCTGAAATGTTTGGAGAAGTTAAGAGGTGGGATATCTGCAACAACTTGCCTTTCTAAAAGTTACAGTGTCTCCAGTCAATATTACCTGTATTTGTAAGCTTCATGTGTTCCTGGAACACACAAGTCTTGTAACTTGTGCTCCATTTCCCTTTCGTACTGCATATTTTAAATAATGGAGTATCCTTTCGGGCTGGGGGTATCGACAGGCAGGACCGCTCACAGCACGAGGAAGGACAGCAGGGCGAGGGCGTCACGCGCAGCGCCGTTGCAGCCAACACCAACGCAACGGCCGCCGAGGCGCAACATCTGCAGCTGCACCCAACACACAGCCACGAAGATTCCGTGCCTTTGTATCCTTTGATCCCGTTTGATCCGCATGGTGGCCCCGCTCAAATCTCCCTGAACCAGGCGCAACTGAGGCACCCCGCCCTCCTCTCCACAAGACAGCCAGGACTCCAGGCGCATTCCACGCACCTCTTCTGCGCCAGCTACGCCCCCCACCCCCTCCGTCCGGGGCGCCACGAAGAAGGGCGACATCGGCATGCTTCTGGACCTCCGCGGAGAGCGACGCCCGACCACCAAGGAGAGGAGGGCGGTGAGGGAGTAGCAGCGCCAGCAGCATGCTAGCAGCAGGATGGTGCAGACTCACCCGCCAAGGACCTACCTGACGGGGGGGGGGGGGGGGTGTCTTAGCCCCCGGCAACACCCCCCCTCCCCCGCATTACGCACGCCGCACGCTGCCCCCCCCCCCCCCTCTTCACTCTTTTGCAGACCATCGTCGCAGCCGCCGCGGTCCGAGCCAGCCCGAGGACACTAATAACCAAACTGTCGCCCCCACCGAGGGTCAGGCGCACTCTGCGTAGAGTCCAGTGGGGGTACACTCAAATGACGCGCCTCCGTCGTGTGTGCGAGAGAGACAGTTGCCAACGTCTGCACGTCAAACACGCTGCTGCGAGTCTTCTCCGTCCAACTGCCTACTAGACATCTCCAGGTCCCAATTGCTCACACCACTCGCCGTAGCGCAAGCGGCTGCGGCGTCGCCACTCATCTCTCGGTCGGGCGGTATGGGTTCGATACCCGCTCGTTTCATTTTACTTTTCCGACAAAAATTGCTTGCCTGCTCTCGGGGGGCGCCCCTAAAATTAGGCAACCCGACCTTCTCTGGCCGTTCGAAAGCACAGCACTAAGTCAACACCCTCTGGTAGAGTCGCTGCAACTCGGTGGTAAGGCGGCGACCGCAGAAAGAGGCGCAGTCTGTGGTATACAAACCGTCGCCCGCTGTAATACCCGTGGGATACCATACCCGCTCTACTGGCCCCCACGTCCCCGGGACCCCACCACCACCGCTAGAGTCAGTCTAGCGGGCCCTGACGGAGGCCGGGCTTACCTAGGGGAGGTTAAGAAAAGCTGGTTAAACCACCCTTAGGGGGGACAGGTTCTCTTAGCAGGCCGCTCAGGTTCGCTCCTACACCGGTGTTGCCGGGGGCTCGGGCCGAGGGGGGTACGCACGGGTGTGTCAGATCCCTTTACGGTTTCACCTAAGGGTCTTCGAGGCCTACAAGACAAGAACGGAAGAACGGAACTCAGAATTTGAAGTTCGGTTATAGTAAGGAGAGTGGTCCAATGTTTTTGAAGCCTTTTGCGATTCTGATAATATTGAAGGACAGCGTGTTCATTTACTGGCTATCTTATCAAAGCTTGTGGAGCCCCTTTTAGCTGGAAAACCAAGAAACAGAAGATAACTGCTGTACGGTACAGGCTGAGTCGTTGCAACGTGTGAGGCTGCGAGGGATGGGGTGTGGCTGAAGATGCTGTTGATGGAGATGGGTCAAAAGCAGTTAGCACCGGACCCAGTTGCAATCCGATGCAAAAATGAACTTGATTCAGACAAATCCAAGCACACATGTATCAAATATTGTTCCCTAGGGAACCGTGTCGGAGAGATAGAGATTGATTTTATGGCGAGCATAGCGCGCCCACTTCCCCAAACCGACCACGAGACGACATTCGTCGTGAGTCTGTCTGTCCGTCACTCACGGACTTCTGAGAAACACCCCCCATCATCTTCTAGATTACGAATCGATATTTAGTGGTGGAGAAGACAACGAGCCATTTTTTCGATAAGTGGGGTTTGAAAGTAATTTTGATGTTAAATTTCAAAGCCGCGCAACTGGTACCACTGCGTGATCCTGGCCATTTTTTAGAATTTGTGCTCAACTGGGTGGTGCTAGCGTAACGGACCTGCTCGGTAGGGCTGGCGTATTCGAACTCGAATATCAAATGTTTTCGAATACTCGATTTTGAATAGTTGTCTTTTCGAGTTTGAACTGCAATACGCCGAATCGACCAAAAGTTCGAATATTCGTAACGAAAAGTATGTGATGTGTACGTCGCGCGACCGCAACGAAAAACGACTGCCACCATTGATTGGCACAAGTGTACCCTGAGCTGACGTTAGGTGCAGGCGCTGGCTGGCTTAAAATTTAAAAAGTACTTGGTTGCCTTATGAGGTTTTGCCAATAGGTATAAGGACAGTCTGACTTGAAGTTAAATTTCCCATTCAAGTCATGATTGTATATTCCCAAAGTCTTCCATATTTTGTATCTAGAAAGTGACTTACTGTTTTAGACTGGCATTGTGTTTTGTTCTGTATAGTCTGATAACGTTTGGCTCATGATTTTTCCAATATGCTAGATATACCTTAGTACCCATTGAGTTTTTGTCAAAAGTCTAACGCCAATTTTTGTCCACTCCGCCGGGAGGAGCTAGGGACAAATATCGGACAGCGCTGACCGACCGGGACCCAGCGGTGCCGCTGGCCGCTGGCCCCGGGCCAGTCCCGGGTAGGAGCATTACAGAGGCTTTATCCGCTCGTGCGGGAGGAAATGTTAACGACCAATTTGCGCTCAAATTTTTGACAATCTGTTCAACTCAACGCGTAGAGGACTAAAAAACAAGCTAAACCAAAAAAAAAATGGCATCCCGAAATTCAAATGTTGATCTGAGATGTGGCAAAACTGTTTTTTGTTTTTTTTTCTTCAAAAGGACGTGTTCAAATTTGACCGAATTCAGCCGGCACAAGGTTTCTTCTCTTTGGCTCCTGAAGTGACTCAAATCGGTTTTTGTCCACGCGTGGCACCGCCGCACTGAGAAAAATCTTTGGCTCCTGGACCAAAGGGTAGTTTTGTGCGTTCCACCTGGACCCTACATCTAAAACGTTTAATCCGTAGGTCTAAGCTCTATAGACACGGGAGCAAAACTCTAGACACAAGCGTTAATCGTTTGGTGCCTGGCGCTAATCGTTTAGTGCGTTCCCAGACTCTCGGCCTGGGGGGGGACTAAACGTCCTGTGCCCAGAGCCAAAAAATTTTCTCAGTGCGTGTTGGGGTCCCGGCTGGTCCGGACTGAGCTGAAAATTTCAATTTTTTTCAACTTTTGAAAAAAAAACCTAACAGTTTTGCCACATCTCAGATCAAAATTTGAATTTCAAGATGCCGTTTTCTTTTGTTCGCCTTGTTTTTTAGTCCTCTACGCGTTGAGTTGAACAGATTGTTAAAAATTTGAGCGCAAATTGGTCGTTAACATTTTCTCCCGCACGAGTGGATTAAGTCTCTGTAATCCTCCTCCCTGGGACTGGCCCGGGGCCCGGGGGCCAGCGGTGCGGGTCCCGGCCGGGTCCGAGCCGCACAGCTCGACCCGGGGCCAAGGTGGTGCGGGGGGATGACTCCCTCCAAAAAATGGGTGAGCTAAAATTGGCGTTCGACTGTAATTTCAACCTGGGATTATAAAATTTTACACTCTGTGCCATACATTTTAGTGAGTCACCAATAATATTATTGTCATCTCGGGAGCGTGTTCTGTGGTCAGAAACTATGAGTTTCGTTCCATATTTTATTCGTTTTTCTTAACTTAAATGCGGAATTACGATCCGTTACGCATTTAGGGGCACAGTTAAGCTCGGCTAGAGCAAGGGAATGGTGTGAAACTCTACACACATACCACTCTCATGTGCAATCCAAACCGCACCCTACTCTCGTCCAGTCAGTGATCTGTGCATGTCTGTGATTTATACTCCACTTTATCATAGTCTACGGTGGCCAGGCGTTCTAGCCCAGAGGCGCATACACAGGGGATGTGGCCCAGTTCTGGTCTGGGGGACCTTAGGAGATATAGTCTGGGATAAGGAGCAATGAGCCCAGGATTACCTTCGTGTAACGCGACTGAAGCTTGGTACCGGAGTCTCCCCTAGGCAGCACCTCCGTCTCTTGGCTGACACCGACTGACGAGCCCGAAGGCGGCTCGGCAGTCGGCCGCGCTTGGCGGCCGGCCGGGTGTTTCAGTTTTAGCAAGCAGAGAGAGCAATTCTGCGACTTCCCCCCCCCTCTGTTGCGGGACCGGAGATCCGCCTGGGGCCACCAGCGGACAGTCGCGCCCCAGCCTCCAGCCAGAGCAGTGCCAACAAACTTTCGGCATAACCCTAAATAAATTCACATACCTGGGTTGTCCACGTCCATCCCATGTAAAGTTGTCTGCGTCGGGCATCGAAAGTCAACATAGCAGGCCCTCTTCATAGCAGGAATTAACTTGCACTCGTCTTGAATATGTTTCTTCTGCCTAGTTGTGTTAGGAACGTATGACTTCCCACAATATTTGCAAGTGGCTTTTAATTTCTCGCCACCAGGCTCTTTTGCGAGCTTTTCACGCGGCATGATGGTTGGACCTATAAGAAAGAGAGCAAATAAGAATTTAAACGTCTAAGAGACGCAAAGCACGGAACCCGGCTAGCGGCACATACATTCCGTGGGCACGCTTTGTAGCCCGCCCCGGCCGTATTTGTTGATCGTCGTTCACAACGCCAACTAATTAATAAAACTTACCTCGTCGTCCCTTTTGCACGGAACCCTCGTACTTCGAGAAAATAATAAATTCTGGTCTTGTCGTAAAAAGACAACACAATAACACACTGTACTCTGAACTGTACTGTGCACTGCCACTGTCTGTTCGGAGCGAGCGCGCCCTCTGTGACGGACTGCGCTTCACACAGGCGACAAGGCGCAGGCTCTACGGGCAAAGAAAGGGGGCCGTGGGGCATGCGCGGGAACTTTGAATGAAGGAAATCTACTCAACTTCGCAACGGGAACGTTTCCGCTGCGAAAGAACTGCAGAATGTGTGTTTTTTAGGCATAATTCGAATATTCTCGTTTTTTACCAATTTTACCGGGGTCCGGGTAATTTACCGTAATTTACCGGTAATTAACCCAATCTTACCGGTAATTTTACCACGCGTTAAATCCCTAATTGGGAGGAACATGGGTTCAACACTGGCTTGTTGTGGTAAGTGGAGACAGGCCTTCACTGTCCGCTTCAGCTCGGTGTCGAGCTCCCTCAATGCGGTTAAGTAGAGTAGCGTCATTTCACGCACATACGATCCAGGCCCAACAAGCTTTTGGGAGTCAACAGGTTCCAGACCCAACATTAAAAAACACTTATTTAAATCTGATAATGCAGCGTCAGGAGGTGTATTGAAAAGGTCTTCATCATCATCTACCACATTTGACTGACTTGAAGCCAAAGAACCACTTCCACCTGCAAGGCATCCGTCTCTTCATCTGAGTTCTTGCTACTTGACACTGATGATGACGATAACCTTTTCTGCTTGCAGTCTGCAATTTGGGCCTTCAATTTTGCCATGCAATTATTGCATAACTTCGATCCTGAAAAGAAAAGGAAAAGCGTGAATTTAGTTATTACTTTTAGACTTTTGTTTCTCAAATGATAGAAAAAAATATTATCTAACCTGGGAGAAGTGAGATAGTGAATGAAGTGGCTTCTCGTGCAAGTTCCAGGCTAATCTCTGAAAGACCAGTCTTCACCGTTTTTTTGCTGTGCTTTGGCTCCAGGGGGCAGCAGCATTTTGTCTGGCGAAGACTAAAGAAGTGGAGAAATTCTTCAATGTGGCCATGGCACACAGAATCCACTCGAAAAGTGCCAGTCCGCCTCCTCAGCAGCTCACACTGCTCATTAGTCAAAAAGGATCTGTCATGGAGTTCTCCTGAACATGCTGAGTTTGAATTATTATTAGCTTTTTCAATAGAGCACGCAGGTGTAGCCATGGCTCTCAGGGTATTGAACTAGATGAAAAGAAAGAAATGTCAAAACGTCACCACATTTGAAATGCATTGGCTTGAATATAGAAGAAATGAGAGAAACCAACCTTGAATAATCAACACATTACAAAGTGATTCTTTTACATGTTGACATGCACTTTTGAGCAACCACAGAAACCCTAACCTGGACTACCAGCAGTGTGAAAAATTTAGCTTTCCTCCGCAAGGAAGTGAACAGCTGAGAATCTGAGAGCGTCCGATCCATTTCCGGCCCGCGAGTCAAACGGAGCGCGTCGCTGTCATTTTCAGCGTCCGTCGTCGCGCAACTCGTATTTCCACGAATGCACGAGTGCACATGTCAGCCCCGAGCTCCGATACGAGTAAAATATCATCCACAAGCTTTTCAGGGCTTTTCGTACTAGGTATGGGTATGATCTACACCAAATTAGAAGAGAATCGAAGGATAGCTATTTTCAGGAGAGCATTTCAAAGATTTTTTTCAAAAAATAATATTTATTTGACCCCCACACTTTTTGCACTGAAGCTATGCAGAATTTAATGCTCTTCGATTTTGGCAATATCTTTAAAATTGGTCGAGTTATTGGACTTTTTCACTCGTATCCAACACCTGTTTTTCACGATACTTCTCTTGCAACATTTCTCATATTCCGCGAACCGCTTAATTTCAAGCCAAACCAGTTAATAAGGGTCTTCCTTACACTATTTGGGGCCGACTCACCGAAAATGAACGAAATCGGTGACATCAAAGCTGTAAAGCGTGATGGTCTTCGAAAATTTTACCCACGGACCCACGAACTAAGTCAGTCCGCCCGCTGCCGGGCCCTCTGCCTCGGCCCAACCGTGTCGCGACGTGCTGACGCCCATTGTCAGCACAATTGACAGCGCGGCGCCCGGGCAACGGCCTACTCCCGGCACTGGAGCCGCCGCGCTGACGCAGCCATCCCAGCGCGAGTCGGCGTCCGCGGAGTTCACCGGCGGGCAGCCCTTGCCCCTGCCACCGCGACCCCGGTCGTGATGGCCTCTACTTCTTTCCCACCTTTCACCGTCTCCTCGTCCCTCTCGTGTCTGCCTCTCTCTGTCTCATCCCTTTCATCTCCTTTGGCCGTTCCTACTAGTAACGCTTTGTGGGTAGAAATTCTAGCCTGGGTATCTTTTTTTCGCTCTTGTGTAATTCTGGATGGTTTGATTACTTGATCGCACCCCACCGGGGTCTGCCCGGTTTTGGCCTGCGGGGCATCATGCGCCCCACCGCCCACTACCGTCGTTGTTTCCTTCCCCCTTTTCCTCCTTCCTCCTTCCCCCTCCTCGCCTGGGTTTACCTCTGTTTAAGCGTGCGGCCTGCGGCTCCCAGCGGCTCCCCTCGGCGTGCTTCGGCCACGGCTGTCGGCTCGCCGACGACATGGGCAGCGTGCTTCCCATGAATACACGGGCGGCTACCAGCGACACCGGCGCCCACGTCGGTTGACACCAATATCAGCACCGCCGGCCCCTACCGGCGCCGCCGGCTTCAACCGCTCGCCCTCCGGCCCTGCGATCGGCCTCTGGCCCGCTGCGCCGCCCCGCCAGATGGGCTGCCTACCCCCACGGGGCCCCCTAGCCCGCCCGCCGACTACCTCAGCGCCCCGCGCGTCCCGCCGCGCCACTCACTGAACATTGGCTTCTGCAATTTCCCCCTCGTGGTTTCGCATGGCGTTTTGAAATTTTACTTTGTTGTGCTGTTACGTTTGACGTTTATTCATTTCTTTCTTTCTTTCTATCTATTTTTGTTTATTCTATTTATGCTGTATTGTATTCACCGGCCTTGGAGGCTCTTCTCTTACCATGGTTTTGAATTTTGTGGAATTATATACCCGAAGCTTGTGGTTTATTTTCACCCTGGGCCCCCTCTAGTGGTACTGGTGATCACATACTGACCCCAGGATACGGTGCTTTACCTTCTATACAATTCATGTATTGTCCTGATTTCGATATTATCTTAATATATTCCTGTATCCCGGTGTCATTGTCGGATTGTCGCACAGTTAACACTTGGCGACCGCAATTCTAGATTCTAAACTGCGCCTTATTGCGTTTCAAGTCCCATTACATTCGTCTCATTTTGGTCATTTTCATTTTCGGGTGTTTCAAGCCTGAAAGGGGTGGAGGTCCCCTTCCCCAGTTCTCTCATAACCTATTCCAAATTGGCACTTGCACCCTTGTTGGAAGCTGCCGTGTGCCGGGACGTAACTTTTTTGACAGGCCCTGTTAGGGGCTGGCGTTACTTCTTCCCGCCTAATATGAGAAATACAGTTTGCGCGCCAATGGTGACGTCTAGGCCGGCTAACCTCACCCGTCAACGAATCCATACGCATCGCCAACAGTGAGCAGCGCAGTCATCGCGTTTTTTGAAATACAAATATTTTACGGCACTCTCTTTTATATCGGGCACTTTTCTACTCTTATTTATGTAAATTCTTGCCGGATCCTCAGCGCAAATACAGCCGATTCTGGTCAGTCGCCATCTTGGCTTCCCGCCGAAACGGCCCACCTGCCAATAACCGAAACCGAAGCGTGGAGTATCACCAGAGGGGTTTTAAAACTTTATGGAACGATATACACTACAATCAATAAGGTTAAAATTTCCTTCATGAGGGTCATGCGTCCTCTATAGATCACGAGATGCTTGCTTCATGCTTGTTGCCGTCGTTCGCACTGCATCAACTATTCACCGGCTCTGCGTCCTTTGTCCGCCGATCACTGAGATGTCACACCAGAGCCGCGAAACGGGCGGGCAGCGGATACCCGGGCGCATCCGAGTCAGTTGAAAATTGTGTTCTGGCCCTGTCGTTCCGTCGAGACAGAAAGGTACAGGAGACGTATTCGGACGCGTCCGGGTATCTGCTGCCCGTCCGTTTCTCGGCTCTGTCCCAAATAGTCTAGAAAATTGGGTATTATTGACATTAAGCTTATCAGGGGTGGATTTATACCTTTTTTGGGGGTAAGCCCATGTGTCAACCGGGGGGAGGGGGGGAGGGAGTAACAGATATTTTTTGCAGAATTTTTTTTCATATGTTAACTTGCTGTAAAATTCAAATTTACATTACAGAACTAGTACAATACAGTGGTACAGAGATAAATCAAAGTAAAATACTTTTCAAAATTGGTAACATTATACAAGTACAAGCAGTACAGTCGGTTTACAGATTTCTGATTTCTTTTAATCAAAAGCTTTCCAAAACATCAGTTCTTCAGAATTGTACGAGGGTGTCGAGAGGTTATCTGAGGTTATCGCAAGGGAAACGAGTCGCTGTCTGTCAGCGCGGCCGCTGTGCAGAAAACCTCATTTTGTGTTTTATTGGGTAAGCCGGGCTTACCTGGGCTTACCCCTAAATCCAGGCCTGAAGCTTATACACGCTAGAATTGTAGTCCGCAGTCAGCACGTGGCTCTGAGCGACCTAGATATCTGAGATCTATACCACAAGTCGCAGGTGGCCTACACCCAGAAAGTCGGTTTCTTGATTCAAAGAAACTTTGGGTCAAGGTAATTTTTCCCTTGAATCGAGGGAGTCGCTTTTGGTGTGAGATAAATTTTGTATTGTATGAAAGAAAATTCCTTAAAATTAAAGAAACTATTGTATTGTCCCCCCACGAAGGACGGCGTCTTTGAATGGAGGAAACGGTTTTCTGAGTGTACCGTCGCATTTAGAACCGAGGCATCTCTGAGTATCTCAGGCGAAGGAGAGAAAGGGAAAGAAGCGGTGCGTCACCTGCAGAAGTGTGGAGTGGAAGGGGGAGAGAGAGAGAGAGAGAGAGAGAGAGAGAGAGAGAGAGAGAGAGAGAGAGAGAGAGAGAGAGAGAGAGAGAGAGAGCAGTAGAGGGTGGGGGGAGGGGAGGGCATTCGGAGCGGGCTTCTGAGGACCCCACACATGAGTCCTGTATATACACTACTACCCAACACGTATGTGTCGGGCGAGGAGCAGGGTTTGGTGGGGAGCAGGGCCGGGGCCGGGAGGGGTCGGCCGGCATGCCTGCGGGCCCCAGCCTCCAGCGTCGCCTAGACGCCACGCCACGCCACAACACCGCGCCGCAGCCCCAGCCATAGCCGCAGCGATAAGCACTTGACGCCCTTCACTCAGGTTACGCCGGCGAAGGCATGGCTCAGTTTAATTCGCTCCTACTAGTTTCGTGTGGGTCCATGACGCCGTCGAGCCCCCCTTCTGTGGTCCTAAAAGAGTTGCCAAGACCTCGAAGCAAGCAAGGCAGTCTAGCCGAGTACGCCGATTTCTTAGCAGTTTTCCGGTTATTGTCTTTCAGTCTTCTGGTTTTCCATTAGCAGATAATTATAACTAATAATAATTGATGATTATTATTCTTATTAAGCCTCTGAACAAGCCTTTCACTAGGGTGAAAGTCTAAAAATTACGCTGTGGTGGCCGTCTCCCTTCTTGTTTCGCAGGGTAGGTCAGATGGTTTCCCTCCCTATACTCTTGCCTCGTAGGACGCGTCAAATGGTTTGCCTACCCGCGCGGCGCTGTTTAGCTCAGCCTCCTTGGTGAACGACAGAGAGAGAGAGAGAGAGAGAGAGAGAGAGAGAGAGAGAGAGAGAGAGAGACAGAGAGAGAGAGAGAGAGAGAGAGAGAGAAAGAGAGAGTGAGAGAGAAAGAAAGAGTGAGAGAACAAGAGAGCAGAGGGGGAGGTGGGCATTCGGAGCGGGCCTCTGCAGACCCCAACACGTATGAGTCAGGCGAGGGGCGGGGCCGGGAGGGCTCGGCAATGCCTGGACCCCAGCCTGCAGCGACACCATGACGCCACGCCACGCTACCACGGTGCGGTCCCAACTGAAAACACTTGAAGCACTTCACTCAAGTTACGCCGGCGAAGGCATAGCACGAGGGCTCAGTTTAACGCTCTCCTACTATTATAATATTTGGCAGCCACGCCGTCAAGCTCCCCCCCCCCCCCCCCCCCCGTCGTCGTCGTCCTATAAAAGGTGCCGGCAGGCACGCCCATGCGGTGAGGCAAAGAGGCAAGCAAGGCAGCCGAGCCTATTGCCTAGCCAGTGGCAGAGCCTAGCAAGTAATAATCTTATTTTGCCTCTGAACAAGCCTTTCACTAAGGGTGAAAGTCTAAAAAGAATTTATTGATTCATGAATTTTAAAAAGCTGCAAATTAAAACATGCTTTAATGACAATCGCAAATAAACGCAAATGTTCATGCAAACACCGTTGCAACATTGGCTAGCGTTTCAAATTTAGGCCTGTCACGCAGCAGCTACTTTGTTTGGCTGATTTTTTTTCAAGTAACTTTTCGTTGGTGCAACAAACAAGTACTAGTTCCCCATACAAAATTTTAGTTCTCAGAAACAAATTTACTGCTTGTCTGGAAATCAACTGAAACATTAGTTGCCCGAATTTAACAGGTGAAAGTCTCGCTAGTAGCCAGCTTGCTGGCTGTTTTTTTTCCGTGCACGGATGCCGTCGACTGGCCAAGCTGGGGAAGTCCCTGGGATGGGCTTGTTTGTTTTTCTTTTTCCATTAATGACTAGCCAGTCTGCTGGCTGTCGGTGCGCCCCGTTTGCGGAGATGTTTGTTGCTGAGCATGCCGCGTGACAGACGGACTGCAGAGTCACATCTATCATGCCTAATCACTCTCCGTGCGGGAACGGCAACCGAGTAGTGCACCCAAAAAAGTCGTTCTCGATCCAAGTGCAGAACAGTACTCGATTACGTGTGCTCGGCCTATGTTCTCGATCCATACACAACCGCACCATGTGGCGTTGCCACGCTCTGCTTTCTGCAGAGTCGAACACGTGGCGTAGTGGTTAGAGTGTTAAACTCAGAACTCACAGGTTCAAGGTTCCAATCTCGCTCAATATTTTTCTTCGGAAGATGACCTGTATCGTTGTCGAACCCATATAGCACTCGATAGGAGTTCAATGCAATCAAAATTTCCAGGCGCGGATCCAGGGGCGGCTCTAGGGGGGGGGGGGGGGGCGATGTACCGCTTTCTGCCTAATTTCAGGCGGATTGTAATGCAAATTGCCTACCAGTCGGGCGCCCCTCGGCGGAGCTGTTACACCCGAGTACACTTTGTGCTCGAACCGAGAGAAATCGATTCGATTCAAGAATATGGATCTCGCATCAAGATCAATATGTACTTGGCGCATTTGAGAGCAAAATGTGCTCCCGTGGAAAACATTGTTCCTGTTCCGAGAACGGGATTTTCTGGGCGTGGGCCAAAGTGATGGTGCGCTTTATCTCACACAATCTTTCAAAGACGACTCGTGTGCGATAAGACCGCAGGCTCCGTGGTCCACAGCCACCGCCGCAGCAGTCACTTTGTGTGTCTGCCGCCCTGTGGTCTGCGGACCCATGAGAGGGACCATGCTTGACGCGGCGTTCATCCTCTTATCCTTCGTCGTTCTGGCCCCGGTGGCAGGTGGCGCCGTCCGCGTCCTCGCCGATAGATCGCCCACACTGACGGCCAAGCGCGTGGACGAGCTGCCCGATGGATTCATCGTGGGGGCCGGCACCTCCGCCTATCAGTGCGAAGGCGCGTGGAACGCGAGCGGTAAGCCCACACTGTTGTCACTCTGCAAACAAAATTGTCATCAGTGATGCCCAGCGAAATTGGCTCAATCATTTTCATACCACAATGGCTTTGTCGTCCAAAAGTAGTAGGAATAATTCCAAAATGGGTCAAGCCATTTGAACGAGACATCTAAACACTGCGCTGCCCTGAAAAAAAATTTAGTCATGCGTAGATTTTAGAAACAATGTTGAGGCCGTCCCTGGTGAAATTTGACTTCGAGCGAGGATGATGAAATTTGGTATACCCAGAGATTCCGCTCCAAATAGGAGTCCTGTAAAACCGCAGGTCGGTGGACCAATTTTGAACAGAGATACGGTGGTCCAAAGTGGCCAATTCGAGCTCTTGCAGGGCTATTTTCTGGAAGCTTTGGGGCCTAAACTATTATCGCACAATGACGTGAGACACATCAACGTGTCGGAGAAAGACTCTTGTTTGGGGGATAGTGGGTCAAAAGTTCGAAATTCCGTTCACAAAAGTATGATTTGGCCGGTCAAAGTTTGGCCTTTTCCGTGCTTTTTGATGGCCACACGCGGACACCGTTTATGAGCTCAACGAATTTTCGGATCCTCCACTTGACCCCTTATCCCCCGTAGGGCAGCCTTTCCCCTACTCAAAGATACCATGGGTTTTTCTGTGCGACCCATAGTTTAGGCCTCAAAGGTTCTAGAAAAATAGGCTGTTTTGGGTGCTTTTTGCCTCTTTTGAATTTGCCGGGCTCCAAAGCGCTGTCTGCACAGTGGCGCTGGCGACGTATGGAGGAACTGCGTCGGGAGTAATGGGAAGCAGGAGTCTCAGCGTCATTAGTGAGCATAGGGTGGCAGAGACAAAGAAAGCAGTAAACGCGGACCCGCCGGACCCCGCCCGGGCTCTCGAGCCGGAGGACGGAGGAGCCCGCCTGACGATGCGACTTTGGCTCTCCAGCTCTTTCCTCCCGCGCACGGTCAGAGCGGCAAAGCCGGCAAAGCGGCACGCGTCGACTTTCGTCGGTCTCCGACGCCTCCCCTTTTATTTTAGACGAAACACTCTAGGAAGAGCGATGTTTGAATAAAGTCTGAGCTTTCGAATGGTGTGTCTGTCGCATCGATTCGACCGCCCTAGCGCGAACTACAGCCTTAGCAATATGTGAAAGCTGCGTCACGGGCGCCTTGCAGGCTGTGCGCGTCGACCTTGTCGTGTCCCCAGCTCCTTGGCTATTGACTTTAGAGGAAGAATGTCGGCGAGCGGGGTGTAGCAAAATGTGTAAGCTTTCCGATGCTGTCCCGGCCATGCGGATTTGACGATTCTAACGCGTACTAGAGCCTCCAGAAGTAGAAACCCTTCTGTTGACGGCGACCGGCGGGGCGGGCTAAGACAAGATCTAAGTTTCGAACGGATAGAGCTACAAATTTCTGCAAAACACCAATTTGTTCGTGAAAACGTGCTCTAAGTATTGGACCGATCATTGAACACATCCAAACGCATGATTAAAAATACGATTCCACAAAGTGAAATCCTGGGAGGCCCGAAGTAGAGTCAGACGATATTGCCGAGATTTTGTAGATTTTGTAATTTTTATAGTTTTTCTGATAGTGTGAAGTGTCTTTCGAATGCGTATGTGACAAAAAGGATCTGGAAGGAAAGGAGAGTAGAAGGAGTGAGAACTGTGAAGATGAATTATTATGAATGATTCGTTGAGAAAATATTGGATAAATATTGGAATGCTATCAAAAAGAAAAAGAACAGTATTTTTTGCGTAAGTTAAATAATTGTTAAGCGAAATTTTTTTTCGAAAGAGAGTTTAGAATTTCGTGGGAAGATTAGCAATGGTAGTGTTCTAGGCTCTTTCCAGCAAGCAGCTGGTATTCTCACTCAGGTCTCGCTCAGGGTCTCAACTGCATTCTCAATGTGTACGCCAACAATGCAACGCGGCGCCCCGCGGTCGCTACAACAGTCATCGTGTGATCGAGAGCGGTCTCTGACGGTCGACGATAGCGCGCTCTGTCGGCTGGGCACGGAGCTACCGACCGAATCTCAATCTTATGAACTTTTAAGGGGTTGATCTGAGTCGCGGCGTTCATTACCGGAACCCCAGAGTCTCTCGCTACCGCTGCCGATCAATTTTGGAACCGTTCCACCCCTAACTCAAAAACTACCCCTCACCCCCTCCAAATTAAGGGATGGTCGGAGAGGGTTTGAAATGCGAGATTTGACAGTTTTAGGCACCCACAATGCCACACTGACTGTTATTTTCCCAATTTTCGCCCTACAAATGGGTTTTAATGATCCCTTTCACGGGGTTTCTCAACCTTGCCACAGTTAATGGGTGGCTGTAACCAGAGGGGGTGGCCCATGAACTTGGCACTTCAGGAGGCTCGAGACCAATGTTGGGTGCAGGTCTGCCCCAAATTTTAAGGTTCTAGCTTGGAAAACTTAGAAATTTTGAATCTTCGAGGTATTGGCGTATGGCAACACAGTCAGGCCAGCACTAGCCCCCAGCCTCCGGCCTCACCACAAGAAAGGAATGGCATATAATAGCTATGGGATGATTCAAGGGGACCCCCAGTTGTGCCACACAGCCATGAGCGTGCATTATGAATAATAATACTTTGATAATGGCCTAATAATACACAATAGTAGTGAAAATACTTTCAAAATACTTTAATAATACTTGTAATACTTCCGTAATACCATAATACTTGTATAGTACCATAATACTTTCATAATACTGTAATACTTCCATAGTATAGTGCTCCGTACATGACAAAACCGAGTCGACCGCCCCTTGACGACGGGTGATGGTGCTAGCAGAATCCATAGTCATGCTACTTTAATCGAAATACATTTTAAAATCATTTGTGGTCGAAAAACACGGAAAATTAAAAAAAAAAAAACGTTTGCGTAATTACATGCGAAAAAGTTATGCCGGTTGCCTGCATTTCCAGCTATTACTGTATTTTAGTATGCTGCTTCACATCGACCCTAATTTGTTTTCGCATTATTGTTTCTAATTTTATGATTGACTTTTCTATTGGCCATCTTGAAGAGGTCAAAACGTATCAAGGGTATTGGCAGCTAATCGTATTCCCCCTGCCTGGATAATAACAGTGACAGTTGCTATCGTCCAGGGAACGTTAGGACACGCCGCTCCGTGGCCACTAGCGAGGCGGGTTGCCTACCTGCGGGCGCTCGCTCTAAAAACTGTATTTTTGTTTTAGCGTCCGCGACCTCAAGTGACCTGTATCAAAATACCCCAGTACGATATTTCACTGCATCCTAACCGGAACCTAAGAAGAATATGTGGCTGCCAAAACTGTATGTGGTATGACAAACCGTAGTGTCAGAGGAATAACTTCGGTCACGTAACATGCGCCAAGTTGGATTTCCATGTCAACAACACCGATGTTCAAGGTTCATACCGGCTTTCCATTTTTAATTTCCCTGACTATTCCCTGATTTCCATGCCAAAAAAATTAATCGAGATTTCCACGGATTTTTCCACGCTTTACCCTTCAACTTTGCCGCATACAAGGTCGCGTGTCTCCGGACGAGTGTGTTATTTTACATGGACGTTCGTTGTATGTGTATGTCTCTTCTTGGCATCATGCAATCGCATCGTCCACGACAGCGTTTTTTTGTTGGGTTTTCCCTGACTATTTTCGAATTTCTCTGACTTTTCCATGACTTCCAGTCTCCCCCCCCCCCCCCCCTCCCATGACATTTCCCTGACCGGTATGAACCCTGTATGTGAACCGTGCGGTGACAGAGGTGAGAACAAGCAAATTCATGTCCCCGTAGAAGACTTCTATTCCCATCGTATCTTGGTGATAATCACTCTCAATAAACTAAATACAGGAGCCCAACATGGCGTACGAACTCCGGCGCGAGGGCGTTACACGGCCGCGATTTGTCATATCGGATATACAGTTTGCCGCGTCATGATCTCTTTTATTGGTGCCCGGTGGGATACAGTGAAATGCCCCATTGGTGCCCCCATACGCTCCCAAAGTGCTGCATTCGAAGAAAAAAATAGAGGAAAAACGCCCTGTAGAATTTGTTGTTTATCGTCCATGTTGACAGGCAAAAGCGAAGGCTTCTTCGACATAGCCTTCCACTCAGGCGCCGTGCCTTTCACGGGAGACAATGCGGACGTCGCTGCCGATTCCTATAACCGCTTCAGGGAGGACATTGCTGCAGCGAGGGCGCTAAAGGTAAAAGTACAATTACGGATACGCTAGCACGTTTCAGGAGAGGCTCGTTCTGAGAATCTGAATATGGATGAGGTGCAGGTGTTCGATGAAGTGATAACTACTATTGTTCAAAGTCTTGCTTACGACAAGAAACAATCGAATCCGTAGCATTTGAGTGTAAATCAATTCATAGATGTACATTTCAACATCGCGTTGTTTCAAAAATGTAAATTGGCAGAACAGTGTAAGGAGGGGGTGGAGAAACGAAGACTATATTGTCACCCTCCGCCAAAACCTATCTGCAGATGCAACAGTGTATTCTCTCCACTGTAGCTAAAGCATATTGGGCACTATGCTGTTCAAAACGCACACATGTGAATAACGAACTTAAGATTTTTAGGCCTCAGTTATATATTCAACATGACACCTGGATTTTAAAAATGGGGTCAAATGACCTTTTCTGATCGGAAATGCGAAAGACACAATTTGGAAAGGCATTTGTGAGGCCCGACACTAATTTCTTCACTTCCTGAGAGAATAGGTCATGTGACCCCATTTACGGAATCTTGGCTTCAGTTGAGTACAATTCGTTTCATTCTATTCACTCTCAGGGCAGTCCAGAGCAGTGGTGAGCCGGAAGTGAGAAGAAGGTACGAATCAAATTGAACGGAAACGGAATCAGACGGTATGAGAAATCGCGCGCGAGGATGAGCTAGTTTACGGTCGCCGCGTGTTGTGATTCGTAATCACGTTTACTAGTGCAGACTATATTTACTGAAAATTCCACGACAACTATCACACTTTGCCAAATATTTGTAGAGCAGGACAGAGGGAGATTATTTAAGGCTACTGCTGATCATTTCTCTGCATGTTCCGATAAAAGAAAGATACATTCTTTTCCAGGATATCCAAATAGGCTGGAAGGTGGTCGCCAGATTTTGTTTTCCCCTCCTGTAGTGGCCTAGGTGGTTGCCGCATGTTAGCAGACGCGTATCGTATCTGTTTACTAACAAATAATCAATTCCGTTGCGACTGCTGACGTCACCTGAAACAAATAAAGATGAAAGGATAAGCAGCGCATTTGTTTTTAAAAGATGGCGTCTGCTCTTGCGCAGTGATGACTGATGAGCCAGCGCTTGTTACTCCTTCCATTTTCTTGCCGTTTCCAGTGACGTCATAAGTCGCAACGGAATCGCCTATTCTCGCGCTCGCGCGCGTTCCAAAGACTGCACACTTTACTTGCGTCGAGAAACCCATTCAGGTGAAAGTAGGGTATTACCGAAACCACATTTTTCGTCCGAACGAAGTCAATTTCAGGTTTTTGCCCTTATTTCACTTGCCAAATAATCTCAGGGGTGGAAAACACACGCTTGGAAGGGTCTAGGAATTTTTTTCACTCTCTTAAGAGGGTCTAGGAATTTTTGTCACTCTCTTAAAAGGGTCTAGGAATTTTTGTCACTCTCTTGGGTGGGTCGGGGAAGTTTTGTCACACTCTTAATAGTGTCGGGGGATTTTTGTCACACGCTTGGAACAGGCGCGTACGCAGGATTTCGGTTTAGGGGGGGGGGGGCTCACGTCGCGCTTTTTGCCTACTTACAGGCTGAATGCCATGAGGGTTGCCTATCTTCCGGGCGGCGCCCTTCGGGCGCCGACGGCTTTTGGGGGGGGGGGGGGGGGGGATCACGACCCCTTGACCCCCCCCCCTCCCTAAATACGCGCCTGGCTTGGAAGGGTCTAGAATTTTTGTCACACTCTGGAAAGGGTCTAGGAATTATTGTCGCACTCTGGAAAGGGTCTAGGAATTTTTGTCACACTCTGGAAAGGGTCGAGGAATTTTTGTCACACTCTGGAAGGGTCTAGGAATTTCTTTCACACGTTCAAAAAGTCTAGGAATTTCTGTCATACTCTTAAAAGGGTCTAGGAATTTTTGTTACAGTCTTGGAAGGGTCGGGGAACTTTGGTCACACGCTTGAAAGGGTCTAGGAATTTTAGTCACACTCTTAAAACGGTCTAGGAATTTTTGTCACACTCTTAAAAGCGTCGGGGAATTTTTGTCACACTCTTGAAAGGTTCTAGGAATTTTTGTCGCACGCTTGAAAGGGTCAGGGAGTTTTTGTCACACTCTTAACAAGGTCAAGGAATTTTTGTCACGCTTGAAACTGCATCTAGAAAACGTGTTGAGTTTTTGTCACACCTGATTTTGGAGAAAGTCAAAAAAAGTCTTGGCCAAAAGAGTCTTGGCCAACTTTATTCACGTAAAAATTAGATGTAATTGTTGATGTTTAGGCATGCCCCTCGAGTTGCCAGAAAAAGTCTCGGATTTTAGAGAAATTAAAATGGCCCTATTGAATTCTTGAATTCATGCCCGATACCAAGTTTCAAGTTAAAATACCAACTACTCTTTTAGATATAGCTGTCTGAAAACCTGGTCGTTTTTATGTCTGATCGCATGGTCTGATCGTTAATTTTACCGATAGTATCATTCTGATCGTACCTGTGAACGATCAGAAGATCTTGATAGTTCTTGGATTCGATCAGGAAAATGTAATAAACGATCAGGATTTTCGAAATACTAACAGTTAATCTTGATCAGATTTACACTAGTGGCATTTCCACGCTAGAAACACGGGGCACGGCATTGTCACGGTGCAGACTTTGTCAGCGTCAGCGCAGAGTCGGTGCTGAGAGAGCGGTCTTTCTCTAGTGTTCTGACAAAGCTCACCAATGAGTGCGGTCTTGCGGTCTTCCCTTATGTTGTGACAGGTCAGGAACACCAAGGCGGCAGGGAGGGGCGGGCGTAGGCGGGCGCGTTGCGGAACGAGAAGTTGGCAGTAAACAAATTTGATACGCGTCCTCTAACCTCTGCCGGCCACTGCTCCAGCCTACTGGATAAGTGTAGAATAGTATTTATCTTACTGTCATAACATGCAGAGAAATAAAGCAGTAGCCTAAAATTATCTCGCTCTGTCGAGCTCAGCAAATATTTGACTAAGTCTGATTATGATCTTATAACTGTCGGTACAGTCTGCATTAATGAACACGAATCATAACGCGCGGCAACCGGAAACTAGCTTATCCACGCGCGTGATTTCTCATACCGCCTCGTTCCGTTTCCCTCTTTTTGATTTTTGCCTTTTTCTCACTCTTGGCTCACCACTTCTCCGGACTACCCCATTACCAATACCCGTATGTTATGCAATACTTACACCAAGCTTATTCAATTGGCTTGGCTAAAACTCTGCTCTCACTTGCGCTGTAACTGCAATATCCTGACGACACTGTTCAGTTTGCAGAGTGTGTTGAACGTTCCGTTAATGCATAAACATGTTACTATAGGACGTAGTGTTTCTAGTGCCCTGAAGTTTTGGGAAGATTCCTGAAATTTTCGGATATTTCCGGGCCTTTTCTGTCATGTTTCAAAATAATCCAAGGATTTCCGAAGCACTAGAAACACGAATGACAATAAACACTTTTGGTGGCCACAGCTACAGATGTATCGCTTCTCGCTGTCGTGGTCCCGGTTGCTACCGACAGGTCATTCGGACATCGTCAATCCGGATGGAGCTCGCTATTACAACGAACTGCTCAACGAACTCAACTCAAGCGGAATCCAACCCATGGTAATCAGGAATCGTCAGCCCATGTTCAGATCACAAGTCTCCATGAATGTACTTTCTGTACACATCTCTAATCTATGCCACTGTTTTTCGGAATTGCAATACAGTGGTTATTGCAAAGCAATGGTGATACTCCCTATAGGTTGTAATGAAAGGTCCCGTTATTGCGAAATCAGCCTGTATCGCGAACAGTTTGTACTACAAAGTATTGCACACAGTTTGCGATAACGGTTCCGTGCCCCAGTTACGTCTTGTGGATAGTGCATGATGATGCATCACTATTCCTTGCAATATCAATTAGTATTGCAATTTTATACAGTGTGCAGAGCACGCGCTCCCACTGGGAACAAGACGGTGCATGCACCAAAATTGTCCAAAAATCCGAAATCGCGACTCAAAAATAATGTCATGATGGGGTGTAGAAAATTCCGGTTCAGCTGCTGACGTCGCCGGAAGCGACAAGATGAAAAGAAAAACAAGCGTTGACTCTTCAAATGACAATTGCGAGAAACGTTAAGCAGCTGCAGTGTATGGTTTTAAGGGGAATTTACCGGGTGTCCAGGCACATACCAGACAGAACACGTCCGTTACATGTGCTGTGTTCATTTGACCGTAAGGCACTGAAGTCCACTAACATTAGGTCTTCAAAATACCTCAACGGGACCATGCGCATGCAAATGTGGTCCTGTTTTCACTGCAGTGTCCCCTTAAAATCAAAATGCGCCATTACAAAGTGAATAAACTCTTTGACTAACCTAAAAACCCCATCATGGATACCTCGACTTCTGTCTCTAGATTTTGATTCACTTTTATTTTCAGATTACTCTTTTCCACTTCGACTATCCCTTCGTCTTGGAGAGAGAAATTGGGGGCTGGAGGGACGACAGAATGATAGACGCGTTTGTCGACCTGGCTGATGTGGCCTTTAGTCTCTTTGGTGATATGGTAAGCTTTCCCTTAGTCATTACTCAGCTTAATTCGATTATACCTCGCGGTAAAAATTGCTTTTCTTTTTCGACGCCCGAGGTTCTGCAAATTCACGTTCTGGGATCCGCGGATAGTGGCAAGCAGCATAGTTGCACTGATAGATTCATCCAGTATTTAGCAGTTGGGATGACGAACTAGAGCAAAACACACACTAGGGAGATTAAAAAGGGTCTTCCCTACAAATATGAGGAAGAAATCCGCCCCTTCTGTTCTTTTTTGGGCTCCATTAGGAAGGAATTCCCCCCCCCCCCAACTTAATAAAAATACGAGTTTCCTTCGTGAAATACTGGTAGGCCCGAAGTATCACAGAATTGGATTTTGTGCATTATTGAGCCCGAGCGGAGCGAGGAGCTCTGCATCGACTAGTCTACTTTTTCTATTCTTCTCCTCTCAGCAAGTGTCGTTGTTGCCGCATTCTGCATTCAGTTTCATTTCACTTTCGCTAGATGGCGCCACAGAAATGGGCGGAGCTATGCTGTGGTTCTGCCAACTTTAGAAATTTATACTCAGGGCTAAAAATTCAATTATGTTGTTCCCACATTATACTTCACATCTTCCTTATCAAAGGATGTAATTGAACTCGTGGTAACTAACTGCAAATTAACACAATGGGCAATATCGCAATGTGGCTGCTTCATGTTTCAAAATGACACATTGGCATCGCACGTAGCGGGCGGAGAACCTAAAACAATTGTACCAATATACCTAAAAACAGAATTCCCGTTTATTCAACATAAGCAGACTTAACCAATCCCCTCCAGTCCAGAGTTCCCCATGTGATCACATCAAATCCGGTTGATTTTAGAATGGTCCCTAGTTCAATGAGTAGGCCTGTTGTCGCCAACTCGGCTCCATATTTGCACCACTCTGCGCTTTGGTTGGCGCTTCGCAACGCGGCAGTGGCTTGTGATGGTCGGCCACACAAAGTTTCATAACAATGTCGGCTTGGTCGCGCGGTCAAAAGGACCGGTTCGCCGTGTGGCGGGTCGCCGGTTCGAATGTGAGAACTTTCCGTTTTCATTTTTTATTCTTCACTTAAATTTTCAATCTGTGATTTACTATTATTAAAGCTCATCGTTCGGTTAACAAGGGCGACTCAGTGCTTGTAGCGCTGGATTTTTTTTTTTTTGAAATTTGTTATTTTATTTGATTAGCTCCTAGTTAATTTTCATTCACGAAGGGAACGTGGGTGATTTTAAGATTATAAGTTTTGATTTTTTTGAATTGGAGTGTTTACTTTAGATTGCAGGTGCAGGATGCGTGGCGCGTTAGTTGACGCTGTGTTATACGGGGTATCCCGAATAGTCGTGGGGTAGAGCGGCTGGAGAAACTGTGTTGAACGGGAAATGGGAAATATGAGGGGAACTGTGGCGAGACTTCATTGTCGCAGGGTTGGCTGGCTGACCGCGGCCACCTAGTTCTCACTGGTACCGACCGACCGAGGCGGTCCTGACAATGTGGGCTGTTTCACAAGAAAGGGAGAGGTCCGATTTTTAGCGTGGCAGGAGAAGGATAGATGATACTGAAACAGCCAGTTGACGAGCCGCACTATTGGATGGAGTGAAAAAGCTGAATTTCAACTCGGCTTTGAGACAGGTTGCTGCATTTTTAAAGTGTAAAATGACGTTCGGCGCTCTTGTCCGAGTACTATGCAAAATTGAGAAAGGTTTGAAAAACTTCTCACAGAGACTTTCAGTTTTGGCATAAGGGGCAAATAAAAAAAAAAGGCCATTCACATATTACGTAATCAAGATTTTCGGTTTTTTCGACCCCTCCCTCCCCCTTGTAATCAGGCGTAATCTCGGCCGAGGACACCCCCTCCCCCCACCTTGTATTACGTAATCAAGAAAAAAAATCAAAATGCAGGTTTAACAGAAAAAGTGGCGGTAAAACGGAATTTGCGCGGATACTTCTTCTTAAACTCCGTTCACTCCGTGTTCGCCCTCTTTTAAGCCACGCTGCCAGGCACCTTGGGGTGCGCCAGCACGGGTCGGTGACGTCGCGCACCCAGAAAATTGTGTTCTCGATCCCGGAAAAATCAAGAGCATTTACATCAAATCTAGTAATCATGCATTTGGAACAAGAGCATTTTACTAGATTCATTGCAATGATTTTTCCGGGATCGAGAACACAATTTTCTGGGTGCACCGCGCCACTCGTCTCGCCGCTCGACCAGCCAGCCCAGGCCGCCAGCCGCCAGCCTGAGCCGAGAGCAGCCGGCAGAGGGTGGCGGACGGCTACGGCGTTCAGACACCAGTGTCAGCGCGCGTACTTACATCGAAGCGTTTAGGGTTTAACGCCGAAAGTCGCAGTTATTTGATTACGTAATCAGCAGGCGCGGATCCAGGAGCGGCCCAAGGGAGGGGCAAAGTACCACTTTTTGCCTACTTACAGGCGGAGAGGCTTCGCAGGTTGCCTACCTTTCAGGCGCCCTGCGGGCGCCGATAGGCCCGAAGGGGGGGGGGCACTTCCCCGCCCCCCCCCCCCCCCCCCCCCCCCCTGGATCCGCGCCTGGTAATCAGTGCGGCGTACCCCTCCCCCGCCCTCTCTCCTGTAGTTTTCCGTAATCAAGAGCTCCCCCTCCCCCTCCCCCTAGTGATTACGTAATATGTGAATGGCCCCAAAATCCGATCTTGGGTGAAACTTTAAGGTCACTCCGTGCCTAAAAACAGCACAACAGGTTACGGGGAGTTTGAAGCGCCGAGCCCCCATCCTATTCCACGAAAATCTCATGCCATGGGGCAGTTTCTGGAGTAGTGTGTTACAGGGTTGGTATGTTCGATATTTCGAGCACAATGTCTATAGTTAGTCCAGATAGGGCGAACTTGTGACTGGTTTCCGAAAGGTCCCTACCCAACACCCTTAGTTCCGGTTTGTTTTCAATTTCGAACGTTTGCACACCTTCTCTATTCATTACTACACAGGTGCGGTGGTGGACAACGGTCAACGAACCCTACATCTTCTGTTCGTATCTGAGCGTGCTGTCAACCACCGAAATTTTCACCGGATCCTCTAATGGTTCGCATGCAGCTTCTCTGGATGGGCAAACGATCGACTACGACTGCATCCACCGCATCGTTCTTGCTCACGGCAGGATTTACCGTCTCTACCAGCAGAAGTATGCATCACGACAGAAAGGTACACGTGATATCTAGAACACGATCCGCAAGGTATTATTCGTTGTACTAAATACAAGAGAAGTCAGCTGAATTACAAACAGTAGGACATTTCTTAGGTCCGTGTTGCAGTAGACACCTTTTGCGATAGTTCAAATTGAAATGGCTCCCATCCGGCTGCCGAACCCGTTTGGTGTAAAAAGTCATGTTCCTTTGTCCGGACGACGTGTGGTGTGATAAAGTGGTGCCGCAGGGGGGCCTAAATGCGCCTAAATGGAGCTCATAAAACTTTAGAGGTAAATTTGATCCAGTCGGGTAGAACTCTGAAGAGCTCCAGTACTAATATTAACGCTGTCTCTTTTCCGGTTTTTGAAATATATGCGTTTTCAGAGCAAATAATGGACAGAAAGACAAAAAAGGCGCTTGGTTTTCGCATTTTAAACGCCTGTCTCAAAAACCGTAAGAGATACAGCATCAGTAGTAAAATATAAGTCCTGCGGGGTGGGGAGTTTGCACATTGACACGTTGACACAATGACAAATTGGCATCGCACGAAGGGTGGCGGAGAACCTAAGGAATTGTACAAATATACCGAAAATTCCACTTTATTTAACATAAGCAGACAACCTATCTCGTCAGGTCCAGAGTTCGACATGTGATCACATCAAATCCTTTGACTTCCTGTCGATTCGATATCGTTTCGACAGTCTATTTCTGACTGAGAGATGGAGTGATGTACTGCCTTTTACAGATGGTCTAAAATATATCTGTTAGATTTGAGCAATCTAAATCTATCTAGAAACGTAGATCTTGTAGACTGTGGTTGGATGGTCTAAAGACGTCTTTCTTTGTTCTACCAATAGACGTCTTCGAGAAGACATAGTGTAGACCCTCTATAAATGTCAATCCGTAGACGTCTTTTACTATAGAGACAGTGGACCGTCTAAAGACCGTCTATCTATGCAATAACGATGGATACAAATGTGTTAGATGTTCTGAAGACCGTCTTTATACATTCTAGATAGGATACATATGGTTTATCTGCATCTATAGACGTGTATCTGCAGTGCGCCAGACAGTGTCTCGCGTAATAGGCTTCACGACATCTGACGAAATCTGTCTTTCACTTATGACACTCATCGTTAGAGTTAAAGAGGGCGACTCACAAGTCAGTGCGGGACGCGCTGGAATTTTTTCTCCACCTATTTTTTTCTCCTCCACCTAGTAAGTGGCTTTGATCTGATAATTAAAGACCTTTCAGGCATAACTCGGAACGGAACCGGTCCCAGGACAGTGTCTGAGACAGGATCCGGAGATGGGACTGGCATGAGAAATCGCGGTTGACATTGACGCCATACTACTACTAGGAAGCCTGTACTACCCTGTAGTTACCTGATTAGTTATTCTGCTGCCGTTTACTGATGTATATCTGTGTCCTAAAACTGTTTTGAGGCCAACTTTATACCTGTTGAAAAACGTCTCAGTACCCATCGCTCTGAGCGATCGTGCTCGCTCGCTCGGATGCTACATCTGCTTATTTGGTCGATTTTTCTCACTCTGATTCAGCAATTATTTGGAAGTTTGCTCAATTTGGGTGGTATACCAGTTTCAAGTATCTAGTCTGGGCTCGGAAAAGAGAAAATATATGGCAACCCTCTCCAGGGTTCATACCGGTCAGGGAAATGTCAGGGGGAAAAAAGGGGGACTGGAAGTCATGGAAAATAAGTCAGGGAAATTCGAAAATGGTCAGGGAAAAACCAACAAAGTAACGCTCGTGGACGTACTCGCTGAGTTTAAAAACAGCTAATTTACGCCAGCGTTGGCTTGAAGCTCGCTTCGCTCACTTCCATGATGCCAAGACACGTCCATGTAAAATAACACAATCTTCCAGAGACGCGCGCCCTTGTATGCGGGAAAGTTGAAGGGTAAAGCGTGGAAAAAATTCGGGAAAATCTCAATTTATTTTGGTCTGGAAAGCAGGAAAAAGTCAGGGAAATTGAAAATAAGAAACCGGTATTAACCCTGCCTCGCCTCATCTTGGAACGTAAAAAGATTTCCGAAAGATACGATATTTTGCCCAATGTGAGGTCTTCTTCGACCTGCATTTCACAGCAGTGGTTTAACTTAAATGATCGCGGGCTCAAATGTCTGGAAGTATGTGTGTAGCAGCAGGCCCACAGGAAACAGTGACAGCCCGCTAAGGTGGCCAAACGTCCCCGGTCGAAGTGAGGTGCTGGCGTTAGGTGCAGCAGGAGCGTAGGCGCAACGACGTTGATGCTTCACAGCCTGTCAAGATTTGGTGTTACACTGTTACACTGATTCGAATTTATGCCATTGCAATTTCATGTTATGTTACTTTACTGATCGTTACGGTTCTTAGGCCAGATCGGATTGAGCAACATATCGTTCGCGCCGCGGCCCAACAGCACAGCGTACGACGATGTGGCGGCGGCCCGCCGCTACAACCAGTTCACGCTGGGCACCACGTTCGGCCCCGTTGTGACCGGCCTGTACCCGGCTGAAGTGCGGCGCGTAGTGGACGAGGCCAGTCGCCTCGAGGGGCGGACCAGGTCCAGGCTGCCTCACTTCACCCCGCAACAGAGCGATATGATTAGAGGTACAATTGCAGTTTAAGAAATCACTCTCGAAAAATATGGCTCCTCAAAGATTTGAAATCCAAAACTTGCCGAATTGCAATTTTGTAAAGGCATCATATTATTTCTGCCTGCTGTTTGTTATTTATATGTTCCTATAATTAATTTTGATTCTTGAAATTCCCTTGTAGTGCACCGCCGTTGATTGGTTTTACTTGTTCTTTGCTAGATGTACAAGCAAAAAAAAAAAAAAAAAAAGAGTTTTGAGCTCTTCGTCAGTTTAGTTTAGACCCCGTATTCATCTCGACATAACAGTTTTGTAAAAAAAACAAAAATACTCGTTTTTTGAGACCGCAGATCGTCGCCCGCAGTCAACAATCACGCCCAGCGTTGCCGCGTTCTTTGCAGGGCTTGGAGTAATAGATCAGTGGCTAAGTCCAGTTATCTGATAAAAACACGGACTTTAAAAAATAACATACTGATTGCAAAAATTAGTTGTAAATTTAAGAACATTAAATTACAAAAATATCAAAAACCCTGTTTTCAAAAACGCTAAGCGTTCTCCGTTCCTGTTTTGTTTTCCCTGTAAGTTGGCATCCTGCCACATTTAAACACTACGAGGCCGGTGGCCCTCTCATGCCTCACCCGACTTTCCCGCAGGTACAATCGACTTCCTGGGAGTTAACCTATACTACGGCCAGATAGTTGCCGCTGGTCCACGGCCGGAAAAGGGCACACTACTGACGGACGCCTCCGTGAGATTGTTATCCGCCGACATGGCTGATCTGTCTATTCCGGTCCGAACATTCGAGAAGGTTCGTCTTTACGTCCTGTCCTGGATATACCCTCAAGGCGGGTGGAAAACTTCATTAGATGGTGTGCTGCTGGCAAAGATGACATTAACTTTAATGTGGAAAGGGGGGAGGGGGGGGGTCCTGTCAAAGCAACTAAAACACTGAGTTATTCGTTGCTATGCCTCCCTTTCTAGAATTTCGAGCTCCAGTGGTTTGAAAGGTAGTTGTCGGTCTCCTAGGGCTTGTCGGACCCCTCAAAAAAGGAATGCCCCCCCCCCCTCTTCTTAGAGACGTCGACTCAGAAGGGCCGCAGTCCAGTACCAAGCAGGGATAGTTGACCTAACAAAACCCAACGACTGCCGCCGGCAGGCCACGGTAGGGTGCGCTAGACTCGGAGGGGCAGACCAGTGCTTTGGGATGAGCGAAACCCGTTAAGCCCCGACGTGGTCTGCCGTCTGACGAGCTCCTACCCCCTACCACTTAGCCAGCAAGCACGAAAATCCTAAAGCGCCATTACCCACTGTGCTTTCCTGGCATAGACTACTAAGCAGTACTGAACTTCTTCTAGTAACCAACCACAGGGGTCGCCAATACGCTTTAAAGTGAACACGAGTCATTGTGATTATTGGCAATATTGCCATCCTAACCACTGTCTAGTATAGTACGGAGCGACATTTTCATAATTTGCGTCTTCTGTCTTGTTAATATTCTTTGCTTAATTCATTTGTCTCAAGTTCACACCGTGGAGCCTGAGGGAAACAGCTATTTGGCTGTGGGAAGAGTACCAGCTCCCAATATTTGTGACCGAGAATGGATACGTCATGGACAGCAGCAAGCAGCCACTGCAGGACCACACGCGGGCAGTGTACCACAGCGTACGTATGTGATCAAGGGAGCATTCAAGTGTCAATTATTTTTTCTGACAGCACTTCCTTTCTCAAACCATTAGATCAAATTAGAGGTAGACTACAGATATCTGCAGATATCTTTAGTTTGCTGTAGACAAACCATGGACAAATTGTGGACCAACTGTGGACGATTTGTAAGAAATTGGCACGTTTGCAGTTTCGTCTCTAGTTCTGTCCACAGTTCTGTCCTCGGCACTTGGCACTGTATTCAAAATACTATCAAAAAATTTCGCACCGCGTCCCCCGCAGTTCCCCCAAAGCTTCCCCTGATAATTACACAGGCTTCTTTCACACTTATATTTCATATAACTTAACTGGAGATAGCTGGATTCGAACACGCGACAGTTGTTTCACCAAGCGGAGATGCTATCCACCAGGCTCTCACGCCCGCTTGCAGAGACGTGTGGTAAAAGCCCTACTGCTTCGACGGCAAAGCCAGGCTCACAGCTTTGTTGGACTACATCTTCGTCTACAGTTCGTCCGCGATTCTTCTACAGTTTTCAACACTAAAGCGGTCTGTTCTCTGGACTTGGGTTAGAATGGATAATTTGAGTTATGAGCTGTAGTTATTGTTCGCTGTTTCTCCTCTAAATTCGTCCCCGTCCTATCTGTAGTTCCCAACTCTAGACCCATAACACAACCGATGACAGGCTACGGATTTACTGAAGAAAGGCTCGTGATGGCAACTGCAAACAGTTATTACAGATGGTCTACAGATACATTTAGCTACGAGAGACCTGCAGTTTCCAACTATATTCCTGTCTGCACACCCTACGATAGTCAGAATGCGGTTTATTTAAATACAAATATCTTTTTGGTAGTGGCACTTCGAGAACTACTCTTTCAACTTCAGTTGGTCTCATCATCATCATAATAAACGATCGATGGACCATCATACACTGGCGAATCGTATTTAGCGGTCCACCTTTTGCAGAGCCTCTCATTCCGTTCCAAGTTGAAAAATTCCAGCGCTTACAGCACTGAGTCGCCCTCGTTAACTGAACGATGAGTGTCAATAATAAATTGTTTATCACAGGTTGGAAATTGAAGTTTAGAAAAAAATGAAAAGAAGTACGGAAAGCTCTGACATTCGAACCCGCGACCCGCCACACGGTGAACCGGTCTATGAGACCACGCGACCAAGCCGACATCGTTACGAGGCTTCGCGTGGCCGACTGTCACAAGCCACTGCCGCGTTGCGAAGCGCCAACCAAAGCGCAGATCAATGCGAATATGGATCCAAGTTGGCGACAGTAGGCCTCCTAATTGAACAAGGAACGACTCTGAAATAAATCGGATTTGATGTGATCACATGCCCAATGTTGGGCTGTAGCAGATTGGTTAGGTCTACTTTTCTTAAATGAACTGGACTGTTTTAAAAGTATATTGGTGCAATTGTTTTCGATTCTCCGCCCACTCCGTCCCGCGCCGTGCGATGCCAATATGTCATTCTGAAAAAATAAGCAGCCATACTGAGATGATTTACATGGTGTTAATTTGCACCAAGGGTTCAATTACATCGTATGATAAAAAATATGTTAAATATAATGTAGGAGCAGCGGTAATTAATATTTTTAAAATAACTATAAATTTTGAAAGTTGGTAGAACCGCAGCATAGCTCCGCCCATTTCTGTGGCTCCATCTAGCGGCATATGAAGGAACTCCAATGAAACAACAAGAGTTACCTATAGCAACGACACCTGCTGAAAATGAGTAGTAGAATAGTCGATGCAGAGAGCTCCTCGCTCCGCTCGGGCTCAAAAAGAGTTCCAACTTTTAGTGACCCATAATGCCACTTTGACTGTCATTTTGCTTACAAATGTGTTCCCGTCCGTAGCAACTTTCGTCAACGTCCCATATAAGGAGGTGTTTTAACCCCTTAGAACGAATTTTCAAATTTGCTGTTTTGGGAACTTTGAGAGGGACCCTTGGGACAT
Source organism: Odontothrips loti (assembly GCA_038380765.1). Classification (NCBI taxonomy): domain Eukaryota; kingdom Metazoa; phylum Arthropoda; class Insecta; order Thysanoptera; family Thripidae; genus Odontothrips; species Odontothrips loti. Next base: position 5,813,489 of record CM076249.1, read on the forward strand.
GCCTCCGCATTTGAACTCTGTCAACCTAGAACGAAATGACAGGCTCTGTTAAAAGGGCGGACAGCTAAATAAGATCGCCAGCCCACTTGAAATAACTAGGTAGCCGTATGCTAGACCACGTCGTGGAACAGGCTTAGCTCACCGCAAAGCAGTTTTCCACCTGTCCGCGCCTGGCGCACGGCAAATTACGGTTACTTTATCCATTGTTTTATCAATAATCATATGCCTCGAACTCCGATTCAGGAGGTTGTTTGCAGAGCTCTGCCCCCCCCCCCCCCCCCCACCTGCGTTCTCAGGATGTCCCAAAATGTACTAAGGAATGACGAAAACTGACTCCTGAAATATTGGAGGTACAACGGATGTTTTCCTCATCTTGGTCATATAAAAGGACCGTCTCTCCATCTCTCGTTCTCAAGATATCGCGTGGTGAGACAGAACTTTTGGGCCAGTAGGGTATGATTATCATTGTTCCGTTTACAGTGAACCGCAGTGAACTACGATTGTGATTCCCAATATGATATATTGAAGGCTCATAAAGCTATGTTTAAGGATGGTTTCCTGTGAATTTCAAAGCTTTTGTAGCATACATTTATATAACAACGCATTTAAAAGAGGCCATCCTTCAGAATCCGGCGACTTATTAAATATAGAAAGTAGGGTGAGATTAAACAAACGCGAGGTCATGTTCCTTGCGTTTCGCGTCTCATTCATGGCCGCTCTCACTGTGACGCCCATACTGTTGGGTTTGTCGAGCACTAAGTAACGAACAGGGGGAAGGCCAAGATTTTCCGTGACAAGTTAATGCGTCGAAGCCGATTTATATTTTAAAAATCTTTCCGATTTTTTGGAGGTCGCCTTATGGTTCGGACCTGAACCTTAAATGTAACTTCGGGATTCCCTTAAGTGACATGCTCAAAATCGAAAAATGGCCGCCATTTCTTCAAATTCCCTTGCGCAGCTCCGAGCTTGCTAACTTTCTTTGCACTCCGGCCCCCTGTCTTTCATCGCCTCTAGCCCACAAGGTAATTTTTCAATGTTTTGTCGAATTTTCCTTTAAAAGTAACAGAAAAATTATCACGTGAGCCAGGGGTGATATTAAAAATTTCTAAAGTGTTTTCGAAAATAAAAATACCAGAAAAATTGGCACGTGAGCCAGGGGTGATATTTAGAAATTTCTAAAGTGTTTTCGAAGGATGGTCAGAGTGGGGATGAGCTTCCGGAACTTCGTGTTACTATTTGAATTAGTGGCGGCCATTTCTTTATTTCGACCCTGCTGTGAGACTTCCTGTGTTTACGTTCAGGCCCGAGTCAGACGACGTTAGATAAAACTGGGGGGAAAAGCCGGGGATAATCTAAATGAGTACTCAAGGTTCGTTGGTCCCCGCCGACCGCCAGTACGTGTTACGTATTAGCTGCTTCTTGTAGGCCTACATGCGTGAGCTGCTTCGTGCTGTACACGAGGACGGCGTACCGGTTCTGGGGTATGTCGCATGGAGTCTCATCGATGTCTTCGAGTGGACAAATCTGTATAAGTGAGTATTTTTAGGGCAACATTTAAACACAGCGAAGGCGATGATGTCTCAAGGAAATAGTCCATTCCGTTGAGCCTGCTGACTTCACCCGAAACTGCAAGAAGATGAAAGGAAAAACAAGCGTTGACCTCTGCAGCGCATGCGCAGTGATGACTACGTGTTATTCCTTTCGTTTTCTTACCAGTTCTGGTGACGTGAACAGGCGCAACGGAATTGTTTGTAGGGTAAGCGGTTCTCAGGGATTACAGAATACAGAAGACACTATTCGCTCAGCGCTACAAGTGTGAATTAGCACTGTTCATACTTTGGCATTCCATTGATAAAATTCCTCTCAAGTAACGGGTCAAAACATGGATGCGAAAATTTTTACGAGTCCCGTAATTTGAGAGCAAACCACGTTTTTGTGGCAGACATGAAAAGAACAGTCATTTCTCGAAAACGTATAAACTAAGGACACTTTTTTAAAAGAAAATAAGAAAAAAAATTCGTTGACAAATATTTTATTACGGGCGTGATTGGGCCATGAAACGTCGAGATGTCCGTGAAGGTGGTTGAAATCGCGCCAAATCCCCACTGGTACTCCCCAACCTTGGAAAAATAATTGTTGGTCGCAAGTGTCTGAAACATGTTTTTAAGTAATGCTCTAAGTACTGCTTCAAGGCAAAATTCCCGCGAAACTTCTTTTTGAATTGTGACTGAACTTAAAATTTCCGCAGGGCTCCAACACGCCATTTTCCATAAGAGTATTGTCTGTATGTTTAAATTACTGGGGTATGTATTGGAGCCCTGCGGGACAACTTGGTTCTTCATCTATTTACATGTAACTCTGAATCCGATTCAAAACAAGGTTTCTGAATTTGAGAGAATCTGCCCTCTTAAGGCTGCGTTCGCGTTTTCGATCGGGCACTAGCTATTAAACATACCAAGCCCTTCTCTCGGAGTACAATTACATTTAGTGTTTTAGTTAACAGGGCCACATGAAATTTCTTATTGATAGAGCCCAAAGGGGGTGAGATCCTCAAAGTAACTTTTTTCCTTTAACACTAGAAGGCCGGAAAAATCGCATATCTAGAAAGACTGGAGGGGCCAAATTGGACCATGTCCCAATTTTCGCAGTTTTAAGCCTCTTTATTCGTTTTTTTCTGTTGCTTAATGATGTCCTCTTTTGTTTTAAAATCTCACATGACGTCCCCGAACCCCTAGCGAGCCTCAGGGTAGGCAACCCACACTACATCCCAGTTAAATTTACAGCGTAGTTGATGGGGCAACAGAGAAGCAAGCAGATGGTTCCTGGTTGTAATACTGGAATTTTCTAATTACGTAATGATATGTCTTTGATTGTTTTGCGTGTATGATGTTGGAAATTGAAAATTATTGTCTTCTGAAGTCAAAATTTTTCTCAATGTAGTATTTAATTTTGCTCTAGGCTGATGTCTAACCTAAAACAAAAAAAAAATACCACTTAGACGTCTAGCAGACAGACTTTAGACGTCTATGAGACCAACATAAATCTATGGAAAGACGTCTATTAGATAGATTTTTGACATCTTTGTCGTGACTCGAGTGTATTCCTCTGCGTGCCGGCTGTCGCCTCATTCTTGCGTGGACCGAACAGAACTTCGATCTGCATTGCTGGTTGCCTACCTGCCTTGTACATGCACCACCATGAACTCACACCTGACCATTGACAATGACATTCATACACCTATCTGTTCAATGTACTTAGAGTACAGTCGCCAGATATCGAAAAAACGGCGTCTATGCGATAAAAAAACAGCCAGGGTCCAAGTCGAATTTGGACCCTACCGTCGTTCCAGGTATACACCTTCTAGGTATACACCTTCTCAGGTATACAACTTCTTAGAAAAAACTCTCAGAACGACGACACTTTGCAGATATGTTCAGGACGCAAACTTAGGAAAAGTCAAAAAGCGTCGCCCCCCCCCCCCCCCAAAAAAAAAAAAAAAAAAAAAAAATACGGGAGTGCCAGCATTTTCAATGCGAAGGAGGGCCAAATTGGACCCGTCCGGCCTTCTAGTGTTAAAACGTTCGTCTGGTCTCTTTTTTTACAGTTACGCTTTTGGGCTTGTGCACGTCGATTACGCCACTGGTTCGCTGAATCGCACGATGAAGCAGTCATCGGCGTTTTTTAGACAGCTGGCTGAGACGAGGAGTGTACCCCTGGTCCTGCCGAGTCCCTCGGCAGCAGGAACCTCTTCCCATACCCTCACTATGAGTAGGCTCGTTCTTCTGGGCGTCTTTCTTTTCTCTAAGCGTCTGTCCTTGTGAGCATTGCAGCTGATGTGCAGTGCACGGCGTACAGTCCTCCGAATGAAAACAACCTATTAAGTGGAAGTCAAAATAACTAGTATAAAACGTATTAAATGATTTCATGCTTACGTTCATTTGAGACGAGCTTGCCCAGCCCTATACGTTATCTGTTGGTTACGCAGTGTCATTTCAGTTGAACGTAAGTTCCAAATTAAAATACTGTAAAGACCCAATATGGGCTTTACTTATAGTGGGTGTGCGCCTGGTAGTTAGGCAACCCATCTCTGACGCGTAGGGCAGTCGTGTCGTGCTGCCTTTATAACCCTGTCATTAAGATGATAATCCTGGAATTGGACACTAGGGGAACTAAAGGCATCGACGAGGTCAACAAACCAGACCAATTCCCGAGAGTGGATGCAAATACTCGCAGCGTCGTAGTACGCTCGCAGTAGTGCCTTCTCAGCGAGATCCAAAGAGAATTGACAGAAATAAGGATCATCCATAAGATGTCGAGCCCCTTTTCGGCTGACCAAGGCTTCTTGCTTTAGCGTACTTCTTTTGCTAACGACGTCAGGTGTGAGAAGATAACTGCTTATTCAGCTGCTTAACTACTCCTTTCGTACATTAGACTCCCAGAGACTTCAGGTGCCAAGACGATAACCAGCTTCTGCAGCGGCTCGATCTGCTCCTTTCATACTTCCGGGGTCAGCGGTTTAGACACAGCAACACACAAGGTAGCGGGCATAAAGGCTTTTCATTGGAGGCGCGAATGGTTCGTCTCTGATATGGCAAAGTGCGTGTGCGGGAAGGCAAGGTGGGGACACAATCAGAACACACTTAACTCAACTTTCACATACTTTCACAACATTAGAATAAGCTTAGACTTATCATCTCTTTTACAAAGGTCATTAGTCTCCAGAGTCTCAGAGTCTCCCCGGCAATTACTAGCTAAAGATGTGATGGAGCCTTTAGAGATTTCTGCAAGTAAAAAACCGCTGTAAATAGACAACGCAAACAATTAGATTAAGATAAGATTCGTAATGAAAAATGCAGTTATAATTATTAATCTATGTATCTGTGATAACACTAGTAAAATAGCACTAGTAAAAATGTCTCCGTCTGCAGTAGTGAAACGAAAGTGTAAATCAACTTGATTCCTATGCTGTGTGTCAGTGTGATAAATTATCATGTGAAATTTGTCGTTTCACTAGTCCTGTACTCCCAATGTGCAAAAGCAATAATTTTCTGGCACACGAGGATTCTGTCACACGATTTTCTGTGTAATGGCCGTTCTAAGATAGGTTTCTCCTAAATAAATGCTCTGTGTAATGAACGTTCTGAGCAGCAAGGGTGCTATGCGATGTTTTTCTGGCACACAAAGGATTCTGTCATATGATTTTCAGTGTAATGACTGTTCTGAGATATGAGGGTTCTGCCAAATAAATGTGCTGTGTAATAAACGTTCTGAGCAGCAAGGGTTCTGGGATGAATATTCGGGCAAACAATATTCTTTGTAATGACCGTTCTGTGTGATGAGGGTACTGGGATATAAGGATTCTGAGATAACGTTCTGTTTAGTGAAAAAAAATTTAAATAAAGATTCTGAGTTATGATTTCCTCATACACGTCCGTTCTTTCATATAATTTTATTTCAAACAACCATTCTGTCGCGTGATATTCTTCATGATTGATGAGGTTCCACGTATTTTGTGTGTGTGTGTGTGTGATTTTTTTCTTCATAATCTGCTCTCTTTGATACATGATCTGTGATACACAGCTCAGATTTTACGGAACATTAACATACGTTAGGAACCATTACCGTAAATACCCGAATATAAGACCCCCCCAAATATAAGACCCCCCCCCCCCCCACTTTTTAAGTCCAAATCTCTGGATAAAAAAAATAGGTAGAAAAGCACTCAGAGGAGGTACCCAACCATATTTGGAGCTTGGAAACAATAATTGTGTGTCTTTGGAAGTGTTTTGGATACTGCATGGTCAATATAGGGAAAACTATTAATTCCAAACTTTATTAGACTACCTAGATACTTAAATTAGGTACAAGGTCCATAATGCAAATAATTTGTCAGACTAGATAAAATTTAAATTACTTAAAATCAGAACCATTTAGAAACAGTATCATTCATCATCTTCATCATCATTATCATCACTCTCTACATCATCTTCCAACTCTTCATCAGTGTCTTCATCTTCACTCCCGCTGCCGCCACTTTCATCTTCCTCATATTCGGGGTCTTCGCCGTCGTCGTCTGAGTCTTGCCACAGGTAGTCATCTTCTGTGCCGTCAAGAGCGTTGGAGATGCTGGTCTTCAGGAAGCTCTTGCGGATAAACCTTTCGGGAATGGATTCCCAGGCCCGGACAACCCATTCAGCCACCATCACTGTCGACGGTCTCTTGATCTTGCCCGCGGGGGTGTACTGTTTCTCCCCGTTCAACATCCAGTCCGAGTAGATCTCTTCAATTCTATTTTTGAAAGGCTTGTTGACGGACACGTCGAGCGGCTGCAGCATGCTTGTCATTCCGCCGGGTATGATTACCTGGTCAGTCTTCAGCCGGCGCATTTCCAGCTTCACACTCTCAGTCAGGTGCCCGGTGAATGAATCAAGCACGAGCATTGACTGCTTGTTCAGCAGTGCACCTGGACGGCGCGCCCACACCGTACGCAAGTAGTCCTTAGTGATGTCCTCATTGAAGGAACCACTTTCGTGCGCGCGCACGTGTATTCCAGGGGGAAACTTCTCCTTCGGAATCGTCTTCCGCCGGAAAACGATGAAGGGTGGCAGTGGCAGTTTCCTCCCGTCCGCTGTGATAGTGAGCATGGTGGTGAACCGCGTCTTCTCGTTCCCGGTTGTCTTGACGGAGATAGATTTCTTCCCCTTCTCATCCACTGTCGTGCGCCGCGGCATGTCCAGGTACAGTGGAGTCTGGTCTCCATTCCCGATGTGCTCCAGCAAATAGTTATTTCGCTTCCGGAGAGCGATGACATATCTGAAATAAAGGGTTGATTCAAGATAGTACAGGGGAAGAGGTCAGCGGTGTCAGTGCGCCGTAATTCCAGTTTACATGGTTCTTACCTCTGGAAGGAAATCAACTTTTCCTCATAATCACGGGGAAGTCGCTGTGCAATGGTGGTTCGCCGCCGGACGCTGAGTTCATGCCTTTTCATGAACCGGCGGACCCAATTTTTGCTGGCTCGGAACTGAAGGGGCGGAATGTCCAACTCTCGCGCCATCCTTACTGCCTCTCTCTGCAGCATTTTGGTGGACACGGCACACATATTGCTCCGGGCATCCTTCACCCACTTGACTAATTTGTCTTCTAGCTCCGGCCATCTCCCTGCTTTGGGTCCCCGGAAAGTTTTCCGAGTGGCACAAGCGTTCATGAGGATGGCTTCATTTCTTTTCCAGTCCCGGACCATCTTCGGGGTGACGTCGAACTCACGTGCCGCCCCTTTCACGCTGTGGTCTTTTGCAAATTTGATAGCTGCTAACTTAAAATTCCTATCGTATGACTGTCTCTCATTTTTCGGCTTTTGACTTGGGGTATACCCCCGTTTCTCCACTTTATCGGGCATTGCTGTTGATGCTACCCTTACAACACACACCAGATCACAACAACAGACCAAAACACCAAAACACAACAGCAAAACAAACACACACCACCAACCACTGTCTGCGCAGGCCTGCCACTCCCCCACTACAAGCAGGTGGGGAGAGGAGGGTGTGTGTCAGGGGACCAATCATGGAGTTCGGATAAGTTGTCATTGTATCATGGTCTGAAAGCTCTTTCGTACTCCTTTGAACGTTTTATTGAGGTATATAGTTCAGATCTGTTTGGTGTTTCATTCCTACCCGCGTGTAATGCCTAATTAACGTGTTTCTTAACCTTACATATCTGTTTGGGTACCCCCTCCGGCTTATCCTCCTCGTATAAGACCCCCCCCCCCCCCAAATTTTAGGCAGATTTTTTAGAAAAAAAGGGGGTCTTAAATTCAGGTATTTACGGTACTATATAAAAGGACTATACGACCATACTAGTGCTTCAGCAGACTAACCACCACAGCCCTCCAGACCCCCCCCCCCCCCCGTACGTGTGGTATGATGTTGAAAGATCTGGAAGCATGTAAGGCCATTTTCACTGGGCGAGAGGGACGTCAGTTTATACAATGCACAAACTTGAACCACAAACAATGCGTTCAGGAAGAGCATATATACTAAGGGGCAGTTATCCCCTCTCGGTGACTATTCAAGCTATGACGAAAAGAAGTCTACAATGTACCTCGATTACAACATAGTACCCCAACTTCAGAAAATCAACGCCGGCAACTGGGGATCTATTGAGAATTCTACACGTGATGAGGGCATGAACCGCAAGGAGACGGTTGAAGTCTACACGGGGTGCCTTGGCGGCATGGAGTATGTGGGCGGTGGTGACCTGGTCCCGGTCCCAATTTACATGTATAAGATGACCTAACTGAAGAGGGATTCGGCCATCGCAGTGTGCATGGACCCGGGCAACTATTCCACCGACATCGCAAACGAGAATCTTCAACAGCCGTGGCTAAAATTTATTTGACAACTCGCCGAAAGAGGAGAGGGGTCACGCATTCGTTCTCAACTACTTTAAGTTCAGTGAATGGTGCCAGAGGGAGTTCCCGACCAATCTTATTCCACCGCCCTTCAAATATACAGTTTCAAAGATTTTTATTTCAATTTAAATTGTCGTGGGGAGGTGGCCTGGGCGGTGGGCGGTGGCAACACTCAGCGTTTTCCACGTCACTGGTCAGCTCCTCCGCAGCCCTAGCCAGCGAGAAGGTTCCGTCCTTTCCCCTCCTTTTCACTTGCCGCATTATACAACTCTGCTGCCTTGATTCTCAAACCAAATAACATCATTCGTGTAATTATTTTTGCATTGGATTTGTTCTGTTCTGTATGAGTTTTGTTTGTCCTGTTCTGTTTTTGTTTTCTTGAATAAAGAAAAATGTTGTACTGATGCGTACGTTTATGGTTCTTATTGTTATTCGTATCATTCATTGAATGTTTCACTACGGTCCCACACATGCATTAAACTGCACTGAGGTATGCATTATTGTGGTGAACGAGGTCGGTTAATTTATACCGATCGATATTTCAGTATCGATTTTGAAGATGCCAATTTAACCATTTCGATATCTATTTCGATCGTGATTTCGACGATCCTGGCATTGATTTCGACATCGAAATCTGTGTATTGTGAGGTCCGTAGTTTTAACCTTCCTTGACCAGTTTTTTTTAGGGGATGGAGGGAGAGCAAATGCCGAAGAAAATCCACCAGCTCTGCAGAGTCCGCGATGAGGTGCTCTCTGCGGTGACAACACCGGGAGGGGCGGAGAAGGGGGGCGGGGAAGGCGGAGTTATCAAAGGTCGACTCAGTGTTATCTACTGTACAGCGCTGTGCTATCTTTTACTAGGGGTCAACAACTTGAGCGGCACTGTGTACGCGGAAATTTCACTCCGACTTTACTCCCCCTTTTCACTCCGACTTTACTCCAGGGTACTCCGGCCTGCTCCGATTTACTCCGGCCAACTCCCGGTTACTCCGACTTACTCCGGGCTGCTCCAAATTACTCCGACTTACTCCGGCATTACTCCGGTTTGGTAGATTCTCAAATAGGGTATTTCCGTGGATCCTGGGCCGGACGGGAGAAGAACAAAAGTAAGCCCCAGACCGGACCGGAACCAGTAGGCGGGAGTGGGGGGTTCGGGCAGGCGTCGGGCGGGCTCGGGCCCGGCGACGAGCCAAGCCAGCGCTGCCCGGTCGGCTCGTCGCCGGGCCTGAGCCACCCCACTCCCGCCTACTGGTTCCGGCCTGGGGCTTACTTTTGTTCTTCTCCCTTCCGGACCAGGATCCACGGAAATACCCTATTAGGGAGCACTTTTGACTTAACTATACTTTTGAAAAATTTAAGTTGTCTTTTTGCATGAAACGTCGAGAAAACGTATTTTGAGCCGCTTCCAAGCACCCAAGTCGTCTGGACACTCAAAAATCCGATTTCCTAACTAATTTGGACTAAAAGGCGATGGAGTTCACAGTTTTACTTCAACTTGGTCTGGACCAACAATGTGATAAATAATGGTCATGACCAATGCTACAGCTGATAAAGGTCCTCCAAGCCAATTTTCTTACGGTAACGTTTTATTTAATTTTTGTAAACACAGGGAGCCACACGCGATACGGAGTTTACATCCTATTATCGTACTCTCCAGATTGAAATGATTCGACATGCTTTATTTAGCCGGCATGTATCCCAAAGTATTCTGACGGTTTTTTGATTTGCAATACGTATTGCAAAACAGTAATAAAAGTATTGCAAAATTGATGTATTGCAAACTGTTTGCAATAACGTGGCCCTTATTTCTTATGGGAGTGTGGGCCATCATTGCTTCATCAGTCATCATATCGTTGCCATCCCCTGCTGCTATATAGATTATATATGGCCCATATAATATATCTCCGTTTATCTGTGTATCTACGTACATTGAGCGGATTTCTTGATTCAGACAACCGTATGCACACAACAAAATTCTTGTTTGGAATACGCTATGCTCGAGGAGAGTGTGGTAAGCCCCACCACGCTGTCCTAAAAGTTTCATGGGTAGTTACTAAACCAGCTTTTCCTGAAGTGTGTCGCCTACCATTCTTAAGAAAAAGCGTGTTACTCATCTCTTGCGTTTGAAATCGACTTTGGACGAATTGGTACATAATGCTACGTGACACTACAGATGGTAAGAAAATATTGATTATTGTTAAGCTTGCTTCTTAACAACATGCGTTAACTACAAACGCGACGAACGTTCGTACCTGTCAGAGCGAGAATGACCAAAAATCCCAACATAGTAGCCATCTTCATGCTTGCCTCGTGTCACTGGCAGCCACAAAGCACTGCGCTGACAACGCAAGCGCACTGTTGCACAAAAAGCACAGTTCGAAATTGGTGGCGGTTACGCCAGAGTAACGTGTTCGCATCTCTCTTGCACCTTAATCTCGATCAACATTCTCAAAACCATTCCTAAGCGATAAGATTCGCACACGCGCGTGCTTGTGTAAAGTGAAAGCTAAAAGTCACGCCAGCATCACATTCACACAAAACCCATATAGGTGCAAAGTAACCAAAATGGTCTGGATTACAAACTACACTACTAGGGGTACGCTCCGTTGTTCTGCGAGTAATGTGGCGAGCGTAGCAGTTTTTAAAATCGAGGGAGATCATCGTGAATTGAGTTTGCGTCTGGAGGCGCCTGCAAGCGCTAGGGTAGGCCGACCCGCAATGCACGCGCGCATGCAGGAGTCTTCGTTGCCTACCTTTCAGGCGCCGTAAGGCAGGACGAGGACGCACATGTGCATCAAAACGTGCGGGCCTATAGTGCCTGTGGGATTCTAAGGAAGGTCAGCCTGCAAGGCACAGGCGTATGATGGAATCATTGGTTTCGCCTAACTCTCTCTATTTCGCCTTCCTTCCTGCCCTGCCTGCCTCATTGACGTTCCCAACCCCAGCAAATATATTACCTACCAGTACCACACCCGATATTTGACCACGACCTTTGATAGCCTAACCTGACGGGGTGAAGATCTGCTATGTGCTGCCCACGATAACACCGGTGGTCATTTAAGTCACGTAAAAGTTCGTATGTCGCACGGTTCCCCCTATTCCAGTTCCTGTAGCAACACCTGGTCTCGCATTCCATACATTTATGGGTTCAGAGACCGTCGGAGACCCCTAACCAGGCTCGTGGCTAAGCCTCTGGTACGCTCGCTTTATGGAGCTTTAAAACTACGTCTTTCTCCAGCCACCAGTACGCGAATCTCTTCTGTCCGGGCTTCCAAGAACAGTGACGGAATTGTTTCTCCAGGAAGGACCTGAATAATTCCACGTGAAACCAGTCTAAACTGTCATGTCACGCAATCATTTAAAATTTTCACTTTTTGAGATCTTAATCAAGTCAAGCTGAAAAATAGTTTTGTTTTCGATCAATCAAAATTTTAGGAAATTGTATGATTATTGGTTACCGTCCTAATAGGAGTATAACTAATAGTAGTAATAACTATTCTTCTTCATTTCGACCCAACTCCATCACAGTTGGATACACCTAGAAAAATTTAGGGCTGAAACGGGGGTGCTCACTCGCGTAATAGTCGGGCCACCTGCCCAGAAATAGTTGTTGTAACAGGCGCGTAATAGCTGTAATACAATTAATACCGTGCATTACCGAGTAATAGCCTCGTAACAGACGTAAGTATTGCGTAATAGCCGCGTAGTAGGTAAGCCGCAAGCCTACAGTCTGGCGATGACGTAGTATAACGGCTGAAAAGAACTGTTTTGTAGTGTTGAGGCCTAGTTTTAAGTAAAGAGTTAAACCAAACAGACATTTGAAAGCAATGTAAAATATGTGATCTACGAACCTTCAAAGTTTATTTGGTTGACGGATAGACGGTTTGTCGATTCCTGAAATATTTCAGTTGGGGTTCTTGAAATTATCATTTACATTTTGTGTAAGACAAAAAAATAAATTAACCAGCTCCGCCGACTGGATTATGGAAATAAATATGTTGTAAATGACAATCTTGTGGTGGACTATGCCTACACACGGCGGCAAGCGGCCGATAAGAGAGAGGGCATCAGTGACATACGGATACGTTGCGCAGTCGGCATCAAAACGCGTCCAAGAGGGGTGCCGTTCTCAGAGCAAAGGATTCGTATTGAGTTATTTTGGTGTCACAGGAAGCTGAAGGTAACTTACTAGTATTTCAAAAACTTACCTCGTGTATGTGTGGGAGTGTGAGTGTAAGGCGCGCATCCAGGGGCGACTCTAGGGGGGGGGGGGCGATGTACCACTTTCTGCCTACTTTCAGGCGGATTGTAACGCGAATTGCCTACCTTCCGGGCGCCCTTGGGGATCGCCCCGTCGCCCCCCCCCCCCCCCCCCCCCCCACTACTGGATCCGCGCCTGGTGAGTGTTGAGTGTTCTGCGGGCCTTCCAAAAATGGAAAAATAAAAGTTTGGTACCACAAATGTTGCTGTTTTGGTGTTCTACACGAAAAAGAAGATCCATCGTTGCTATAGACCTGCCCTAGGGAGGACGAGTTTGTTGTGGGGATCAAGCCGGTTTGGCACCAAGAATCAATTTTTATGTTTTCATGGGCAAATGCCGATTGTAGGTGGCAACTTGCTTGATCGCCACGACTAAACTCGGCTTCTCTGAGGCAGGCCCTAGAAGTTCGATAGCAACGACCGAGCTTTTGAGCCCGTCCCGACACGTTTCTTTAGAAACGGCAGGAGCCGGGCTTACAGTCTGATGCCGCATGTTCGTTCGGGCGGACGTATGTTCGCCGACTTATCGTTCATAGAAAAACTTCAAATTTTGAGGATCAACTACTTTTTTAACGTAGAATCACGTGCGGTGGCAACAATTTTCGATTTGTATCGCATTTTTGATTAATGAAAATTTGTCTGTTTTTGTTTTTTGAGGTTAGGGTTGGCCGCCGCGCGCACACTATTACCATCGCGGCGCGCACAGGGACGGGCTCAGGTTAACGATTTTAATCGTAACAAATACATCTGCTATCGGGCACTTCTAGGGAGACTTGAGGCGGGGGCTGAAGGCCCCCGCAAACGCCGCCGGCAGGCCAAGCTGGCCAAGTCCCTCTGTCAATCCGAGGTGCCGGTGGAGCGCAGCGGAACTGGCACCGAGGATGACAGAAGGGACGGGCCAGCTTGTTTTTTTTTCGTGTACCCTGTACTTAACAGAGTCAGCTAACCTTGTCGCAGGTTTTGAGGGCAGTTCTCAAACCTATGGGACATTTAATCTACTTCAGGTAAATTTGTATTGATAAAAGATGAGCAGAGTAGCACGTCGATCTGACAAAGCGGGTGAGGCGTGATATATTTTAATAGGTTGAATAGGAAATAGGAATGCAAAGTTGTGAACAGCACGCGGTCCTCGTTGGGCGACCCGAAAACCTCGGATCCCCGTTTTTGCAGTCTACATACATTCGTTGCAGCTATCCAATGTGGAAAGCAACGCCCCTGCATCTACAGGAGGTACGTCCGGGCGAAGAACCCGATGTGCCTCTCGCAGAACTAATGCTGAGTTACTTGAGACTTCACTGCGGGGAGTACGGCAACGGATTCGCTGCCACGTGCTCAGCACAGGTAACCAACCACACTGAGAAAATTTTTTGGCTCTGGGCACAGGACGTTTTGTCCCCAGGCCGAAAGTCTGGGAACGCACTAAACGATTAGCGCCAGGCACGAAACGATTAACGCCTGTGTCATGAGTTTTGCTCCCGTGTCTATAGAGTTTAGACCTACGGATTAAACGTTTTAGATGTAGGGTCCAGGTGGAACGCACAAAACTACCCTTTGGTCCAGGAGCCAAAGATTTCTCTCAGTGCACCTGCACGTGGATGAGCAATCACACAGCTTATGCCGAGTTGGAGTTCCCGGGCCCCTGAGAGTGGATTGGGGCCCGGCCGGGCCCTAATTCTAGCCCTAAAAAATATCGTGAAATACTGGTAGGCCCGGAGTGTCACAAAACTGGATTTAGTGCAATTTTCATATTTACTATTTTTTGTAATTAAGAATCTTATGATTAGCTGGTAGTTAATTTTTATTTACAAAGGGAACGTGAACGTGGATGACTTTAAGTTTTTTTGTTTCAACGGGAAATGTGAGGGGAATCGTGGCGAGCCTTTTTGTCGATAGGTTGGCTGGTCGCGGCGCGGCCCGCAGCCCCCTAGTTCTCACTGGCACCGACCGGTGGGCACATCGACAATGCTCCGCTCTGAGGGTTGCGCCTCTTGTGCATGTTCTAGGGTCCGAAGCGGTCCGGACTCTTGAGTTGCCTCCCTTTTAACCAGGGCTCGACTCGGCTCGGCACATCAACAATAAGGGCTGTTTCACAAAAAAGGGAGAGGTCCGATTTTTCGCGCGGCAGGAGAAGGATGGATGATACTGACGCAGCCAGTTGACGAGCCGAGCACGCTAGCTCTGTCTTTTTCTTTCTAAAAATATCACATCACTCATTCATTAGTAGAAAACAGAAGATGTGGAAAGCAGTATGTTAACGCTGCAAAAAAGACAGTGAGGTTAAGTATAGATAGGGGTCCATGGTTCATCAACAGCGGACCCTCTTGTAATAAATGCTACGCCACCACATCACTCGGACCGCACGAAACGGCATCGTTCTTTGGAGCGAAGTCGTGAACGTAGCGACCCTCCAGTCCGCCGCTGATTACACTTTACACATTAATCCAGTCAAGTTAAATGTATAATTTCTCCCCCTGCCCTCTCCCCCCTTGGATACGCCCCTGATTCATAATGAAGAACTTTAAGGAGTATTGATAATTTTTATCTAAATTAGAGGCCGTTGCGTCAATTTGGCAGATACCATCTCTAGCTCGTCTGCCATAAAAATGCGCTTTTTTTTTTCCTGTCCAGTGACAAGAAAAGCTGTGACGATTCATTGGTCACCTAAATACGTCGTCACTTCACGATGACTATTCGTCAAGGGACGAATCCGCGTCACCAATAAACCGTCACATCCAAGCGAACAGCAAGAAGACATACTTTCCTAGCTGTTCTAGCCAAAATATTTTAGGTGACGACTGATTCGTTTTTCAGATTTTTCAGACATAGGACTGTTGTGAAGTGACGATAAAAAAATTTTACGGTGCGAAGCTGGGCAAAATCGGTTGGTCGTCGGCCTTTGACATATCACTGCCCATTCCCGACGAGGATTCCGGAACGGTTTCGAATCATCTGCTTACGAAGCCACACACGACACATCCTGATCTAGAGGGCTCGAAATTAAATAGGAGGCAGATGATACCACCTCTAAATCCGTCCAGTTTCTTAAGGGTTTAGGACGGTCTGTGAAAGCAGAACTGTGTTGTGTTATGAGATATTTGAAAGGAAAGAACATCTCCTGAGACAAATTTGTTTACCGAAAAGTTAATTTTCGGTTTCGGTAGAGGCCCTTGCGGCCGCGCGAGCGAAGGCGAGGCCAGCCGAGTGCAGGCGGAGCCGAGCCGGCGGCGTTCTGGACAATGCCACCCGAGCAGTGCGCGAGCGCGACGATCTCGCGCACCCAGAAAACCGTTTCCTTAAAGACGCCGTCCTTCGTAGGAGGACAATGAAATAGTTTCTTCAATTTAAAGGAATTTTCTTTCATACAATAGAAAATTTACCTCACATCAAAGGCGCCTCCCTCGATTCAAGGGAAAAATTACCTTGACTCAAAGTTTCTTTGAATCAAGAAACCGATTTTCTGGGTGCGCGGCCCGCATCCCGCCAGCGGCCCCACGGGTCCCCTCTGGTGCCGGTTGCCGGCCTTACCTTATTAGTAGTTCGCCGCACTCGCTACGCCTTTTCGACTTACCGGGAGTAAATGCTAGCTGACACCACAAACTAATTAAGTTTTGATTTTTAGCTTTAATGTTAGTGTTTTGAGGTATCATCTGCTTAAATAAAAAATCGTCTTCGACCGACCAATTGCGTACGATTCGGTTTAAGCGTTCCGCCGCAATTACTGTAGGTGGACACCCGTGACGGCCTAACCATGTCGTATGCCGAGCTTCTGCGGGAGTCCGTGCGTGCGGCGGCAGGGTGGCGAGCGCTGGGCATGGGACGGGGCGACCAGCTGGGGGTCTACTCGTGGAACAGACTCGAGCTGCTCCCTGCCATCCTAGGCGCCATCTTCGAGGGCGTCACCGTTGTGCTCCTCGTGCCGATCGGAAGCCCTGGTAAGCTTCAGGAGGGAACACCAGGCAACCAGGCACACACGCAGTAGATGTAACGAGGCAATGTTGCACCCCGAAATGTTGCGATTTTGCACAGAAGAGAATTTGTATTAAATATTTGTGCAGGGAATGATATAATTTGTTCCATATGTACCTTACAAAGTGTCCAACAGTTGTATTTTGCACAAATTCGCAACATTAAATGGGACAAAATTGTCGCATAACACCTACGGGCTCTCCTTACACACTGCTCCCCTTATACTTTCTACGGAGCAGGCGCGGATCCGGGGGGGGGGGGGGGGGGGATTCCTCGCATGGAGCTCAGAGGCAACCTGCGTAACTTTCCGCCTGTAAGTCGGCATAAAGTGATCATCGCCCCTTCCAAGAGCCGGTCCTGGATCCGCGCCTGATCCGGAGTCCTCTGGCAGCGCAGAACTGTTCCGTGCGGCTCGAAGAGGCAGGCTGAGTGGAGGTCTGCCAAGGGAGTATCGACTCTAGAATTCGCTGTGCAACAGATTACTTTTGGTCGGATTACCCCAGATTACTCGGAATACCTGGATTACCCCGGATTACCTCAGATTACCTCGGATTACCCGGATTACCTCGGATTACCCGGAATACCCGAAACTTTTAACTTGGAATACCACGGATTACCCCGGATCACCCGCATTACTCGGCTTACCCGCATTGCTCAGATTACTTTTCATGACCATGGATTACCTCGGATTACCCTGGAATACCTCGGAATACCCCGGATTACTCGGATTACTTTTCATGACCCCAGATTACCCCGGATTACCTGGATTACACCGGATTACCTGGATTACCCCGGATTACCTGGATAACCCTGGATTACTTTTGCTTGTCTAGCGGATTACCGGAGTCGATACCCCCTTGAGGTCTGCGCTGTGACCGTACAGAAATGGTCGAACAAAAGCGGATCACAGCACCGCTAGCTAGCTAAGCCTCCAAAATGTTGACGTTGACTGGTAGTCAATGCTGTAACGGAGATGCTCTCTGCTGCGGTACCCCTCATGATAGCTGCGCACTGCTTCGGTTCATGTTCTTATTGACAATATCTGGTTTTGACCGTCTCCGAAGTACCCTGTTGCAGAACGGTTTGTGTACTGCAAGTGCACTGATAGTTCGTTCCCGATGGAAGCGCAAGGCGACGTAGCCTTGAGATGTATGGACAGCTTCCGTTCGTATTTTACGAACACGAACAGTTTTCTCTTTAAAAAAAAAACCGAACCAAACAGTCCGCAATTTTTTTCGAACGAACCGAACAAATTGCTGTCCGAATCCGATCGGACGAGACTCGAACGAACCATTTATTCAATTGCATCTATGATTATAATTATTTGTTTTCTTCTTACTCTGCGTAATATTGTAGAAATTAACTATCTATAAATGGAGTCGCAGCCCTTTATAAGACTGATGTAATGTTTCATTTATGCTTGTTGGCCCGGCCACGATCAAAATTTTCCGTAAATTCCCGAACACTTCGCGCACGAGCACTTTAGGTTCGCCCCATCGAACAAAGTGTGTGTGTTCGCTTCGTTCGTGTTCGCTCGGATCCGAACATGTTCGCACATCTCTAACGTAGCCATACGCGGATGTAACCGTGTACCAAGTGCGACTTGTGCCAAAGATTTGTGGTTCGTTTCTCGCAGAGGAGCTGCAGCAGTACCTCTCGCAGGTGCAGCTCAAGGCTATGCTGTCAGAGGACACTCTGCTGAACCTCGCCGTTGCCAAGGCCGGGCCTGCCGTGCAACACATCGTCATAGGCTCCAAGTTCGAGGAGATCCATGGTGCCATGACGCTGAATCATCTACTCTTCAAGGGGGACGGTGAGTTGCAGTAGCTGTCAGCTTGCTGAACCTTCATGGAATATTGTATTTTCGTACAATTTTATAATAGTCATAGTAGACACATTTCGACATGCTGCAAAAGTGGGGCGAAATACTAAATCCCGAAATACAAAGTGCCCGACTCTAAAATCCTCTCATCATTCTTAGGATTACATCGAACTTTTAGTACGTCCACATACGAAATTTTGAATATACTGTCTGATAAACATTTTGAGCACACTTCATCCTTATGTACAATTTTGTGCACGAGTTCCGCACAAAATTAAACACGCGGATTTTCCGCACATACATAGGTACATTTTAGTGTGCAGTAATGCACATTGCTGTGCAGAACTATGTACAAAGACGGGGTGTAAGATCTGCCAACTTTAGGTGCAACGTAATACGTTCCCCTAAACCTTGTAATACATACATAAATGTTTGTAATACAAGCATGTTTTTGAATTGCGGTGGCACAGAAACGTTTGGACTCAAAGTAGATAAAATCCTGAGAGGGTAGGCCTACGCATCACAAAAGTTAGCGCTGCAGTTTTGTAACGTTCTGTGCTGTGAAGTCTCAGCGCCTGGCACGCTGACGTCGGCATGCACGCGTGTCGTGCGGACTGACCTACCCTTGTTCACAGGCGCTCGGCATCCCTGTTATCGGTTTTATTTTAAAAATATAACTCGGATATACTTTATTGACGACCTATACGTCTTTCATAGCCAGACGCTTCTTTTGACATGGCCCCAATTCCCCATGCAGCCCTCGGCCTGGATACGGACACATACCGCCCCGCCGCCATTGCGAACACGAATGAGCATGTGGCCATCGTCTACTTCTCGTCAGGCACCACCGGCACGCCCAAAGGGATCAACAAGAGCGATCGCTCCATCAGCATCACGTGCTTCGACACGAGGTTCGTGCGTCCTGACTCGAATCATCAGATAGTTATGTATGGAGCGAAAAGGATCTTTAGTTAAACTAGAGTTTACGCTCATGTTAAACTGTAGGCCGCTGACTACCTTTTTTTCTGTGGAATATGTGTAATAACGAAGGAGTTCGAGTGTGTAGTGTTTGGTCGGAGGTGGAAAATTAAGTTAGTGCTGAGTTCACTTTTAACGGTAGAAGCCACTGTAATCGTATGTGCAGTGCGAGACTCCAGTTTTACTCGACGCTATCTGTGCTTTCAAGAAGAAGTTGCTACTGCAAAGTCATTCTTAGTGGCAAATACAGCTTTATTTGAGTTTTAACTAACAAGTAATATTGAATGTAATAAGCTAAGTATACTGTATACTGCGATTTGAACTGGCTATTTCATATCAACACTTTCGAAGCTCTTGTTTGGAGCATAGTTTTAAACTACAATTTTGCATCCAGTCAAGGACCACCGCGGGGCTAAGAAAGATATCGAAGACCGGCGGCGGCCCTTCTGCAATGGCTGGCTAGCCGTGTGGTGGAATGCATACAGTTTTAAGTTCCAGATCCCGGGTTCGAATCCCATCGGTGTCAGCGCATATTTCCTACTTCCCTCAGGTTCCAGTAGTGCGAGGGTCCTAAGGCAGCAAGAAGGAAAGGGGAGGAAGGAGAAAAGAGGAAAGAGGGTAATGAGGGGGTAAAATTTTCATTTTTTTTTTAACTTTAGAGAAAGGGTAATTTGTCTTCAGTAAAACTACATACGTCTCAATAGTTAAAGTACAGTTTTTCTACCAAAGAACTGGCGCAAAACTGGCCAGAAAACTGACTCAAAAACTGACAGGTCAAACTATAGTTGTCCCAAAAATCTAGTACTTCCACTTCAGTTTAACTACAGTTTCAACAAGTATTTAGAAACGAGATGCGTTGTTAGAATAACTTGATTTCGAAATGGAGGAAAATTCCAGTTAATCAGTTATAAATTAAACTGAAGATCCTTTCACCCGAAACATCACCCTAGCAGTTTTAGCCCGTCCCGACACGTGTCCTCAGAAACGGCATCAGCCGGTCCTATAGTCTTATGCTGACTGTTTGTTTGTGGGCGGACGTGGGTATGCCGACTCATCGTTGACAAAAAAATATCAAATTTGGAGGATGAACTCCTTTTTTAACGCAGAATCACGTACGTCAGTACGTCAGTTTCGATTTTTATCGCATTTTTGAGTCATGAAAATATTTATGTGTTTGTCTTTTGAGGTTAGGGTTGGCCGCCCCCGCAGAGGCTTCAGGATTGCTGCGCGCTCAGCAACACTCAGGTTAACGATTTTAATCGTAACAAATACTTCTGCTGCCGGGCACTTCTAGAGAGACTAGAGGCGGAGGATCAGCTTGTCCATCAGTGTTCTCACCCCCTTTAATATCTTAAAGTAATACGTTAATTACCGTATTCGTACCACCTTCTGTCCAGTACTGAATTGTGCGATTCCCCTATTTGGGGACGTTCATTAACAACGTCGCCATTTAAGGGGGAGGGGGCAGGGGGCAGCCTATGAGTACGATCCTATCCATAATGCATGATAAGGTTAAGTTAGCAAAGTCAATCCACGATGGGGGGAGGGGGTCAAAAAGTGCTCTTAAATGGGTTACGTAGTTTACGAACGTCCCCTTTACGAATTTTCTATTACAATTTCCGCTCTACTCGTATCATGAATGACATCCGCACTTCCGGCAGGATGGCGTGGCGGTGCGAGCCCGGCGAGGCCGTGCTGCTCACGCACCCGCTGTCGTGGTCCACGGGGATGTCAGTGTCTCTCATGTGCGTCGTGTGCGGCTCGACGATAGTGCTGCACAACTTCCGGGACGAGCGCAGCATGTTGAACGCCTTGGTAGAACACAAGGCAAGGCTTCTGGGATGCGTGCGTAGACCTAGAGACCGATGTTTGCTTGGAGGCTTGCGGTGAAAGTGTTTTTGCTAAACTCACTAGTAGGACATGAAATGTGTCACCGAAGACTAGACGAAAAGTGAAAAGTGGACGGTTTATTTTACAAAAATATTCCTTACAGCGTGGTTGTTATGCAGGTGGGCACCTGGATGACGGCGCCGGTGCGGCTGGTGGTGCTAGTGCAGCTGGTGGCCGAGCTGCGCTCGCAGGGCCGCGGCCCAGACCTCTCGGCGCTGCGGTACATCACCTCGCTGGGCGCCAAGCTGATGCCCGAGCACCAGCGCCTGGCCGAGGATGTGCTGGGGGTGCCCGTGCTGCAGCAGTACGGTGCCACCGAGGTGGGCGCCGTCGCAGGCTATCCGGTCCCCGGACGGCGGCGACCGGCTCCCAAGTACACGCTGGGCGCCACGGGCCGCTTCTACGCCGGCGTTCAGTTCCGGGTTAGTGTTCTCATTAGGCGTTAACGTGGCACAGAAACAGGTGTAACAGGGTCTCGCGGATGGGAACATTCGAAGAGTCATGCGAAATGCGAACTGTTTAAGCCGGTTTCCCCAAGGATTGTCCTCCTTGCATATTGAAGAATGACAAGGGGCGGTGAATTTTCTCCAACCGACAATCTCTGTAGTAATGTGAGAATAGGAGTGATGTAAAACTACGAAATATTCTCTTCATTTCACGAAGACACTACGTGGGGCAGATAAATAATTTGTTTGTAAATTTACCAAAAAAAATTGTCAAAATTTGAAATTTTGAACAGACGAAGGCTTCGACAAGATCAGATAGCAATCGGAACCATAGCATGTGGTTCCGTGGTCTGGGGGTAGCTTACGAGCACTTAGGACATGTGTTCGATCCCACTTCGGATAAAATTTTGCCCTCCTTCGAAATCAACGAAAAATCTCGTAAAATGATCGAAATTATGTTTTCTCAATCTCAATCGGTGAAAATTAAATGTTAACTGGACTACGTTTTCCCAGCTCGTGGACGTGGACACGAACCTCGATGTAACGAACCAGGCGGGGAAGGCTGGCGAGGTACGAGTCCGGACGCCGTACATGATGACGGGTTACATCGGCAGCCCGGAGGTGCAGGCCGGGGCCTACGACGACCAGGGCTACTACTGCACGGGGGACGTGGCTTATCTGGACGACAACGGCGAACTGCACGTCGTAGACCGCATCATAGAGAGCATCGTGTTCGACGAGTTCGATGTGCGTTGCGTCTAGAAACGATATATTTTGACAAAATAATGACCTTCGCATAGCAAAGCGTTAACAGAATTAGCTTCATATGAGTAGTTTTTCAACTTGTACTCGAACAACAGTCGTTAGTCCACTGCTCAATCCAAAACGTGTGGAAATGGAGTATTACGGACAAAGACAAGTTTCACCGGAAACAAGGAAAAGAAGAGAATTACTGCTCGTCGCGCCGTCAGACACGAGCCGACGTCAAAAATTTGGAGGCTTAGCTCGCGCTGCTAATATGATCCGACCATTTGATGGGGTCACACAGCATGGAACTACTCCGCGCAGGCGGAGGGTCCGTAAGATTTTTGCTTCGCGTTTCCTTCACAAGGTCTCACCTGCCGAGATAGAGAACGTCCTCGTCACTCACCCCGCCGTCAAAGACGCATGCGTCGTAGGCTGGAAGCACTCCTGGCTGGATGAGCTGCCAACGGCGTTCATCGTTCCCAAGGCCGGAGCCGTCGTCTCGGAGAGACAGCTCAAGGACTTAGTTGCAGGTACATCGTGAAGCCAGTGTGTAATGCACCTACCACCCCTTTGAAGACGCATAGAGTAAGAGCGCGCACAAAAATCATGATGGAAAACAAAGCACAGAAGATTAAAAAAACGACACCTCCAAACATTGCAATTTTAGCATGTTTTCGGTAGAATGTCCACTTTGAGAAGTGTGTGACTGTCCTTACCTACATGTGATTGTTTTCTCAGCGTGATTTAATTACGTGCGCTTACTCGAAGGCGCACGTGAAATGGGAATACCTGAAAGAATCTGACAGTTGCGTCGTGAGCAAAATTTCAGTTTTCTTTTAGCTCAAGCGGTGTAGTTCTCCACCCCAGCCAATTTAGTGAAACGGTTTCTTCGTAAGCGTTACGAAGACATTGTTAGGAAGCTACAAAGAATTTTTTCGCAGTTAGTTTGTAACAGAGTTCGTAATATAAACTGGCGATCTTATTTAGCGGTCCACTTCTTGCAGAGCCTGTCCTTTCGTTCGAAGTCGACAGAGTTCAAATTCCGAGGAGATATGTCGCAAGGGTCCCTCTCGAAGGTCCCAAAACAGCAACTTTGTCGTCAATGTAAAGGGGAGTGGTTCAATCTCTTAGAATGAATCAACGAAGTTGCTGTTGTGGGGCCTTCGAGAGGGACCCTTGGGACATGCCTCCTCAAAATTTAAACTACGTGTTGTCAACTTAGAACGAAATAACAGGGTCTGCAAAAAGTGGACCGGTAAATGAGGTTGCCAGTGTGTGTCTATTACTCTCTGTACATACATTTTCTTCGTAAGCTTTTGTTAGTACGGACACGACGTTCCTCTTAACACAGAGTGTCCGTTCACTTACGGTCCCTATTTTCGCTTCCAGACAGACTAGAGGACTACAAGCGTCTACGCGGGGGCGTGTTCTTCATTTCTGAGATACCCAGAACGACTAGTGGCAAGATGCAGCGTGCTAAACTCAAGGAAATGCTCAAGAACGTTCCGCCAGTCATGGACGACGACTTGGAATGGCGATAATTCAGAAGCTCCAACGCTTTGTGTTGTATTTTACACTTAATTTTTTTTTCTTATCAAGTCGACGACACAACGGCTAATTTTTCCTCCTACAATAGACTTGACGATTTGTGTCGAATGACTGACGATCGATGATTAAATTGTCAGCAAGTCATATATGACGATTTGATCGTCAGTAATATGAACAGTTAAGTCGTCAAATTACTACTGAAAGAGCTTCAAATTTAAAAATACGGTAAAATATATTGTGCAGGTTAAAAATGTAGCAGGAAAAGGTAGTAACAAATTAACGTTTTTCAATGTAAAAAGTTCATTTATGTTATAAAGGCCTTCTTCCTAAGTAAATCATTAAATCCACTCACAAATAAGGGAGCCAGTGACTCTTTCCTTCAACCTCCTGACGTCTGATGAGAGATCCAGTTGAGTTGATGCCAATTCCAGAGAAGCAAGTGCTGAGCAGCAGTTCTGGCGATCCAAGAGCTAACCTGGCGACGGTGCCGTCAGGCCTACCCCGACTTCGTAGCAGCGAGCTGTGGTCATCTTCCAATGTAATTTGTGTTCTGCCGGAGGACAGAGCTGCCGCCGCCGGGTGCTTGGCCCGGGATTGACCCGGCGTGACGCAGGTGCGTGCTAGTTTCAACGACGAGGAGCGGTGAGTGGTCAGGCGCCGTGTGCGGAATGAGCACCCGTTGGACTTCGGTCAACGTGGTGCGAGGCCGCCCATGACGAAGTATCAGAAGTTACGAGGCGTCCCAAAAGTCACGTCTTATTGCTTTTTTGGCTGCCCTCAAGCTCTTAGGGTATTACGTAAGCTCAAACCAGAAGTGGAGATGACAAGTAAATCAAAAGCGGAAAGTCACGGCGGCGGTGACGAGCCAACTCAAAATTTCTTCTGGAGGCTATCTCGCTGATGATAGTCCCGACCCGACCATTAGGTAGGGTCACTCGGGGCAAATTCCTCCGCGCGTCCTGGGGAAGTGAATTCCCAGCCCGCGCGGTGTAGAACTGTACTGGTTCCTCTTCCCCTTCATACTTTTTCTGCTTTTATCCTCCTTGTCATCTTCACTTCCGTTTTGAGCTTCTTCGAAACACCCGACTTGGGTCATCCGAACCCCACCGGGGAAGCAGTTGATATACGCGAAGGTCCCTCGATTGGGAATGTTAATCCTTCGCCTCGATACGACCACTGGCATTCAAATTAGGCCAGGAAAATTAGAAACCCCTTTTACCATTACGGGATTCCCTGCATAGTACAGCGATGCGATGGACCGATGGATCTCGAGTCGGTGAAGTTCATACAGGTCACCTACGGGCTCCAGTTTTCCCAATGCGAGTCTGGGGGAGGGGGGGGGGACCTTTGCGCACCAGCTGATGCCGCGCGGTGCGGTCGGTACGACCAAACTTAGCTTAATGGCAGCAGAAATAGATGAGTCGTGTTTTTACAGACACCCTGTACATGCTTGCAGCTGCGAACATGCCGCTCCGGACGAGCCCCACTGCCAGGAGCTGGAAACTCAGGAGAACCGGCTTAGCACGTTGCGGCGAGAGGGAACGGGATTCGTAGCGCAAGGCCTCCGCTGCGCTGTCCGAGACCACCGGGATGATGCCAAGACCATGGAGCCCAGCCCCAGCTCCCGGCCCGGGATGGGGTCAGACACCACAAAACCCCTCCGCGCGGCCTGCGAAAATGGTTCCTGGAGCCGCGCGTAGGAAGTATCCGCTGTGCGACCTTACCAAATGGTATCGTCAGCGAGAGCTAGCCTCCTAATTTTTGATGTTGGCTCGTGGCTGACGCCGTGGCGGAGATACTTTCTGCTACGGTAACCCTCATGATATGCACCCGTTTTACAAATCAGCGCGTTTGCTGCTGCATTTGTTGGTACATATGGACGGATCTTTTGAACTGGAATTAGTCCTTGCCCGCTTGCAGAGCCCTGGGGCAAGTGCCCTACTGTTTCGACGGCGAAGCCAGGCTCCCAGCTGTGTTGGACTACAGTTTCGTCTACAGTTTGTCCACAGTTCGTCTACAGTTTTCAACACTAAAGCGCTCTGCACTCCGGACATGGGTTAGAATGGAGATGAACAACATTCCGAACTTAAGTCATAAACTCTAATTATTGTTTACTATTTCGCCTGTACATTGTCTCTAGATTTGGCGCTGTCATATCTGGAGTTCCCGACACTAGACCCGTCTGCATACCCAATGACAGATAGGCTACCGATTCACTGAAGACATGGCTCGTGATGCCAACTGCAATTACTGATTACAGATGGTCTACAGATGCATTTGGCTACGACCTGCAGTTTTTAACTATATTCCTGTCTACCTATGCTATGATAGTTAGATTGCGGTTTATTTAAAGACAACTATCTAACTATACTTCGGGGACTACAGTTTCAACTTCAGTTGGTCTCAAGATCCTTCCACCCGGGACGTCTGCGGATGGTACGCTGATGGCCGGCGGTCGGTCTGTTGGAAGATTTGCGGACTGTCCGGCGTCTGAATGCGAAACGTCTGCAGAATTCTTGCGGTGAATGTCTCACGTCTCAACCTCACCACATTCTTTGCCCTCACCAGCATTACTACACTCAATTGGGCCTGGTGGCGCAGTGGGTAGCGGCGCCGGAAACGTCGAACACCCTTGCCGCCGTAGTTTATTTTGCTTTTCTGCTCCATTTTGAGACTATCAAACAACCATCGATTAAGAGTCTTAAAAATGGAATAAGGCTTGGGCTACATTACAGGACCAAAAACACCACTACTAGACTTGCATTTCAAATTTCCTGCAAATTAGTAACAATAGGGTATTCCGGAGAAGTGGTGAGCCGGAAGTGAGAAGAAGGTACGAATCTAAAAGAGCGGAAACGGAACCGGGCGGTATGAGAAATCGCGCGCGCGGATGAGCTAGTTTCCGGTCGGCGCGTGTTTAGATTCGTGCTATGTTCACTAGTGCAGACTACACTGAAAATTATAAAATAATAATCACATTTCGCCAAATATTTGTTGAGCAGGACAGCGAGACTATTTCAGGCTATTGCTATCATATCTCTGCATGTTGTCATGAAAGAAAGATACAGTCTCTTCCAGAATATCCAAATAGGCTGGAGCGGTGGTCGGAAGAGGTTAGCAGAAGCGTATCATGTTTGTTTACCAACAACTTGAAAAGGTTCTCTAATACAAAGCGTTAACAGAGATAGGGCGTCGAGGAACAAATAAACTTAAATTTGAGTCATATATTTATATCCATCTGAAAACATTAGAAGGCACTTGTCCGACGGCGATTCTCACAGACCCAAACACGTAATGGCGGCAGCCGGAAACAAGCACCTCCACGCGCGCAGTTTTTCAAACCTCCAGGTTCCGTTCCTCCGTTAAACTCGTTTTGATTCATACCTTCTCACTTCCGGCACAGCTTTTCTCCGGAATACCCTATTAGTAACAATCGACGCACTCAACACTAACAGTGTACACTCTCCGGTAGAATTGTAGAGTCCTCCGTTAAACGTTGCAAAGAGCTGCTCAACGTGACAAACTTTGTGACGTCCATATGAAGTTTTTGAAACTATCAACACGAAATGACAATGTTGAACCGCCCGTCACAAATACTTGTGACGGCCATTTGTAGCGACTATCAGCGTATCAACGTCCGTTGCTACGCGACGTGGCAAAATTTTGTCACGTAACGTTGAAAACTTATGAACAGTGTGATTCTATCGCTTTTTGATGAGGACAAACTTCTTTTCAAACCGGTTCCTAAATGTAGAAAGTTGACGGGCACTGTGTACATTTATTTGCGAACATGCGTAAGACAATTGCATGAGGCTTGATCATTCCCTTTTACGAATTACCAATCGTCGAGTTGGTAGGTTGAGGGCTGCCTGGGCTTTCCTGTTGGAACTGGATGAGGACGATGAGGTACGTCACAATCGTCGCATTCATCTGAGAAATTTGATAAACATTACCGTATGGAAAAAAATAATTGGAGATAATTGCAGACCTGGGAGTGGAATGGGAACAATCCCGACGTGTGTGAGCATCGCATTGTTCCATCTAGTTCGTTGGAGCCCGAGACTTCTAAAACTTAAATCAAATCGGTGATATTCTTGCCCCCGTTCTGCCCCAATCTTACCGCAGTAAATGTGCCCCGGTTGAGGTTGAAGAACCCGCCTACACTGATGCTCGTCGATGTCAATGCGTCAAGAAAGATCTGAAACTATTATTCGACATTGAAATTTGCACGCTCTACTGATTCGTGACTAGTTATGTTACAAATCAACTATTACACCCAAAACAAGCTGGCCCGTCCCTTCCGTCAGGGGGACTTGGCCAGCTTGGCGTGCCGGCGGCGTTTGCGGGGGCCGAAGGCCTTCGGCCCCCGCCTCAAGTCTCTATAGAAGTGCCCGATAGCAGATGTATTTGTTACGATTAAAATCGTTAACCTGAGCCCGTCCCTGTGCGCGCCGCGAAGGTAATGGTGTGCGCGCGGCGGCCAACCCTAACCTCAAAAAACAAAAACAGACAAATTTTCATCAATCAAAAATGCGATACAAATCGAAAATTGTTGCCACCGCACGTGATTCTACGTTAAAAAAGTAGTTGATCGTCAAAATTTCGATGAACGATAAGTCGGCGAACACACGTCCGCCCGAACGAACATGCGGCATCAGACTATAAGCCCGGCTCCTGCCGTTTCTAAAGAAACGTGTCGGGACGGTCTAAAAAGGGTCCGGCAAAAATGTTGGGTTGTTTTAGTATTGCGCACTGAGAGACATTACTAATACAGGGCATCAATGTAGTGTTGTATCCGTGCCGCATTTGCGCTGCCATTAAACTCTTTCGTTACTCATCCCAGAACCTTAAACCGGATAACCAGAAACTTTGGTTGTGTCACGGACTACACCCCGTCACGTCATCCGAGCGCCGGGTTAGGCAACCCTTCCAGCGCCGCCTCCGCCCCCGTTTCCCAAGGCCACCACCGACCACCGAAGCGCTGCCCGCGCTCCAGCCGCCCGCTCAGCTTGGCCAGCTGGCCGGAGCTCCGCGACCGCCTGGCCGGTGGGGAGAACGAGAAGGGGAAACCGGGGAGAGCGACGGGAATCCGGGAGTTGAAATGGTAGCTCGTAAGAAACCGTGTGCGAACCGTGCGCGTGCAGCACCGTCTCCGGTTTGCCACACAATTTCTGCCATGTCAACGTCTTCGCCTCTAATCACCGGCCCGAAAGGGCCACTGGGAGGGGATACCATGATCATGAGCTAGGCCCGCCCTGTGGGGTCTGCCCCGTTTATCTCCTGCAGGAGACCATGGTCTGCTGTCTTGCCCTTGTCCCTACACCGGCGCCATGGGCGTCGTGCCCGTCACCGTCCCGGACGTCACCGTCGTTGGTCTGGAGGCCTCCGCTGCCGCCACGAGCCATGCCCTGCTGGCCTCGGCCACAACGCCGTCGACGCCCCCGAGACCACGCCGACTTGTGATTTGCGTCATGTGAGCTGCTCAAGCTAGGCCTCTTCCCCGGGGGGGGGGGGGGGGGCTGTGCCCGTGTGTGTGTGTGTGTTTAATGCGTAAGTGCACTACCCGGATGGAATAACGGTATGGATTATTCATCCAGTGAGTTTGTGTAAAGGTATGTATCTGCTTCAACTTGGTAAAGACATACATTATATTGGCAGCTTTACTGAAGGTACTCTTGTGTTTGAGCATGAGAATTTGTAATCATATCCTTATGGATTCAAGACTATTTTGGCCACCTTGTGTGTCGCCCTGAGTCTCCTTTGGAGTGGGTCAATTCAAATTATATAGTAATATATATACGATTCCGTTGCGACTTATGGCGTCACTGGAAACGGCAAGAAAATGGAAGGAATAACAAGCGCTGGCTCATGACAGTCATCACTGCGCATGCGCAGACGTCATCTTTTAAGAAACAAATGCGCTGCTCATGCGATACAGAGTTCAGCGTATGTAATTCCTTTCATCTTCCTTCCGTTTCCAGTGACGTCAGCAGTCGCAACGGAATAGGGTATTCCGGAGTAAACCTTGAAGCTGACGATATGTCACGACCATTTGGTAGGGTCAGACAGCGCCGGAAGCAACCCGCGCGGCCTGAAGATGCACGTCCCCGGGCCGCGCGGGTTGGTTCCGGAGCTGCCTGACCCTATAAAATGCATAGAGTAAGAAGCACTGCGTGGTAGAGTGGAAACGTCCTATCCCCTAACACAGACTAGGGTGAAGCCGCTTTATTATGGTCGGTACCCGGCGGAAGTGCGAAAAAGTTTGGGTCGAGTGCGCGCTTCGGCAGGCTTCGGGTGGTGCGGCTCGACCCGAAGAAGGGAGGGCAGCAATGCACCGTCCCCACCGATCCCCGTCTCACCCCCCGCGCTCCGCCACACCTCGCCACTCCAGGAGCACCCGCCTGCGCGCGGAACCGCGCGAGCGTCCCGAAAGACTGCCGGGGACACCCGAAGCGCGCACTCGTCTCCCCAGCCCAGTTGCCAGTCTCGGCTTCACAACAAAGGGACCATTTCCACTCCACCACGCAGTGCCTATTACTCTATGACCAAATGGTCGTGAAATATCGTCAGCGAGAGCGAAGCCTCCAAATTTTTCAGTCGGCTCGTGGCTGACGGCGTGGCACGTGCTGCGTACTTTTTCACACCGTAGACTTCCGTATCCGCTTTTGTGATTCTTGTCGTCTTCTCGTTTCCGGTCAAGGTCTACCCCGGAATACCCTATTGACTATTGATGTAATTGTTTACTGTACTATGACAGTACGTCTTGGATTTTGTTTGCCAACTAAATTCGTCGTAAGCTATATTTGCTTTGTCTGTGAGGCACACGATGCCACCCTAGTTTTTATTTACATGAGCTCTATAGTATGTTTCCGTTGTAACCTGGAACTCTTGAACCAAATTCCAATTTACTGCCACCCGTCAGCTGCAGATACTAAGTTGCTATTTTCTAGTTGTTGACATAGTTGACATCCATATTTTATTAATAGTGTCCAATCGTGTAAACAGCATCTTAACATGGTAACTTTGGCGTTTTATGCTTGCATATTATGTCTAACTCCTGCCTTCGGTTAATCCATTGTTTTTGTTATATCCAGTTCCATTTAAAGATGGCATTGCATTGCAATTGGCATGGGCTATGTTTATGCCATGAGTTCGAGCCCCATGTCTTAAAGGTTTTGTGTATTGACACTTGATTAAATTTCTAATAGCAACCACATATATAATTCTTTGGTTTTCTTGTTTATTGTTATGGCTTTGAGTTGCAGAAGGCTAGGCATATATATTAGGCATATATGTTAATATCTAGCCAACATGGCTCTTAATATTCCTTAATTTTCTTTAAAAAAATTTGGGTCTAGCCTGGCGCCCTATAAAAAAAATTAAGTCTGTCACTAATTGCCTTGTTGCACTTCCCCTTATTCTACTTAACTTCAATATGATAAATACTTTTGAATTGTCAATTTTTCGCCATCTTTGTCAGGAGCTGCCAGGTAATGAGAAGAAGACCTGGTTTTAACTATAGATTTGTGGCATCCACGCCCTACAAGCCGTGACAATTGTAGAGCTAATGCGGCAGGATAGAACACGCTTTGATGCCCACACCCAGAATTTCGATCGCCCAGTTCAAACCAATTTTTTCATCGAATATCCACCGAATTAATTTTAGAAGACCCCCTTTTCCTGTTGGTTCACATGACGGACATGATGTGTGTTCAATTTAACTACGAACCCAGCCCGAAAAATGCATGCAACGTTGCAAGTGACATCTGGAACCTTTTTACAACTCGTGCAGCGAAGCAATGCGTGAGGCTAGTCCAGTGCCCGCTTGTGAGTGAGCCGAAGCAGGCTACGCACCCCTTGCCAGCCTCGCGTCAGAAGGCAGCTGGCTTTCTTTCCACTTAAATTGAGCCCATAGCAGCCTGTTGGACTGCTGGAATCTAAATCATCATAATCTAATGCATCGTAAATGCATCAGTCATTGGCCGTTCTTTATACAAACTGGTAGACCTAAACAGTGTTATTATCAACTGCAAACCTGAAAAGCCGCCGTGAAGTTAAAAGTGGGCCAGATGTCGGATAGCATCACGCATTGATACGGTCGTCGACCAGCTTTCAGCACAAATTGAGGAACATAAGGTAGATGATGTTATGGGGCTCATTTTAGTGTCGCCGAAACAAACGCGATTGATTCAAATGACTTAAATATGACCTCCTATCTTATGACCTCTGGACAAGAGGTCATGCAGGGCTATGGTTGGATGCGTCTCGTTTATGCTCCGTCCATATTATGGCAAAACTGTTCACCTTGGGGACACCTGTGTCATTTGAGTTGCGTTGAGATTCGCCTCTTACCTCCCGGAAGTAACGTTCGTCGTCCACAGTGGAACTATACTCGCGCTGAAGCAACTCAACGAATGGATTGTGGATCTGCGGAAAGTAATATCAGGGAGTTGCAACCCGTGCTCGCTCCCTCTTTCTATGTACTCTAATTCCAGTTTATATTGTTTTAAAAAATCGGAATTTTCCTATACTGCTGTATGTGCAAAATTCCAACGTTGTATGGGATTTCAGATGTGAGGAAGTTTTCCTTGCACCCAGAAAATTGTGTTCTTGATCCCGGAAAAATCAAGAAAATTTGTATTGAATCTAGTAACATGTTCTTAGCCCATGTGCATGATAACAAGATTCATGCAAATGCTCTTGATTTTTCCGGGATCGAGAAGCCATCAGTGACACCTTCTGCACCGTCTCATTCATTCGTTGCCGGGCTTCATTCATTTGTCGGATTTCATCCAAACGCACCGTGTCAACACAGTCAGCATCGTTTATTTCATTTGTACTCAGGCCCATTCATCTGTCGGATTCCATTTAAATCGTAACCTTTCTCGATATCTGGGCATGTGTTTATATACATTCTCAACCCTATCTAAATGGTGTGGTGTTACCTTGACGTATTGCATGCGTCAATAGCACAGCAGTCTCTTGGTAGGGTCCGGAACCCTTAGATTCTTCAGAAGCACGACTATTAATGAGCACGATTCCTTAGAAGCAGGATTTCATTGAAGCACTCCTCTGGATAATTACGAGTCTTTATAACTAATGCTTAGCTGTACGCTTCTTTAGAATTAATCGCGTTTATAAGGAATCGCGCGTTTAATGACGTTTCCTTATAAGGAAGTTTCTTTATAAAGAACTCTTGGCTCTGGTTAGCGGCGTGTCGAGTCTAGGTCCAATCCTAAGCGGCATTCTTAAAAACGCTCAGTTCTTATAAAGACTGCGGCTAAAGGATATTCTGGATATCTCTAAATCTTACTAATGTACTTTCCGGGCTATGAAGCAAGCCCTCCCTCACGCCAGTGCGTGAGGGTATACGCTGTTAAAAGAAAGAACCCCCATCCCAAGGTAAAAACGAAAAGGATTCCTCGACTATTCCGAGGATTCCAGCAACCACTCAGTATTTTGAGTGAGACACCAGGAATACTGAGGATTCCGAAAAAGCCTGTATTCCATTTGGATTCACGAGTGTTCCTGAGGAGCATTTATCTGTGTTCCTATAGTATTCCTGAGTGTTCCTAAAGAAGCTCAGGTTGAGGTACGACACGGCAACACTGTGGTGCTGCGTCACACCCCAACCGGAGCAAGGAAATAACTGCGACTTCCACGTGCAAAGACTTTGGAGGTTATGGTCCCCAGTATACCACATCATCACACCCACGTGAGAGACACTTTCAATAATTGTAGAATGATCACTAGCACTGGTCGGTACGCTGACACTCAAATGTAAAATCCTTACTTGCGATTTCTCGAATTTTAAAATAAGAAAACGGCGCGGATCCGACACCGAGCCGCAGGCACTGTTCTCTTAAAGTAAACATCTCTTTCCAACATTCGCACACCAATGCATGGACTCTTCAGTGGGAAACTAATAATCGCAAATGAACAGCAGGAGCACATATGCGCTAGGAAATAAATAATAGGAAGTTTAATATTTCGTGCGCACGACCGAACAATTCTTTTTCGAAGACCAAAACAGCTGACTGCCGGCTATCAAGATGGCGACGGCGGCATGGAGGGGGAAGAGGAAGAGCGAGAGGATTCCGAGGATTCCAACAGTGTCCCGCAGTATTCCGGAATACAAGTAACCATTATTGGAATCGTCTGGATCGTCGGCAACGGAGGGAAGAGAGGCTAGAGTGTTTCAGAGCATTCTGATTGTATTCCTTGTATTTTGGAATACTGGGGAATCCTGTCGGAATCCTGCCACATGCCGAATTGTATTCCGGTGGAAGGCGAAGGAATACTATAGGAATCCTTTGGAACATTGTAAATCCAAAAAACCACTCCTGGAATACTCAAAAATACTCCTCTTCGTTTTTACCTCGGGCTTGTGTCTACCCGCGCAATTGAGATCGCTTAGGCTTAAAATCCCCCTTGCAGCGTAAATTATCAGCGAACCTCGTGCTCCAGTCTATGCGCTGCGTCAGCTACGAGCAAGGTGGCCACGTAGTAGTAGAAGAAGATGACCAGCATGAAGGTCGAGAGGTACCAGGCGCCGCGCTGCGCGCACTGCACAGCCTGATATGCGCACAACGTGGTGTGCAGCAGTGCCTGAACGTGGCACAGCACGCTTGTCAGGGGGAGAGGTACCTGTTTTTAATTCAACATATTTCAGCTTTTACGAAACATTAATATCTCATATAGTTTAAGACATTCAGAGTGCAATAAGAGACCTAAGTCCAGTCTGAGTACTGCAGAGAAATAAAAGGCCACCCACCCCAAGCACGGCAAAGAAACGCAAGTCCAATCCAGGTTATGGCAAAGGAGCGTAAGTCCACCCAAGGCACAGCAAAACAAATGTAAGTCGAAAGCCTATGGCAGTCTATTCAAGGTACAGCAAAGAAACGTAAGTCCGAGGGTCCCAGTGTTCGGCTACTCCAAGGTGGCAAAGCAGCGCAAGACCAATAATTTATTGAAATGAAATGATCAGATAACATGTTATAAGAATGGAATAGACAGTTCACATGACAGTTAAGCTCGATGACAGAACAAAAATGAAACATTAGACTATGCGAATGAGATGTAATCTGACAAGTGGCTGTTTTTGTCAAAATTAGGTTCATAAGCCTACAAGAGTCAATTCTAAAGAGTTTCGAGGGCTTGCCATTCATTCAGAAACCACCCATTAGGCAGAAAAACTAAGATGGTCATTTGAGCAAGTGGTGCCTTAGCGAGTTTTACCTTCTGATAAAAGTTTGCTGCGATAAGCTGCCGTCCTCACCCAGCAAAACGTAGTCTTGAAAAGATGAAGTCTACTTTTCCTTTCATGAAAGTCAAATGAGACTTGATTCAAGTTTAAAACTTTGGTTTAAGGCTACTTTTAGTTTAGACCTAGAAAAATGTTCCCTCAGATCAAGTCTAAATAGACTTGATCCAGCCAAGGTCAAATTAGACTTGATTCAAAGCGATTCAAAGCGAGAGTGAAGTTTGCATGGGAGGTTTGAAGGCTGCACACATCAAACTGCATGCATCACATTAAACTTGATTCCAGACAAATTTGGATTGAATCAAAGAAACGAGTATTAAATAAAGGATTTCGTGTCTTAAATCAAGAAGTCTTTTTTCTGGGTGTTATAATAGTCCAATTGTCATAGAGACTTTGGTATTCACTATGGAATTAACTATGGAATGTAACATTGTGCTCGTATTTTCACATCAAACTGTCATGAAAACCCCATGGAGGTCACACTTAGTCTTCTTATACACTGATCAAGTTAAGATTCACATTTGCTCTATGACTCACCGTTTCGAAAAAAATTCTTGGCTGCTTTGCCACCTTGGGTTGAATATGCACTTAGACTCGTGCTGTTTTTGCGCGCCTTAGGATCGGACTTACGTTTCTTATTTGCGGTACTGTCGCGGTCGCGACGGCTACCCTCTCGGGCGACG
Organism: Odontothrips loti; assembly: GCA_038380765.1. Lineage (NCBI taxonomy): Eukaryota > Metazoa > Arthropoda > Insecta > Thysanoptera > Thripidae > Odontothrips > Odontothrips loti. The sequence goes on from CM076249.1 coordinate 5,849,505, forward strand.
CCGGGCGCGCTCCCGCCCTACATTCAAAAACGCAACCCTTGCAAGTTCAGGGAACACCAGAGGCACCGACTGCCGGGCTCGCCCAGAGCTCGTCAGTCGGTGAGTGTACAGCCAGGAGTACGTGCGCGCCCTGAGGGAGGACGGAGTATGAGCTACTCAAAGTGAACCCTTGGCCTTCGTCTTTTTCTAAGTTCCCCCTTGCTCCCCTCGGTAACTAGGTCTAGACTTTGCTACAGCCCCAGCAAGTCGAGCAACCCCTCTAAATTGCCTGAGTGTGGGTAGCCCGACGTGTATAGTACCTGGAGTGGACTACGTCTCTCTGCCATGTAGAGTCTTTGGACGTCTTTGCTGTTCCTTGGGTGGACTTACGCTCCTTTGCCATAACCAGGATTAGACTTACGTTTCTTTGTCATTCATGCACAAAAGATTTTTCTTTTATCGCAACCAAATTATTCTTCTGGCAAGAAATTGTTGTTCTTAAACTAGTGACTATAGAAATTATTCTAGGCACAAGAATATTTTTGTCTTAAGCAAAAACCTATTCTTGAATTAAGTAAAAAAAAAAAAAAAGTTCTTCCAGGGAGCATTATATTACTTGATTTAAGTTTCTGTTTGCTTCCCAAGATGTGTGCAGCAACATATAATTAGGTTCATGGAAATACAGAGTGCTACATAGGAAACACAAATACAGGGTGTACAAAAGAATAGTGATAGACCAACTTAAACAATAATAGCTGTCATGCATGAAATCAGTGACTTCTAAGACATGACACATCAAATCTAAAAGTGGCATAGCTTTTCTGGCTAGTTGAAGTTCTTTCTTCTCAAGGGACATGGGTCAATAAATTGTCATACTTTGCAACAAGGAGAAAATGGGCAAGAGACCCGTTTTTTACCATGTCTAGAATTATTTTATTTTATAAAATATATTGTAAGATTGTTATCACCAATATTTTCCCATTCTAGTGGGAATTATTGGCAACAGATGTGAGGATGATAATGAACGTTGAATAAAATGCGTACTGTCTTCTGTCCTCCGTCCCCGCGTCCACGAATAACTTCCAACTCCCAACACTCGAAAACGGCGCGTCTTTCGGCCAAAATTACCTCATTTTCGAAGTCCACCGGTTGTACAGGGGATTGATAGGAGCATCCCCCCCCCCCTTAAAAAAATCAATCCTCTGTACACCACTGACATGTCTGAATTCACAGCCGGTCTCCGCACTCAGACATTTTTTATACATTTGTAAACGCTTAAGCCCGAATAAATGGCAAAGCACAAAGAAGTTTAATCTATTTACACTGGGAGTCTTACTTAGCGGCCCACTTTTTGCAGAGCCTGTCATTTAGTTCCAAGTAGCCATAGAGCGTTCAAATTTTGAGGAGGCATGTCCCAAGGGTCCTTCACGAAGGCCCCAAAACCGTAACTTTGTTGATTCGTTCTAAGGGGATGAACCACGCCCTTATATGGGACATTGTCGGAAATCGCCGTGAAGAGGATCATTAAATTCTGATATGATACAAGCGGTCAACAATTCTTCTTGATCTTTCTTGTTGAGCCCATCAACGTCCTCCTTTAGGATTTCAACTATGTTGTCACGGAACGCTGGCCATTTCTGAATCAGATCTTCGTCTTTCCCTCTCAGGCACTCGTACTGTTTGTCAACTTTTGGTAACACTTTGAAGTCATCAATACTCTAAAAATTACCTCAAGTATTCTTTTCAACTACTGAACAAACTCCAACAGACTGCTAAGAAATAATAAATAAGCATTTGTCTTTACCAGTTGAAAAGACTTAGGAGCTTCCAAGATATCATGCGGAGGGGATAGCGGCTGGTGACGCGCAGGGGAGGGTGTCGGAAGGGTGCAGGGAACTATCGTTCTTCCGACATTCACCATAAATCAGAAACATGTCCGTCATTTCCTCGTTACAATAATTGTGGCGCAGCGCCATGTTTACAAAAGGTTGACAGCGTCAACCAAAACATTCATACTACCCGCTCCGCACCCTCTCTCCGCCAACTCGCCACGACCAGACCCGTTGGCCTCTCTCCCACCCGACTCGACCAGAGAGCGGTACCGCCGCCCCCTCCACCTCCCCGCAGCCGCCAGCCAGCGTGTGGCCGAGCACTTTGAGCAGTGTTGCGCCTGCCGATCGGAGCGTAGGCAGCCCACCCTACCGCACTGTATGTGATTGGGACACCCTGTACCTCACCTGAATAAATCGTTCACTTGCATTCCTATCTCCAGCTGGGCCAGTCGCTTCTTTATTTCGCTCCCAGTTAACCTATACCACAACACGTTACAAAAGTCACGCAGTGCTTCGTAATGTGCTCTGGTAGGCCTTAGAGAGAAAAACTGTCTATTAAAAGTAGTTAGACAAACATATGAAAGACATATTAATTCTTGAAATGTACTTACAGTTTGGTCAGCTTCAGCAGTTTTGAGACCCAAATATCAGTCAATGCATCACGGTCAGAAGACAGTTTCCCACAGCTACAATAGGGTTTCAGTGCAACTTCACTAATAAGGATGGTCATTGAAAACTGTCTCCATATCCTGTAACAAACAAAACGCTTTCCTCTTTTTTGCTCCACCCTCATAATCTGCCCATGAAGAAAAAACAGATAGGACGAGTCCTGAAACAGAGAGGCTTTCATGAGCATACCCAATTTTTTTAATTTTTTAAAGCTTTTGTAACACCTAAAAAATATTACATACATTTTCTTACTGAGATGGAACGTAATCGTTGGAATCGGAATGTACATCATAATTAATAGATTCCTTGGACCGTTCCTCCTGAGGTTTACGCCAGACATTTGTCTAAAAAAAGGGCATTAACGAAGAGAATATTATCACACAAAAAGGTTTTAATTTCAATTCAAATTTCTTTTTCATTATTAGATTTACTATTTGCTTCGTCGCCAATCCCGTTCGAGATGGTTCCCTCTGACTCCTTGTGCCAACATTTGGACCACTGACAGTCTAAAACAAGAAGACAGGCATTTCAAAGAACACAATTCAGCTGGAAAAACAGAGTTGGATAAAGAAACAACATAACTTTCTGTTTCAGACACACGTATCTCGTCAGGTATGTCAGGTAGAAACGACTTATCAATAGGCTGCAACAAAAAAGCATGTCAGGAATACCATAAGAAAACTTTAGGAATTCACGTATAAAATACTTTAGAACATAAAATACAGGAACACACAAAATGCAGGCTACTGTACGAACATTCAAGAGAGAGGTTAAGACACTGAGTGAGTGGTGGGCGTGACAAAGAGGCAGCGAAACCCAAAACTACCTCGCCTTAAACCGTTATCGAAAGAAGATTTTTTAAGGTCCGAAACCACTTTTACCATTCCTGGTTTAGACAAGAGGTTGGTTTGCAACGAGTTGTAAACCAGCGAGTTCGGTGTTGAAAACTGACTCGCTAGGGTCCACGACTCAAGCCAGTAGACTAGGGGTACGCTCCGTTGTTCTGCGCGCAATGTGGCGAGCGTAGCGTAGCAGTTCTTTAAATCAAGGGAGATCGTCGTGAATTGAGTTTGTCTGAGGCGCCTGCAAGCGACGCCGACCCGCAATGCACGCGTGCATGCAAGGAGTCTTAGTTGCCTACCTCTCAGGCGCCTTAAGGCAGGACGCACAAATGCATCAAAACCTGAAAGGGGGGGGGGCAGGGTAGGCCAGCCTGCAAGGCACAGGCGTATGATGGAACCATTGATTTCGCCTTCCTACCTGCCCTGCCTGCCTCATTGACGTTCCCATCCCCAGCAAATATTAGCTAACACACCCGATATTTGAACCCGACCTCTGATAAACCAAACCTGACGGGGTGAAGAACTGCTATTTTCTGTCCTGCGGATAACACCGGCGCGGTCATTTAAGACACGTTAAAGTTCGTTTGTCGCACCGTTCCTCCTATTCCAGTTCCTGTTCAAGAAGGGCCTTGTTCTGCTTAACGACACCTGCAGCAGCACCTGGTCTCGCATTCCATACATTTCTGGGTTCAGAGGGCTTTGGTTCCCAAGCTGACGTTCGTGTCACAAACCGCTGCCCCATTCGAGTCCCTGCCCAAGAAGACCATGTTTTGCCCAACGTCACCTGCAGCAGCACCTAAGCCCCCAGTTTTGGCAACGGGCAGTCGGCAGTGCAGGCACCGAATTTGCATAATTTCTAACTGGATGTTCATTCTGAATCCTGATCTGATTCTGCTCAAAGTTAAAGAATTGGCATCTAAAATGATCTAAGATTAAAATCAGTCTCTATTTGAAAGGATGAGTGGAAGTGTGAAATTTATATTTAACTTCGATCTTCAAATAATATTTTTTTGGTGCCTTCACGGTCTTTTCACATTTGCTTTTAATACTCCTCAGCTACAGCTCAAATGTGCATAGCTTACCACACTTATTATTAGATTCAAATGGGCAGCGAGCCATTCCACTGGTTATTCTAGACCAGTGTGTAAGCTTTATTAAGAATCCTTATATGTAATACTAATGCAGATTTTAAAAGGAATAGGGTGAATAGAAGACAAATTACTCCATCACATTTATTTCACACCTTGAGAGAGAAGAATTACCCTCACAACAGTATAAACCAAGGACTGTTGGAGCCCCAAAAGAGAGATTCCTTTTCAATCTAGTTTTAGTTCATTGATGTTTTAGATAGGATTTGAAAAGAAGTAAGTTGTTACAACCGACAACGGACCGGCACACTTCACGCACATCCTAACGCACGGACCATGAGAGAAGGGCGGCCCTGGAGTCGAAAGATAGGGGGGTCGCTGGGCCTGCCCGGGCCGGTTAATTACATCTCCTGCCCGCCCAGGTTTTAGCTAATTTCAGCCCGCAGCGCTGCATTTCGTGCTCAGAAACGTCCCCTCTGTGCGACCATGAGCCAACTTTGTTCAAAAATGTTCCACGAAATCGCAGAGATCGACTTAAACGGGCTGCCGAACGATTTCCGGAGGCTCCAACATGTTTTTTTAACGGCGGGGCTGCGCGCGTCGCCGCCATGACACCACCGTCATTCCGCTGCGCGATTGTTTTCCCCACCGTTGTCCCTTTTCCTCCTCTCGGAACGCTTATGGGTGGACTCTGCTTCATTACAACTGCTCAAAATGTGGCTACGCTACGCTAAAAACACTTTTATGTCCAAATGTTTTGGACCCGCGTCACAGAGAACCTAACCCCTTGTCAGCACAGCAGCCCGTGAGGGGAAAAAGGGACAACGGCGGGGAAAACAACCGCGCAGCGGAATGACGGTGGTGTCATGGAGCCTCCGGAGATTCCTGACTAATTCAAACATTTCTGACACCCTGCTTTATTTTATAACATTTGGTCAAAAAACACATACTTACCGTTGATATCGTCTCAAAAACGCTTTAACCGGAAACATTTTTCGCGATGCGCGACCCCTAAATATTGTCCGAAATTGCCGGCAAATGTTTTTTCGTGAATGGGATGCAAGGTAGAACAACGTCAAGTTTCGGCCCCCGACATCTCAAAAATATTTCCTGGTGGGACCATTCCTTGTACCCACCGAGTCACGGGCCTCAGCACGAAGCTGGAGCCAAGCCAGGCGATGAAATCTTAGCGTCTCACAAAACAGGGTTGCATATCCCCCACGGAGCTCCTGCAACACACCGTCAATATACATGTATAAGTAGGGTGGCCCGAATACAACCAACACTCTCAGAAAAATGAAATTGAATTGACTGAGAAAATTAAGATGACTAAAATTTGGTCGATTTTTCGACGAAATTTTAGTGGAAACGACTGATCTGTGATTGAATCGACTAAAAATTCTAGTAACCTTGATTATCTTAGTCCATTCAATTTTATTTTTCTGAGAGTGTAAGTACGGACACGAGGCAGCATTTTATAGTCTGATGCCGACTGATGGGTCGTTCGTTCGAAAGTGAGCACATCCTGTCAACTGTATCATTTACGCAGAGTCCCAAAACTTGATTGAAATTGACAAACACTGCAACGTGATTGTCGATTACAACGTGTGATCATGGATGGCATGGATGGACACCTTCTGGACACAATCATGAGGAAAGGCAGACATGTTGCTCCTCTCTTTGAGGGTGTTCATGCAGCCGACACATTACCACGCCTGTTACATAAGCGACCTGCACTGCTCATATTTAACACAGACCCGATAGCGAAACCAGGCACCCACTGGGTCGCTTTCTACATCAACATACATGGGGCCGTAGAGTTCTGGGATTCCTATGGGATGCCACCGATAGTATTACAGCATCGCAAGTTCTTAGACAGAGTGTGTAAAAAGTAGACGTTCAATCACACCACTTTACAACAAGGTAGGCGTACGCCAGACCGCGTCGTGACGTAACAGGCTTCGCTCACCGCGAACCACTGTTCCGCCCCTCCACGCCTGGCGTGCACCTACCTTGGCCTGCCGGCGGCTGTCACCGGACGTGTGGAACCCTGCGGGGCTAACCAGTCAGTACGGCGCCCTGCGGGCGCCGGTCTTGAGGCGCGAGGGACGCTACGCTTCTAACCTAACCGCTGGACGTACCTACTCCCACCGTATTGTGAACTTCTCTACCGTACTTAATCGTGCTCAACGCTAACTTAACCTACCCTTCTCTTACGTAACCAACCCTAGCCTTCTCTAACCTAACCTACTCTAACGTAACCCTAGCCTACTCCAACCTAACCTACCCTACTCTGACCTAGCTTACTCCAACTTACCCAACTCATTGTGGACTTCTCTACCGTATTGAATGCTGGCCAAACCTAACCGACCCCAGCCTAACCAGTTCCGGTCCAAGGAGGCCCTGCTTTGACCACTGGCACCATCAGGAGCACCTGGGGTCTTCTTGAGGATTGTGATTGAGGTCCTGAGTGTATTTTAAGCGTGGTCGGTTCCCATCGTTAAGTTCAAAATACTGCGTTTTTAGCAGTTTTTCTTTTTGTTCCAGTTCCTGCCCAAGAAGGCTCTGTTTTGACTACTAGCACCTGCAGCAGCACCTGGGGTCGAAGTCGGCATCTTTAATGGAGTCTTGGGGTGATTTTAGAGGGGGTCGGTCGTCATGTTTAAGTTTGATATTCCGCACGATTTAGAATTTGGCCCCCCGTACCGGTTCCTGCCCAAGAAGACCCTTGTTTAGACCCATAGCACCTGCAGCAGCACCTGGGGTTGACTTCTGCATCTTGACTGAAGTGTTGGGGTGACTTTAGGTGGGGGCAGTCGCCATGTTCAAGTTTAAAATTCTGCACGATTTAAAAGTTTGCCCACCCATTCCAGTTTGTGCTGAAGAAAGCCCTGTTTTGCCAACCGGCACCTGCAGCAGCACCTGAGATCGGTTTTGGCATGTTGTGGGTGTTTCTTGGACAATTTCAGTAGGGGGCCATTCCCATGAAAATGTTCGTATCTGGCACTGACCTATCGAAATATGAACAGGGATCGATGCGTGCGTCACTATCGTAATTGCGTTGTTAATTATTTTATAAGGTTGAGGTTGACTCCGGTATGATAAAAGAAGATTGTGGTCCAAATTTGAGCCCACGCAGACAACCAGACAAAACATTTTTGGGCCAGTGGGGTAAGGGCTTCGCTTTCGCTCAGCCAATTAGTCGGTGTGTAGAGAGTACTGCGTGTTATACCTAGTGCATAGAGCACATGGCTACTAACTGCATAAGTTTGTGAAGACACTTTTCGCAAAAGATGTAGATAAAAACGATACCCTGGTACGAAAAATATTTAATCGATTTTACAGTGTCCAGTGTATAGGCGGCATCCATATACCACGTGACCGAATTGGGGGAGGGGGGGGGTCTGCCACAGGTCACGCTCCTATGTTAAATACATGGGAAGGTTACGTTAGCCAGGTCACGCGGGGGGAGGGGGGTCTTTAAGTGGCCTATTTTGAGTCATGTGGTATATGGATGCCCCCATACTCCCAAATATGAAATCACAAAGGTGTTGCGCACGTAAAAAAATTTAAGTTAAATTTTAAGAAATGTGTTTCATTACAAAAAAGGCGAACACAAAACGAATGAAAAAGGCGAACACAAAACGAATAAAAAAGGCGAACACAAACTGAATAAAAAAGTTTGAAGAAAAAAATGTTGTACAAAAACTACAACTTTTTCTCAAAACAAAAAAATTACAGAAAAAAATCAATAGCAAAAAATGAACAAAAAATTCGAATCACTAGAAAAATAATTATCGTTTTTTTGTATAGGCCTCCTGGGGATAGGATTTTCCGCTTGAACAAATAAAAATCTAATGGCGGTTAGGTATACCCCGTAGGTCCGTTGGAAAACTCTAGGTTCGTGCCAGGGAGGCAGTTCTCTGACAGTTCTGGGGTAGCGCCCCCCCCCCCCCCCCCCCCCCCGCCACCACACAGTACAGAGGGAAAGCCTTTATTAGGTTTAGGTTAGTACTTACACGGTCCAGAGGTAGAACGTCACATCAAAATAGCGTATTGCCTCGCTAGCACGAGATAATATACGAATTGCAATGTGACGTTCTAGCTGGACGTAACTTAAGGGACGGCCCCGCACACACCGTGGGGGTTAGGGTTAGGGTGGTGTAGGGTAGGTTAGGCTGGGGGAGGGTAGGTTAGGCGGGTTAGGTTAGGTTAGGCTGGGTTAGGTTAGTGCAGGTATAGACACGGCATATCCGGATGGAGGACCATGTCCGGACGGGGGACGAAGATGGCGTCCTGTCCGGATGGGGGTGACTTACTTACTACTCTCCCCACCCCGCCTCTTCTGCTTTCCTATAGAAGCCAACAACGCCCCACTGCACAACAATGGGACCGACCAAGTCTGTCCGCGACCTCCTGCAGTTGTTTTTCTGCGGGCTAACTCCTGACGATAATATCAAAACGTAATGGCCTTAAATGGGACTAACAACCATATCATACATTGAAACTTTGTGTACGAAAAGTAATCTACATTTCGATATACTGTGCGTTTAGACGACCTATGGAAATGCTCGATTCACCGGGGGCTCTTCCGGGCTGGTCTCAGCAAGTTTTCGGATAGAATCGTTTTGATTCGTGGTCGCACTGTCGCGCGCCGCGCAGTGGTTCAGAATTAAGAAAAAGTGGCCAAAAATAGTTTTTTCAGAAAGGCACCCGGAAAAGGCCACCGAACGGGCCCCCGAGCTTGTGCAGACTATGATTTTCCTCATTTTAAACACTTTTCAGAGAAATCAAACCGGGTAAGTCAGTCCAAATCACCTCTGGAATACGTGAGGAATGCATTATTAATTTTATATTATGCAACAGAGTGCACGTTGCAGAAAAATATCTCTGAGGGTGGACGCCGAAGAGGTAAAAGAACATTCCGCTCACTAGAGTAGTCAAGAGGGAATGACTTTTGACTCGCGTTTTTCGGTTTTGCCGTGGTACATTAACGTCATAGCAGCATAGTGTAACATCTTAATCTCAATTTCCACTCTATTCTGTTTCTATTTCCCAAATTTCTAAGAAAATTTTAAGCAGAAATTGAAGTTTTCTTCTCCTTTAAGCCTCCGCTATGTCAGCAACGGAACAAGCGATGTAATAAAACCTTAGATACCAAATTTCAGACCAATATCTGAAACGGTTGATTTTTGGCCACTTTTTTCGGTTCTGAACCACTGTGCGCCGTCTCGGGCGAGGCGAGCCCAGCCGAGTCGCCCGAGGCGGCAGCCGAAGCCGACACGGTGATGTTCTTTCCTTGCAAATATCTTTGACTTACTTAAAACGTTCTGCTTTCACACACCCACAAATAAGACTTAGTTCTCATGACTTCCTAAACCTTTAAAAAACTAGCAAATGGTTAGATTTGGTAAGTAATCTGCTTCTTCTTTAAATCAAGATTCAAGTTTTTTAAAACAATTATTAAAATCACTCCCTTTATTGTACACGAGCATGGTTTCTCCTCACCTTGGCAAGTCGTAAGTGCTGTTCGCGTGCCCGGCGCGTGACACTGCCGAAGGCGACCACGTGTGCAGCGGCGGCCGCGGTGAGCACGAGCACGCTGAGGCAGTGCGTGTACACATGCGGCCAGGTGATTGGACTCCCGCGCAAGCCCGCAGCCACCAGCTCCCACAGGATGGCCAGTGCAGGCACACCCACTGCCGTCGCCGCCACGCCAAGCCACGCATCCCGAACCGACTACTCGTAAAGACCGCAAGGTAAAGAGACGTTCCGTGTGAAGTGAAATAGAGTGTCACAGGAAATGTCTATTTCGAGACTTTCTTTAAGACAGAAAATAGGGTAGTCCGCAGTTTTCGAAATTGCGGTAATAGAGCCCGTATAGGATGCACGGAAAAGAAAGATTCGTGTTCACCACTAATATGTTTCAGTTGGTTTCCAGACAAGCAGTAAATTTGGTTCTGAGAACTAGACTTTTGTTTGAGGAACAATTTGATAGTTGCGCCAACGCAACGTTATTTGCCCCAACGTGTAGGTGCGTTGCCAGAACAAAACTACATTTTTGTTTCCGCAATAAACGTATTCGTTAAAAATCAATTACATTATTTGCCATTCGTTTCAATATGAATCATTATGTAAATAATATTATTATAATCTCGGGAACGTGTTCCATGGCCAACATCTATGAGATTTGTTACACATTTAATTCGATTTTCCTTAATTAAGAGCGGAATTACGATCCGTTACGCACATACTATTATAATAGCGTATACGCTTCTAAGGAAAGCATATCAGTCAAGCAATTATAAAATATAATCGCACATACTCTCTATCAATTAGGACCGTCTAACGCTACGCATTACACTGTAAAAAAAATGATTTTGTAAACTTGATAAGAAACCCATGATTAATTTACACAAGAGATTCTTGTCAGACAGTTTCGATGATTTTCCTGTGAACCAAAATTTCACTCGCAGTGACTGGACGATAAATTTGTCAGCTCTGTGTGGTATTACAAAACTATCGTCTCATTTACTGTGTGTCTCCATGTCTACAGTCTGGCCATTTTGGGAAGAGCGCTGGGTTGCAGCGGTAGCAGTTGCGTGGGGGGAGGAGGTGGGGGAGTGTACTCCGGCCGGGCCCCGCCTGGGCCGACAAATGGTGCTATTCACGCTTTACACCCAGAGAAACGAATTCTTGATTCAAGACTAGAAAAGAGTATTCTTAAAGCATTCAAGAATATAATTCTTGCTCCAAGAATATTTCTTGATTTAACTCTAAGATTGGATTGATTCAAGAAAATATTCTTGAATGCTTTTAGCCTAAGAATCCGTTTCTCTGGGTGTATTAGGGTCTACTGGAGGCCTTTTAAATTTTTTAATGCGTTCATATCGGGCTCGATTTACGGTTAAATACAGGCCAGCATTGAGTTCTGCACAAAATTCCATGCATGCGCATATAAAATTCTGTGCGAATATGTTAAATCACTCTCTTTTTCACGATTTCTGAGAAAAATAAGCCCAAACACATTTATGCCCCTGTAGGACGTAATTTTTAAGACATTGTCGTGAAATTTGCAGGGGTTATGTTTCTCGTGGCCCCGAACAAAGTACCGTTTGAACCGCGTTGATATTTCAATCCGATCAAAATTTCATACTCGGCCCCCAAGTCTCCACTACCCCCCGGTCACTGCCCCCTGCCTGACTGATCGCGCCCGGTCCTTCTGCACGCACCCGCAACGAGGGGTCCTTTTCATCCCCGGACCCGGAACCAGTGCAGCTCCAGGTAGTGTTGCTGCAGTTGCTGGCGAAGCAGCGCCATGCACGCCGAGAGAGCCAGCGCTCTTCCCAAAATGGACAGACTATAGTATATGAAATGATAAAAATTCGGTCCCATGATGTCAAAACGAATTCTTAAAAAAATCGATGACAGTATAAATCATCACGACGAAATTTTCACCAATCCTGAGCGAATACCCGCATACGGGCTCCACATCCCACTAGCAATAACAATTTTCATTTGACAACTAGTTCGTTTGCTTGACAAGATTTTCTCGTCACTGATTTTTCTGTCAATTGACAAAGTACAACGTATGGTAACATCGCGGCCGATGCGATTTAGCCAATGAACGCGCCGAGTACGTCTTTTGTTTTGGAGAATACGCGCCCGGAACAAAGGACATTTACGACGCTCATTGGCTAATTCGTATGGGCCCGCCGAAGCAACATTTTTAGTCCCTAAATTAGTCGATCCCGGGCGTCTTCTATCCATACGCGTTTGCGTAAAAGGTACGCATATGTGTAAAGCGTGCACTCTAATAATAGCCGGCACAAGATCCCGAATATTGTCTGTCTTCGATGCATTTACGATGCCCCAAAGGTAGGCAACTCTATACGACTCTTGCATGCGCGCGTGCTCTGCGGGTTGGCCTATCATGGCGCTACCAGGCGCCCACACTGAATGAAATCACAACGGAGCTTACTCCTAGTTTCACTGGTTGACCTAAGGGTGTAACCACTCCGAAAATAGGCGTACGGCAATCCCTAATACTATTATATAATACGCGAAAATACGAAACAATACGCCTAATACGCGTTATTACGCAGTACGCTCAATACGCATTAATACGTCTAATTCTATAACGTTCTTTTACGGGCTAATACGGGTTAGTATGGTCCTATTACGGCCAAAATACGGACTTTCTAACCCGCACTCTAGCAGACCAGGAACGGCCGCCCTCCCCTTCCCTGTCCTCTTCCTCGCCCCCGCCCCCGCCCCTTGCATGTAAACCTTGTTGCTCTGAAGACGAATTGGTTGAGTACCGGTCTCGAAAAAATGTTAAAAGAATGCCGCGGAAATCAGGAGTTACAGAACGTTTTGGCACACGTTGCCGACTACCACTTCACTGCAAAGTCAAGTGTGGACCAAGTCCACACAAGGAAGCGTGGACCACTTTGGTCCACACTAGGAAGCGTGGACCACTTTGGTCCACGCAAGGAAGCGTGGACCTCTCGTGGTCCACACAAGGAAGTGTGGACCACTCTTGGTCCACACCTCACCGCGCCTTACTTCCCCTATCTGATAATATTGGCGTTCCACGTTTCCTAGTGTGGACCAAGCCGTGGTCCACACTTCTAAGTGTGAACCACCCATGGTCCACGCTTCCTTGTGAAGACCACTAGTGGTCCACGCTTCCTTGTGTGGACCAAAGTGGTCCACGCTACCATGTGTATGGACTTGGTCCACACTTGGCTTTGCAGTGAATTTAGAGGAGGGGCGAGCGAAGGTGGAGTCAGCAGGTCACCAGGTACTGTGAAGTGGGAACGGAAACTGTCGGGTAAATGTGTTGTTGCGTGGCACGCACGTTAGGCGAATTTTCTCGCGTCTTAAACTGCGAACGGCGGCGACGAGCGCCCGGAGTGTACAGAGCAATACGCGAGCGGTTACCCCCTTGGGTTGACCCGGCTCATTAAAGAAAGAAAGCAAGCAAGGAAAACTGTTTAAGGACATGAATTTCACGTTGAAACTAAAAATTCAAAATACTTTTGAAAAGAACGTGAGAAACCGAGTCTTTTGAGCTACGAAACTATTTATTTTAGTTCCGTTTCGTGCGTGGGAGTAGGAAACATGCTGCCAGGGCACGAACCACAGGAATCCGTTCCCGTCCGTCTCTATCACCAACGCAGGAGCTCTTTAATCCATACCTTAAAGGTAAATGACCCATCTTTCTCGTGGCTTTGAGTGCAGAAGGAGAGAGGGGTAAAGTGTTGCGATGTCTGCCTCCAGAAATTTGCGTACAGTAGCGTACGTCTTACCCTTCGGTCGCAGGTGTGGCGCGTTCGTGAGACCTTGGCGTTCCCGGCCATAAGAAGGGGAATGCTCTCCAGCCACATGCAGACTGCGATGAGGTACGTTGCCACGTTAATAAACGCGCCCCCCGCGACAAACAGGAGCTGGTTGTCCTTCGCTGTGGCGGCTGACAGCACCTGCACCTCCTCCAAATAAACTCTGCGGATTTCCAGAGAGGTGTAAAATGAGAGCCGAGCAAAAGATTAGACAGCGTACGCTATCGACTGCAGATAGGCCTGGGCGATGTATCGAAAACTTGTTTTTGTGTGTGTGTGTGTGGGGGGGGGGAGGAGTGATATTAAGTTGTTAGAATTATCTGATGTACACCCAGAGAAACAGATTCTTAGGCTAAATGCATTCAAGAATATTTTGTTAAAACAAACCAATCTTAAAGTTAAATCAAGAAATAGTCTTGCATCAAGAATTATATTCTTGAATGCTTTAAGAATACGCTGTTCTAGGCTTGAATCAAGAATTCGTTTCTCTGGGTGTAATGTTAATAAATTACCGCTGTTATCGGGGCATCGTACATATCGCAAGCATCCGTTATCGTAATTATCGCACGTTTGGAGTAAAGTCATAAAACTGAGGGCCGAATCAGTATTTTCAGTGCCTCAAATATATTCCTGGACTGCAGTTTTTCATGCTTCTTTAAAGAAGCTATCAGTTTTTGTGATCTTTAATTTGTCACATCTCAAACTCGATAATATATCGGGCGATAAAACGCTATAACTTATCGGCCGATAAATTGCGATAATTTATCGGCCGATATGAGACATCGTTATTTACCGATAAAGAATAACTATCGTATCGCGATTGGAAAATCCAGTTATCGCCCAGGCTTAACTGCAGAACCCCTGTAGACAGTCATAGACAGTCATACTGGGGTGTGATGAAAAGGTACTTGCGGTAGATTCTCAGATTAGGAGGCACTTTCTACCTAACTATACTTTTGAAAAATTTAAGTTGTCTTTTTTAATGAAACGTCGAGAAAACGTATTTAGAGCCGTTTCCAAGCACCCAATTCGTGTGGACACTCAAAAATCAGTACTCACAAGTACGTAGACCAGCACCAGACTCCTTGCATCACCAACCACCATATGATTGAAGAGCGCAAGGGGTGGAAGCGCACTGCGAGCTGCAGCGCACACAGAGGGGGTTTTCTTGACGGCTTTGTAAGATCAGGGAACGGTGTAGCGCGATGAATCCCTGTTAAATCAAACAACTTTGTTAGTGAAGACATAAACTCCCTATTGTATATCTGAGGGACTTTTTATCACGTTTCATTTTGCAATCACTGTGTTATACTGTAACTAGGTGGGCGTACGCCGGACCACGTCGTATCGTAGCAGGCTTCGATCACCGCAAAGCACTGTTCCTCCTCTCCGCACACCTACCTAGGCGGCTGTCAGTGGACCATGTGCACCCAGCGGGTCAAATTACGACTACGTGGTCCATTTATTTATCCTTTATCATATGGTTTGAACTACAATTCAGAAGGTTGTTCCCAAAGTTGAGGAAGGAGTTGGCGACGGCAGCGCTTCCTGCTGGCCCCATGCTTGACCCCCTCCCCCGGCGGAAGAAATTGGCCGTGCCCCATTTGGAAATCGAAAAGTATACTAGAAATGTTAACGTTGTCATACGAAAGCTATGTTGAAACACAAGTAAAGTTCTTGAGGAATCGTTATTTTTCACCCTCAAAGCTGTACGACAATTCGTTATTTCGATGTCAGACGATTAAATTTGCTCTGCACAAGGGCTCGTCTCAAAGTCGATCCTTGCCGCCGCCCGGCCGCGAGGCGCGTGAGTACTCGTCGTGTGTTCCTTTGGCTGTGGCGACCTCAAAGTTATGCTAGCTGGATAACTACGAACGATGCCACGGACCACGGGCACGGCGACGTCCACGAACCAGACCCCCCTAGTATTTACTTAGTATAAAAGACAAGAGAATAACTAGCTACTTGTATCCAGCAGCTACCTGCAGTTAAAAGGTTAACTAACGATAACCCTTAAAAATTGTAGGGCTTGTGATGCGTACTTGTCCTTTGGAGCCCAACGGGCAGAAGACCTGCGATTCCAGCTAGAAGCAGTAGAGGCTGCAGGCTGTGATCCCGCGGAATGCTGACGCTCCTTCGCTGGTGTCCTAGTACCCCAGGTTTCACTTCCTCTGAATTTCCATCTATTCCTGAAATTGTTAATGCAACCTCGAGATGACTCCAATCCACAGATCTCTGTAACAAGTGGGTTTGCTGAGCGCCGCCTCAAGCGTTCGAGACCCTATAGGGTCAAAAGTTTTGTCACATAAAACATTTATCAATTATTTATTTTCCAATACCTATTTTCTAAATCTCGTTTGAAACCGCCTTCGATTTACAATGAGTTTTTTTGTTTTCTTCAAGTACTCTTCATAGTACTCTCTACCGTCCACATTTCAGCTACGAAAATGGGTATTAGGGTAATAGAGGTTTGCAATGAGGCTCAGAAGCGGAAGATGAAAAACAGAAACACTCCCAGCCCAAGTTTTGGAGAGCAAGTATGAGAAATTTTGATGCACATTCTTGACAGATTACCTCCTAATAGAGGTTTCCAATGATAAGTTGGAGGCGGAAGCTGAAGAACAAAAACTCTTCCAGACCGGAAACTCTCGAGTGCAGTTATGAAAAATATCGATGTACAAGGGCCTCGCCCAATATGGGAACTAACCACCAGAATTCACTCATAACACCATTCAAGTTTCTCATACCTGCCCTCGAGAGTTTCCGGTCTGGAAGTGTTTTTGTTCTTCAGCTTCCGTTTCCAAGTCTCTATTGGAAACCTCTATTCACTTAAAACGTCATTCAAGTTTCTCATACCTGCCCTCGAAAGTTTCCGGTCTGGAAGTGTTTTTGTTCTTCATCTTTCGTTTCCCAGTCTCATTGGAAACCTCTATAATAGGGGATTTGAGCTGCCACCATAAACATTTAAATTTCAAATTTGTCGCGAGGATTTTGTAGTAGTCCTGCAATGTGTTTAATAGAACTACGTTAAGGTCTTAATATCAAGGTGCTGTCACTCTTTGTCCTTTCTTGCTTACCCACGGCCATACTAGGTCTCGACTATTGGAGAGTGCGATTGTTGCAAATTCTTCGTTCAGGCGAACAGAAGCACCGTCTGTAAGCCCCACTCAGGTAAAAGTCAGTCGAAAGTAAAACGCTTCATAGAAGAAACTAGTGTATACTAATTTATCTTAAGACATAAATTTCCAACTGGGCGTAGATTTGGACTGCCCATGGGTGCGGAAGTGTGAAAATGTTAAGAGGTGTTTTGGTTTTCCGGGAGGTATTCACGAGAAAAAGAAAATCAGAGGTAGCGAAACGGTCTCGTAGTTTGAATTGTAAAACTTCAGTAAAATGTGACGCATTGCATATTTTGATCATAACTCGAAAACGGTGCGAGATAGGGCCAAACAGACTAATTTTCGCTCTGTGGGTTTTGATAGGGAGTCATTCACTGCGACACCACTAATCTTTGCGGCTTTAAACTGTTCACTGTACACCCCTTAACTTTCAGACCGTTTTGACACCTTCTAAAACTCTTCGCACGGACCCGGAGTTTTTTTCGAATTTTCTTCTCATAAATACCACCAGGGGCTCCCAAACGGGGTCTACGATTGGGCAACTGCCCAACCGCATATTTTAAAGGGAGGTCGATAGAAAGAGGAAAGAGGGAGGGAAGGAAGAGACGAAAAGGAAAGGGAGAAATAAATGGGAGGCATAAAACATGGGGTGGGAGGGGTATCATATGATGGTTAAGGATAAAGGTATGGTGGTACCGAACCAGACCGACAGAACCAGTGCGAGAGAAAGAAAAGCGGAAGAGAGACTGAACGGAACTGCGACTATTAAATTTCGAAGCTGATCTCAAGTGATGTAGAAAATTCCCGGTCGGTTGGATAAATTCCTGGAAAAGGTCCGGGAACATTCCCAATAATATTCCCAAAATTCCCGAAAACTCCCGGGAATATTCCAACCCTTCGTAACTCTAGGAGGAAGGAGAAAGAGGAATAAATGCAGTAGCGTTTAAGATTGAAACCCATCGTGGATGTGGGTTATTGACGTAGGCCGGCAGTCGCGTCCAGACATATTTTGAACGTCTAGACCGAGCCGACAAAAAAGTATAAATTTAGATCATAATCATAATTGCATGTTTGTAATCGCACCTGTGTTGTATTGCCTTTAATGCCTCACATTTTCACTTGGGTGCCTTGACCGACCGTCTCCAAACCGTTTGGGCGCCCCTGGATACCACTCTTAGAAAAATAAAAATTGGATCGGCAAAGGAATCGCCTTGATCAAGATCGTGCTTCGATTTAACTAATTTCATGTTCAATCGAGACAGAATCGTGATCAAGGCAACGGTTATTGATTTGTCGATTCAATTTTATTTTTCTGAGAATGTTCAATTGAAAAACGGAAACGCTAATGAATATTTTCACACTTTTGCATCTTCGGCGTCTTGTCTTGTCTCTCCAGCAGCGCGTTACTGTGGCGTCCACTCTTGGTCTCGCACTGGAGAGTAACGCCCTGTAAATGAACTACACTGTAGCGTTCACGAGGATCCGTACGCTCCGTACGTTAAAACAGACCCATTTTCGTGCGTGCGCATTTTAAGCCTAACATTGTTAAACAATGACTCAAACATCATTTTTGTGTGCATACCTGATACACCCACGTACAACCAAGTAGGCAGAAAGCATCATCATCTTATCCAAATAAGTTTATAGAAACGCCTTCAAAAAGTTAATCTGTCTCACCTAAACTTTCTGTCTATTTTAAGATATTCACATTAACGATCACGGCGTTAATTTTAACGTTAACCAGTTCCGTTCCAGTTCTTGTCCAAAAAGGGCCTGTGTTGCGTAGCTACACCTGCAGCAGCACCTGCACTGTAAATAGTGTGGTAAGCAAACCCGCCAGGAAATGGCAGCCGCCCAGGGCTGCCAAATTTTGGCAAGCAGACTTGAACAGTCTTCCAATTCTGAACTCCTAATTTTAGTGAGCTATCTGGCTTGCCAAGTTTGGGCGTGCTTTTTCCCTATATGTTTTACCGAGGTTTAACAGAGAGATGGGCAGGTTGTTCGGATAACAAAATTTTCTTCGATTTTGGATGCGCACAAAATGTTCCGAATATTTTAACGAAATCGTTTCACTGACGTTAAGATAGTAAATAAACGTCCGGAAGGATGCACAGGGAGTCTCTCACTGACGAATAACGTATAGACAATTCGTTATCCAATTTACTTCTGAATTCGTAGACTGTCCGGCCATTTCAGGTGGTCTCACCAGTACAGAAGACAGCGGTCTACTAACCTGGGCGCACTAGGAAGGCCCCTGTCGGCTGCACTAGCCGGAACTTGGACGATATCGATTACCACGTAGCCCACACTCTACGACCTCTGATGGACGTATGCTAATCGCACACGGCAGTTCTGCTGAGACTTCAGCGCTGCACCGTAGGACGTCGTTTCTTCGGCTTTGGAGCATAACCCAATAGTCCAGGAAAGATAGTCTGAGGGGTCAAAAAAATAATTACCAACTTCTGAAGCTAGTTTGCGGTTCAGAAAACATTGCTCTACAACATACTAAAAATCCCTCAAAATCCCCTCATTGGCATTTTTGTAATGTGCTTTCAGATTGTGTCTAATGTTTAAGGTAATAATTGAAAATTGACTTTTCGTTTTGTCATACTCAGATCAGTTTTTTAACACCAAATTTTGTTCGTATGGGTACAGCAAACATAAAAATCATCAAAAACCACCAACATGCGACAAACTTTTGCGGTAAAACCACGTAAATCGCGCATATTTCATCTAAAAAACCCACTTATTCCAGCATTCTTGCGTTTTTTTGCCACACTGTTGTGTTTATGTGAGTCGATTTGTCTTCAGGTGTCGTCCTACGTGACTTTGAGTGACTCACTCACCGGAATAACTTAGCAAGTGAAAATACTGGATCAAAACCACGTAAGTAGCTTGTAAAGCTGCGAAAACGGCTTAATTTGGCTCTGTAGATGGTTGCAGCTGGATGTTGTGTACGGTCAGTGTGTGTGGTGTGGGTATGTGTGTATGTGTATGTAAATGTGTTGGTGTGTGTGTACGTGTACCATGAGTTTGTGTGTGCACCGCAAATTCGGTTCTCGGTGAAATCGGGTTGAGGCCAACTGTGTTGACAACGTTTTAGCATCAAACGAATTTGCGGTGCTCAAATTTGGCTAATATTTGGTGCAATCTACAGGCAAAACACCCGAGCCGAGTATACTGCTTTACGATCTGAAGTAGCTTCTTGGTGGTCTTCAGTTGGTTCCTGAACGTTTGTTACACTTATTTTGTGCCGAAATACCGTTCGGACGTTTATTTTTGGCTGTGCGCACCTTGTTTTGTCGATCTATAACGTTTTGGACATAGACGATCCGGGAAAAGCTGAGTTCTGACCAGAACTTTTTTTTCTGGCCAACTTCACACTCGTTAGCGAGACTTAGTAGTAGAGTCGTGGCCCAAGGCCCATCTACAATGCCGTAGCGAGGCTTCGTAGAAGGCGTCGCGGCCGTGGCCGTAATAAGCGCGTCGTAAGGCCGCTACGAAGGTCCCGTCTACAATCCCGTAACGAAGCGTGGCGCGCGCCTGCGACATTTCGCTGGATGTCACGATATCTTATTTATATTTGTCCCTTTTCATGCACATTCGGGCGGCGCGTAGTTTTGACTTCTCAGAAAAATTGTTTCAGCGGCGATGGAGTCTACACATATTTTCAAATCGTAAAATACCGGAGGACACCATGAGTTGCCTGCAGTATCCATTTCTTTTCTCATCATGAAAGTGCCGTCTACCAAAAATTTAAGTAGGGTTCTTGTATATAGAAACAAATACTTGGATCCTTGTTTAAAAGGAGACACCTCAAAAATCCTGGGATGTATTTTAGGCTCAGAAATATTGGATTCAGATGCACCAGATTTAACACCAGTTTTGATGTTCCAATTTTTAACTATATCAGTAAAATACTTTTCTTGGTGTATTTTTAAATCGTAGTAGCTTGGACAGACAAAACTTTTTTCTTTTAAAAATGGATCATTACAAAATTTGCTTCAATCCAAAGCACCGTTATCTTCAAGATACTATTGTCGAACTGGAGTACTTGCATATGTAAAATTGTGGATGTGGTTCCATATTTCTTGAATATTGGTAGTTAAAACATAGATACACTAACTTAAATGCTCATCTTTGACAGTTATATTGCTCTTACATAGCCAAATTTGATAGAGTAAATTTCCAAGATTGCAGAAGCAAACATATCGCGGTCTACAAGTGCAACATACTTAGTACTCATTTAAATGTATGTTCCAGGAATAACAGGAAAATTTTTGGATGTACATGGTCTCAAGGAACAAATCAGATAGCACAGTCTCTCTCTAGTACAGGAAATGTATTTTAATATCCCAGATAAAAAATACAATCACAGAAACGATGGATACAGCAGGACCATTTATTCATGTGAAGGTTGACACAGGCACAAACAAGCTGAAAAAGGACACAGATATGTACTCATACCAGTGCTTTAATAAAAACTAGTATCATCGCTTAACTTACAATCAAAAAATAAAATTCGACTCATAGCAAACAATATTTATAGCTGACACTAAATGATGGACCAGCGGTACACACCTGATTCTCGGAAAATGTCTTTTCGCCTTCTCAGCTTTCCACGTTGCAGCTCTTTTCAGAAATATTTGAAGATGAGGGATGACAGATTAGATTTCTTGCATGCAATGTTCAGAAAAAAGTATTTATACTACTCTAAACACTAAACAATAATAGAAAATATTAACAACTAAGTCTTGCAATAAATAATTTATGTATATCACCCTTGCAAACAGAACTGCCCTGAGTAAGACTGTATTTTTTAAACTGAAAATAAGTTCACTAAATTGGCACAAGGAATTCATTGATTAATTGATACATCATGGATGCAGCAAAATCATGTTTCTATGCTATATTTGAAAATCGAATTGTACATAAATAATATTCCTAATATTCCATATCAAACCCAACCAGACCCAAAACCAAAGAACACTATAAACCAGCTGAATCTGCTATACTTGTTTAGAAAAGAATACAACTCAAAAAGTAAAGCTTCCAAAAAATCAGAGGGAGGATAACAAAAGTTTGTGATTTGTTCCGCTCAAGCATTTGAGCCCATATGTAATCTTCTGATGAAACAAAAGTTTTGCGATTCTATCATCTTCATTGTGCGCATTCTCTTTTCTCACAGTCAGTTTTGCGGTTCCTCTGTGGTAATTTGTATCATGAGAATGATTGATCGTAACATTAATGTTTAATCAGAACTTCACGTTTGGGTTGAAATATCATTTCAGCGGGTGCACCAAATCACATATTTTTTGGTACATACTCTCTTATGTAATTCAAAGAGGGTTCCTTTTGATTCCCTTTTTTCTTAACAACCTAGAATATCATTTGAGTTTAGTTTTCTAAGGCCTCAGAGACTCAGTTTGCCATACACATAGTCTTTCCAAAGAAACAACGAATCTTTATTGTCTCATTAAAAAAAGAGAGCATTGAAGTATCTGCAATCATACGTATGTCTCTATAATCTCGAGGTGACTACAACGTGCCAAAATATTACAGAAACATATCCATTAATTATCCATGCGTGTCGATACCCCTAGTCCCTAGATACCCCGTGCCGGAGTCGATCAGGGCGTGGGGTATCGCTGTGCTGCACTGCACATCTGAAGTGCACATACGCACATTTCTTCTGCATATTTATGAATTTCTGATCCCTATTGCTCGAACGGACTGCACTAAAAGCCTCATCCGCCTGGTTTTAGCAGTTACAACGGAATCCTATTTTCACTTGAAGGTATGATACCACAGTTTTGTCACTTTGCCTTTGCCGACCCCGTGATGGAGCTCTGCTCTCAGACTCTCAGGGCGTGAGAGGTCAAATAGACAAAGCTTTATAATATTAAACAGATCCAGCCTGATGTGCACAAGTTCAATGAAGGGCCAACGACTAGTATGACCCGGCACGGATATACCCCACACTCTGAGAGACAGTAGTGAGAGTCAGATGAAGCAATACCCCGTCGCAGTGATGGAAATAATTGATATATTCGCATCAAAGTGCAGCAACATAAAAAAAGCGCACAATGCCGCAGCAGTCATCGTCTTTACCTGCGCGCCTCCATGACCCGTTGCGATTTTCTGTTCCAGCGCATCCCACCGAAGTCGCGAGTCCATCGCCGAATCCGCGGCGTCTCGTAAGACCCCCATCAAGGACCTGCAAACAAAGGACGACAACAGTCTTGTCTCAGTGAAACGGGGTTTCGGCGGGACGCCGAAGCGCTCTAGCGCACGTGCATTACCTGTGCAATAGGGATCAGAAATTATTAAATATGCATAGGAAATGTGCGGATGTGCACCTTAGATGTGCAGGACAGCGATACCGCATGCCCTGAGCGACTCAGGCGCGGGGTGTGTAGGCCAGTATTACACTGGAGACGATTCGCAACTGCCCCATGGTGTCCCTTTGCAAGATTTAACGAATGTCTACTTTTTAGACTCCGTAGAGTCTTCCAAAATTGCCACGGTGGACTATATTTCAAGTCCTCCAGGCGGGGTATTGGTAAAAGTTTTCAACTAGCAATAATCGCACCTCGGATTAACCTCATTGGTTACGATATCGCCACTGCGCAAAGTTAAAGAGAAATGCATCGCTCGACTGACTAGTTGCGGCCCCGGTGCGAGCACACACCGCGCAAAGTCGTGCCGTCTGTGACGGGTGGCTCCATCTCGCGGCGGACCACGCAGTCGTCACATGACTGAGTTGTTTCGATTTTTAGGATTTGTCACCAGTTTGAATTTAGAAAGGCTTACTACCTACCTCATGGAGCATGATCCGTAAAATGGAAGGGGTAAGTTACCTCAAGAAGATATTTGGGACAGAAGAAAACTGATCGAGTATCGCATACAGGCTCGTTTGGTTACTGAGTACTATAATATCCCTTATGTCTGCTTAGATACGAAAGTTGTACTCCAAAAGTGGTAGGCAATCAAAGACAATCAGTCTTCGTCCACTTGAGGGGGCAGACGGTAGACGAATACATATCATAGGTGGCTCGTGATTCGAAAGTAAAGGTCATGCACGGAAAATTCGTTGACGAATTAAATCCTTAAAAACACTTAACTCGTAAAAGATCGAGAGAAAAACATTGATGCGGTCGTAGGGCTGCAGTGTGGCATGGCACAGTTGTTTGCATCGTGAAGTGTAATCACGGCATGCGAATAAAGCGTATCGAACGAAACGATGGGATGTGCACATTCGCTCAGCCCACCGGCACAGCAACTTAACCGGCCCCACTTGCGTAGGGCACACAAAAAATTTAAGAATAGACTCATCACGTGTCCCCCTCCACGGAAATCTTTAGTAAAAGGCGAAAGATTTGTGCAGTTTGAAGGGATACCAGTGTATTTACGGTACACCAGCCCGGACCTTTATGCTCGAGCCAACACACACACTCCCCGCGCAAAGCGACTGCCGAAGTGACGGCGGCGACATCTCTCGGAGGCAAAGGGAGAGGTCGGCGAGGCCGTGCCAGTCACTGGAGGGAGGCATAGTAGACTAATTCTTTGCTCCGGTGTGGCAGTCCGTGTTCATTCGATACTGCACTACCAACATAAAATCAGTGTACATCTCAAAAACAGGCATCAACTTTCCCAATCCTGAAATGATAACAATAATTCTGTGATGATCATGAAGCGTACTCCTCTCGTAGCAACTCAGGAACTCAAGAATTTCTCCACCGTATGTCGGCAAGTGCTTGCACAGTGAACAATGTGTGATCTTTCAAACAGAGTGTTGAAATGCATAAAAAATTACCTAAATTTTTTTGCAAGCTGCAAACAAAATAGTTGACGCATGTGGTTTCAAAACCCTCTAAAAATATAACAGGCTGCACGAAATCTCCGAGTCAGATGATTATTTGCCGTTCTACATGGCGAGTTTGGTTGCTTTACAGCGCGCTTCTCGCGACTTGCCCGTGCTTCCCGGAGGGGCCGCTAGATGTCGTAGCAGCCTCATCGCGAGCCGACGAAGCGGGCTGGGCGTGTGGATGCAGCACTGCCCTCTCCCTCGCACCCGCACGTAACGGTCGGGATTAACAAAGACAGCACGCGGCCGGGTGCGTTTCCGAACGCTGCCTGCTCGGGAGGTGCTCTGTCCGCGGTCTTGGTTGGGGTGGAGAGCGAAAACTGAATGAGTCATACTTACCTGGCGCAGGAGTTAACCGTGATCATGAAGGCGGTTCTCCCAGGGCGAGGCCTTTCCATTGCACTTCGGTTGGGCTGACCTCTGCGAGTATCCCAAATGTGGATACCTCGGGCGTATAATTTTTGATAGTCGGGACTGCGTTCGCGCTGTCCCGGAAAATACGACCATGTTTAAAGAGAATAGAGGGTTCCCTTGTGCATCCTGCGATAGCGTTTCTTCTCCATTCGGAGCTATTGATAGACCGTAAGCTCATTCCCTCCCCCATACAATTTAGATCGCAATTGTTATCCTGATTGGTCTTAGTACAGGCTTTAGAAAACTGCCAAATCTCGAATTGTAACCCGCTCCGTATTTTTTGAGTCAGGGGTGGAACAGTTTCAAAATTAATAGGCAATGGTAGGGATGCACTCTGGGCTTCAGACAACGACCGCCGCAACAGATCAACCGCCTAGGTGCAAAAAAAAAAAAAAGAAAAAGAAAAAAAAACTGAAAAATTAGACTCTTTTTTATTAACGGTTTCTTCTTGCTGCTCTTTGGTCTGGGCCGGTAATTTTCGGCAGTGTTCCGTATCTGGTGGTGTGGTTTAACCCCTTACAATGATTATGGTTTTTGTACATTCGAGAGGGGCCTTTGGGACATGTCAATCACGCCTTTCGCGCAGGCCTGGAGGTGTGGCACCAAACGATTTTTCCCACTTTCGGACTTTCCGAGCAATTGATTGAACCATTAATTAAGGAAATTAAACGCGTACAACCCGTACAACCCGCACACGCATGGGACCCGCACATAACGTTTAAAGCTCCGAAAGTGGGAAAATAATTTCATAATCCCACCCGGGAGAGGAGTGATGCTGAGGTGGGGAAGTTATTGCTCGAGTAATTGTGACCATTGATTATCCCACCCGGGAGAGGAGTGATGCTGAGGTGGGGAAGTTATTGCTCGAGTAATTGTGACCATTGATTATCCCACCCGGGAGAGGAGTGATGCTGAGGTGGGGAAGTTATTGCTCGAGTAATTGTGACCATTGATTATGAAAATTAAACGCGTACAACCCGCCGGGGCGACTCGCAATTTAAGATTCGCAATTTCGGATCATTGACTAGGTGTTAAGATGGCGGCTTTCGAACTTCCAAAGTAGTTGATATGCTGCTGCCTTGCCACCCCCCTGTATGCTCCTGCATAGCAGGCCTCCTGTATGGTCGTGCGGTGATGCTCCTGCTCCCCGGCTGGGTCCCCCCACCGGGGGACGCCTCTCCGCCCGAGTTCCCCCTCCCCCGCTCCCCCCCCCCCCCCCTCCCCCCGCTCCACCTCCCCCGCACCGCTATGCTCCTGTGTGCCCTGTTACGTCACCGCTGCACATGCCGGTCGGGAGAGCCCCCGCCCCCGCTATGCTCCTGCCTGCCCCGTCCTGGCGGTCTGTGCTCCAGCCAGAAAGGGTGTTGTGTGCGCGCAGGTACCCCCGACCCTTTTTCTTCTGATTCGTAAGGTGTCATTTGTTCCGGTCCGCATGTGTAAGCCGACTGTGTGGGGCGAGCCCTGCCGACGGTCCTGTGATATGACAATGTATACACACCTCTCCACCACGCCTCGCTCCCCGTGCGCCGTGCGTTTTTGTTTACCGTGTGTGCCCTAGTTTTCGGGAAGGCCCCGGCCGGCAACCGAAAGTGTCAACAGTTCCCCGTGCGGCTGTACACGTTTCCCCCCGCTCGTCGTCAGGCGGCGTGGCGCTCTTTCGCAGAAGTCATGACCGTTGGACTACAGATTTTCGAAAAAAACAGATCAGATTTTGACGGTCAGCTGGAAATAGCTAGGATATTTTTTTGTGTAGGCGGTATCTCTCGCTTGCGCGTAATGAAGAGGTGGGTGGGGGAAATAAAAAATGAGGTGGGTGGGTTAATAATTTTTAATTAGAATTCTATTCGTACAAGACATGTTTAAAAAATAAAAATAAAATAAAATCGTTACTTATAAATGTAAAACAGTACAGTTTTAAAATTTTCGGAAGTTCAGTTTCGGGCGCCAACGCCGGAAAGATCTTCGTGGGGGAGTGACCAGCAACCTCGAGTAGGGCGTCTCATGGAGGTCCTTCCCCGGGAAATGGGCTGCCATCAGCGCTTTCAGGATCACCTCTTGATTTTCGCATACGGCTTTCCACGCCGTA
Source organism: Odontothrips loti (assembly GCA_038380765.1). Classification (NCBI taxonomy): domain Eukaryota; kingdom Metazoa; phylum Arthropoda; class Insecta; order Thysanoptera; family Thripidae; genus Odontothrips; species Odontothrips loti. The sequence goes on from CM076249.1 coordinate 5,876,745, forward strand.
CGCCCGATGAAAAGTTCCTCAAAGTGCGGTGCTCCGTTCTCGTCGAAAAGGAAGTCGTCTCGCTCGATTTGTATGAAGGGCTTCAGTTTCAGTAATTTATACTGGATTATGTGCGCGGGGAGCGATATCATGCTCTGATGGGGGGGAGCGAACACCCCCTTGAAATGTTTTGATATTTTGTGCACGTCGTCTCTCTTCATTGTTAATAAGTGCTCTAGCTCTTGATATCTGTAGGACGCTAGAGTGTTCCCTCGTTTTTTAATCTTCATCACCGCGCCGTAGGGGCCTAGTGACTCGACGATAAGTTGCTTTTCAGTCTTAACGTTTAGAGTTATTTTCAAGAGCTCCATTTCTTTTTGCTGTAGGAACTTTTGCTATACCAGAAGGGTGTTCTCAGCTCTGAGTCTCGCGGGGTTATGCCCCTACTGGGCCGGCTCTGGGGCTGTCTGGCTGGCTTTTCGCGCTCGCCGCTCGCCGCTCGCCGCTCTCCGCTCTCCTCCCTCCTCTCCCCACACCCGGTGTGCTCCTGCACAACCGCCCAGGCAGCGCCGCCCCGCCACGCCCTCCTGCCGGTGCTCCAGCCAGGCCCCCGCCGCTCTCCCTCCCCCTCCCCACACATGCTATGGTCCTGCACACCCGCCGCGGCTGGGTCCCCCCACCGGGGGGCGCCTCTCCGCCCGAGTGCCCCTCTCGCCGCCGGACCTGCCAGCGCACCGCTCGCCGCGCGGCCCCCTCCCCCACCTGCTGTGCCGGCCCGTCCCGCCCCCACTCCGCCGAGTCCGGCTCGCCGCTCACTCCGGCGCGTTCCCGCTCGGTCGCTTTACGCCCACCCACCCGGGGGCCCCCGGGGCGCCGCTCGCTCGCTCCCGCTCGCCGGGGGGTAGTGAGTAGCGAATGAGAGGGGGCCGTCCCCCACCCCTCGCCGAACCCTTACGCCCTTCGGGGTGAGAGGGGGGGTGGCGAGCCCCTCCAGGGTACCCTACGGCTCGGCGGGGGGGAGAGCCTCGGCAAATGGGGGGCTTCTCCCCTGACTTGGGCCCGTGCGCGGAGGATGGGAGGGGTGGTGAGGGTGTAGGCGGGGGGTTTCTGCCGCTCGCTCGGGGGGGCGGGGATTCGCCGTCGCGATGGGATAAAAACGTTGACACAATGCCTCAGAGGCACACTTGCACTCGCTGCGCGCTCCAGCCAACAGGCAGAGCCAGAACAAGCCACTGAGCTAAAAAAGTGTAAACAGAGCCGCGAAGCTACAATACCGCGAGCTAAATCAAACCGCGAAGCTAAAAGGCCGCGAGAAAAAAGAGAAAAATGCCTAAGGTTCGGAATAACGAGGCAAAGAAAACTCCGCGCAGGAAAGGAGATTTTGTTAAGAAACCTCGAAAACTCTTTAAGTCTGAACCGGTCCAGAATGAAATGGACGTGACACTTTCTCAAATCGACGTAAGTCCTGCCGAATCGCTGCCTCGAGCCGGAGACGATGTTCTCGATAATCTTATAAGAGAATTGGGACTTGATTCAGACGAATTTTTGCAGGATGTGACGGACATGTCTCTCCTCACCCAGACTCAGTCTGGGGGTCCATTTGACAGTTTTGAACAGTTCGTGACGCCTCTCGGCGTCTCTAGGGGATGTGACGTGCCGCAGGGCCCCTCGGCCGCCCTGTCATCCCTCATGCCGTCGCATTTGGCGGCGCTGCAGCAGCGCCCTATCCTGACGAACCCAGCGCAGCAGCAGCAGCAGCAGCAGCCGCAGCAGCAGCAGCCGCAGCAGCAGCAGCCGCAGCAGCAGCAGCAGCAGCAGCCACAGCAGCAGCAGCCGCAGCAGCAGCTCTCCCTGCCAGGGCCTGCCCCCCGGTGCGGGGGCGCATCGTCCGAGGACACTGACACGGTGGATGGGGGCATCCGGATCAGCCCTCCCTCATCGCCCTGCCCCGTCTTCCCACCATCGCAAGAAATTCCCGGCACATGGCGTCATGAGATGTTCGATGACGCAGTTCAACGATATTATGACTGGCAAGAGCGACATGCATCTACCACCGTCCCAGACGATGGCTTGTCGTGTGCTGCCATGTCAAAAATTCCGGAGCCAGAACGAGGACTGACGGGGTTCCCAAAAGGTGTGATGTGTCGTACTGTCAAATTCAGTCCACGATTTAAGTCCTATGCCGTAATGGGGATCGATGTAGAGAGCCAAAAGCCGTTCTACATGATAAAGAGCGAGGGGGCGATCTTCGTTAATGACGGTCGTGGGGGAGTTAAACGGAGTCCTGCCTCCAATTTTGTGAGGCTATCAGAGAAAGAGTTGAGGTACCTGATGGAGGAATGTCTGCACAAAAGTGTCGAGGACGGTTTGTCCATGACCAAAAACACCCCCGGTCATAATGTGGGGGCTATTGTAGTGGATTACAAAATAAATAAATCATTTATGGGAAAACCTGCGTACAAGAGTGTGATATTGTCACGTCTGGAGGACCCCTCTCAAGTGTTAGAGCTGACTCCCTATTGCTGGGCGAATCTTGGCAAGTACGCCAGGCTAGTGCGTTTAAGCATGAATGCTGTTCATGAGAGTTGTAATATTGTAACATATTATTTTAACATTTTGTTGTCTAGTGCTGTAGACTTTTTAAAAGAGCGGGGTCACACTCTGGGGTCTCTGGAAGATAGACCTTTTGGCTTACACAAGCTTTTGACAGAAGCCGTAAATTCCGCCCCGGAATTTCTAGAAGGTTGTGGGAGCCAGTTCCCTTATTTTGCAGAAAGCACTGAGGTTCCAATATTGAAATGTGAGCTGATGTACCAGCATATGTATGTGTTGAAACCATTGATTTTAGAGCGCATGAAAATGTGAATAATTATTTTGTAATAAGAAAACTAAAAATGTACATTTTTTGTGTTCTGTCTCCGTTTGATGAATAAAAAAAAAATATTTTCTGAATATTAATATGTCTCTTTCTTTCTTTCCTTTCCTTCCTTCTCAAATCAGTTCGATAATTGCACAATGCAAGGGAAAAGAAAAATCATATATTTACAAAACGTTTTATTCAAATAAAAATTACATTTTTAAAAAATTAGCTAAAGAAACCAATTTAATCAATGAAAGTTTAGAAATAATGCTCGTCGCCCCCCCGAGGCCCGCCTCTACGTCCCCCCCGCCCCCGCTTTGGAGAGACCTCGGGGGCATCGTGGTCAACAAAAACCCATTCCGGCCGGGTGCGGCGCGATCCGCGCCCCTCCCCCACCCCCGCGGCCGCGGGCGTACAGTCTTTCACGCACCCTAGCGAGCCGCGACCGCATCTCAACCGCCTGCACCTCATCTTGCTGCCTTGCCACCCGGTGGTGCACCCCGCTAGAGAAGGCGGTGGCGGGCGTGCAGTAATGCACGCATCCGCACGGGGGGGTGAGAGGTCGAAGTGCTGGTGTTTGTGCTGGTGCTGGTGCTGGTGTTGGTGCTGGGGGTGGTGGTGGTGCTGCTGCTGCGGGAGGTGGCGGTGGTGCTGGTGTTGGTGCTGGGGGTGGTGGTGGTGCTGCTGCTGCGGGAGGTGGCGGTGGTGCTGGTGTTGGTGCTGGGGGTGGTGCTGGAGCTGGTGCTGCGGGGAGTGGTGGTGGTGGCGGAGGCGCCTTCCGCAGCAAGGCGAGAGGTATAGGCCCCTCCGGGAGGGGGATTTCTGCAGGTGGGGGCAGCGGAGGTGGTGGTGGCCCCGCGGGGAGAGGGGGCGGGCAGTTGACTCGCCGGGGAGGTGGTGCCGGTCTGGCGGGGCGCCAACGCCTCCTCTCCGGCCCGTCTTCCGCCTCCTGAACAGAAACGAAAAGAGATTCAGGCGTTTTGCATAAAATTTCACACACACACACACACACACACACACACACACACGCGCACACACGCGCACACACACACACACACACACACACACACACACACACACACACACAGTTCAGGACACTAAAATCTTTACGCGCACAGACAAAAACTGTATGAAAATTAAGCCGTGTCTTACCTTCTCGGATGATTGTCGTTTCGTCAGTCGCGGGTCCCTCTGGCGCTGCACGGGGGGCGGCGCAGCAGCCAGCCGCGGTGTGGGCCGCACCACCGGGGGGGCCGCGAGGGGCCTGGCAGACGCGGCGGCCACGACGGCGGGGCACACCTTTGCGGTCCGGGGTGCCGCGGACAAGTCTGCAGAACGACAGGACTTGATTAAACCCTTCACACTCACAATCTATTCAATGTAACACTATGCACAAAATACGTACGCTGACGGCGTGGGGCCGCGAGGGGCCTGGCAGACGCGGCGGCCACGACGGCGGGGCACACCTTTGCGGTCCGGGGTGCCGCGGACAAGTCTGCAGAACGACAGGACTTGATTAAACCCTTCACACTCACAATCTATTCAATGTAACACTATGCACAAAAATACGAACGCTGACGGCGTGGGGCCGCGAGGGGCCTGGCAGACGCAGCGGCCACGACGGCGGGGCACACCGTTGCGGTCCGGGGTGCCGCGGACAAGTCTGCAGAACGACAGGACTTGATTAAACCCTTCACACTCACAATCTATTCAATGTAACACTATGCACAAAAATACGTACGCTGACGGCGTGGGGGCGATGGAGTGCCCCACCCCTCCCCGCTGAGGTCGGGGTGAGGGGTCACCTCGTACCGCCTGCGCCCCAGCGCCACCCGCGAGGGCATTCCCCGCGGAGGAGGGATGGCCGGCCGGTGACTCCGGACTCGTTTGAAAAACGAGTCCAGCGTCTGCCGGAACTCCCTCTCCGTCTCGGGGGTCTTGGGGCGGGGCGGTGACGACGCAGTTGACGACGGCGATGACGACGTCGACGACGACCACGTCGACGACGACGACGACGATGACGCGGACGATGACGCGGACGTGCTGGACGCGGACGACATAGCGGTGTTCGGGGGGGTGTGCGTTCTGAAGGACTCGGAAGAGGCAACTGATTTGTGAGTGTCAAGCCAGAACCGTCGGTGCTGCCCCGGATCGCGAAGGGCCTGGCTAGACCCCTAAGGAAACCGTTTCTTCTGGTACCGCACCACCCAGGGGTGGGGGTGAGGGCGCGTCTCGGTCGCAAAAGGTGTGAAGTCGGGCAGAGACAGGTACACCCGCTCAGACCGAGTGTCTTCTCTCCACGACTGGATACGGTGTCGAATCGGACAGCAGCGTAATACAAGTGAAAGCGATCCCCAGTGGGATCGCGAGTAGATAACAGAGTATTTCTAGTATTTCTAGCCAATAAAGCGGCATGTATGCCCGCACGGGTGGCTCAACCGTGTCTGACGCGTTCGCGGTATTATTTGACGCCCCGTCGGCGGCCTGTATGACAGGGGCTGTGTCATTAGATCCGCTGACAAGAGTGGCAGCTATTAGGGACAGAAAGAGGATGTTTCTCAACGATCTCGACATCTCGAATGAATAGAATAATGCTCCGCTGCTTCTATATATTTAAAAAACCATCCGATTACAAAATTAAATATTAAAGATTCAATGCCTAGGATTTTCGCGCCCCCTGGGACATGGGGTGTCGTGGGGGGTGCCGTGCCGTGGTGAGCCGCGCCGCCGAGCCGCCGGGTCCGGGCATGAAGCATGCCGCCGGGGCGCGGAGCCGCCGAGCCCTCCGGGGCCGGGAGTGGTGGGGGAGGGGGGCCCCCGTGAATGGCCAGGCGCTGTATGAGCTGGCCGCGCCGAGCAGTGGTGGGGAGGGGACCCCCCGCGAAAAGAGCCGAGCGCGCCGAGCGCGCCGAGCGCCGAGCCGAGGAGGGAGGGGGGGTCGGAGCCGAAACGAACTGTACTGTATGTGGAGGGGCGCACGGCAGGAGCATCAGTGGGTGTGCCCTGGTGATTACGCGCGCTCCGCATTCTGGCCTGAACCCTCCTCGCGAACGGATCAGACCATGAAGGTTTGCAAAGAAATATTGGACGAGTGGGAAGGAGGGGCGTATTACACAAACGCATACCTAGCCCAGGCGTTTCTCATACTTTTGGACAATCTCACTGACGAGCCCGTCTTTATACGGGAGAACCCTCGTTTGGAGGATTTCCTTGAGGCAGGATACAGAGCATATCTGCAAAGGCTACGAGATACAAACCGTAGCGATAATGGAGTAGAAGTGACGTATAATTTAGCACGCATGATGGTGGGAGGAGCGGTCAGTACGCGAGGACAGTCTCGGCGTGGGAACCCCCAAGAGACGCCGCCCCCGCCCCCCGCCCCGATGCAGGACCCTCACGCAGTGCCAGGACCGTCAGGCGCCACGCCCCCACCGTCACCCTGCCAGAGGCATCTCCTCGCAAGAGGGCTCGTGACGTAGACGACGATACTGAAGAGGCCGAAGTCCACATTGCACCACACGACGGTCCTTCTATCGAAGTTTTAGAAAGTAGCCAGCGTGAGTTAAAAAGGTTTCATACTGTGTTCAGAGAGGAGATCTTTGCCATTCACGGAATGGGCAGACACTCAGAAAATGTCGATGGTGAGATAATTTCACTTTTCGATACACTTCTCGATCGTCAGAAGGCCGCCGTGAACGCTTCACCAACAGATCGGTGTGTCATAGAAGTGAGAAGTTCTGAGAATGCCGGGAAACCTATCTGGTTTTCACTCAGACAATGTGATCAAATCAATGGTACCGTGATAGGGGACAGGCTGTGCCAGATTTTAAACTCAAATGAGAACTTTCTCTCGAACGGGACCCTGCATGTATCATACATTCACATCCCCACTTTGGGGGCAGGGGGTCGAGGGAGACAGATAAAAAATGAGACGATGGATCACTGGATCCTAAGAAAATGTAAGGGGGTGAATCGTTCATTGTTTGACCCAAATAATAAGAATGATGAAATGTGTCTTACTAGATGTATTGTTGTAATGATGTTGTTCAAGTCTTTGAAGGGAAGAAAGCGCGCAATTTTATTAAAGCCAGATTCAGATTTCCAGAAAACAGAGGCGCTGAAACTATGTCACGATGCAGGCATTGACCCTTTGAAGCCTGCAGGAATGGATGAGGTAAGGAAAGTGCAAGCTGCACTTCAAAATCACAGACTGGTTGTTTTTTGTGGAAATACGGGGAAGGACATTGTTTTTGTGGGTCCAAAGTCCACCCCCACCGAGAAAAGAGAGACTATAGGACTGCTGTTGCATGAAAACCATTTTTATGGCATCTATAATATAAAAGCGGCTTTTGCACACTCATACTTTTGCGAGCCCTGTGTAAAAGTCTATTCAAATAAATACGGTCATCAATGTGTTGATAGCTGCTGGAGGTGTGAGGGGCCAGAGCTTCATACTGTGGCTGATGATTCAGAAAATGTAAGGTGTAAAGAATGCAAAAAAGTTTTTGCTGGTCAGGAATGTTTTGCAAAACACAAAGAAACCATTCAAAATAACAAAACTAATTGTGAAAGAAAGAAATATTGTATGTCATGTGAAAAAACATTTAAGGTTCATGAAGGCCTATCTAAAAGAAAGCACAAATGTTTTACTTTAATTTGTAAATACTGCAAGTTGCAAGTGCCTGAAAATCACAGGTGTTATATGACATCATGGGAGCCAAAAGATAAAAGTGACAAGATTCGATACATACGAATGTATTTCGACATTGAAGCAGACCAGTCAGAGCCTGTGGAGGGCAGAGAATCAAGCTATGAACATATCCCTAATTTACTGATATCTCAACATGTTTGCCAGTACTGCGAGGGACAGAATGATATGTCAGACTACTGTGACCACTGTGGTGAAAGAGAAAAAGTTTTTCAAAAATTTAACAACAAGCCCGGAAAGGGAGTTGTGGGACAATTTTTCGATTTTCTGCAAGCACTAGTTGAGCAAAAACCCACAGAAATCACTTTATTTGCACATAATTTACGTTCATACGATGGTTACTATATAATACGAGAGACAATTAACAGATCAATGTCACCAAAAGTCGTGTTACAAGGTGCTAAAATTATAAGTCTCCAAGTAGGGCACTTGCACTTCAAAGATTCATTGATGTTTCTTCCACAAAGACTTAGTGCTTTACCAAAAAGTTTCGGTTTGACTGAATTAAAGAAGGGATACTTTTGCCATCTTGCAAATGAAAAGAATTTTTTTAACTATGTCGGCCCTATGCCAGCTCAAGAACTTTACTGCACATCTACTATGAGCACAAAAGATCTGGATGATTTCAAAAAATGGTACCAAGAACAAGTGGATAGCAATTATGTTTTTAATTTCAGAAATGAAATAATTAGTTACTGTCGATCTGATGTGCAGATTTTAAGAGAGGCAATGGAGAGTTTTCGAAGTCTCTTTTTAGAAATTGCAGGCTTTGACCCCTTACATCACTGTATTACACTTTCATCTGCTTGTATGAAAATGTATAGGAAGAATCACCTGCCAGAATATAAAATTGCTATTGCACCAAAAGGGGGTTACAGAGCAGCAGACAGAGGATCATATGAGGCACTAAAATGGCTAGATTACTGTCAACACATGCTTGGTGACACTGCAAAAATAACAACTGCTGAGAATGGGAGAGAGGTAAAAATCTTGAATCATCTGGTTGATGGATATGCTGAAATTCCTTTGAATGATGGGAGTGGAAGACTGCAGAAGACAATCTATCAATATCAAGGATGCTTCTGGCATCACTGCAGAAAATGTATTCCGAATCCTGCTGTGAGAGCAAAGCTTCGAGGATATAACAATGATGACCCCTATGAAAAAACAAAAAGGACGACAGAGTTATTCAGAAGAAGTGGCTACATTGTTCATGAAAAGTGGGGGTGTGAATTCAAAGATGAAATTGAAAATGATTTGGAAATGAAGACTTACTTTGAAAACAATCCTGTCAAACGTGCAACACCACTCAACCTCCGTGATGCCATTTGTGGTGGGCGTACTTCTGCGATTTATTCACACCTAGAAGCAGATGTCAAAAAAGGGGAGAAAATTAAATTTTTTGATGTGTGCTCAGAATATCCATATTGTAATTATAAAGGCTGGTATCCTGCAGGATATCCTGATGTTTACCTTGAAAATGACAAGAAAATGCCTAAAGTGGACAAATGGAACGGTGTTGCAAAACTTGTGGTAGTGCCACCAACAGATTTGTATTTACCTGTCCTCCCTTACAAATGTCTCGGTAAGCTGATGTTTCCTCTATGTCGCACATGTGTGGAGAGCGATGGTTCTGAATGTGGCCATTCCCCTGAGGAAAGGGCCTTGGAGGGGACGTGGTGTGCACCAGAGATTCATCTCGCCCTGGAAAAAGGTTACAAGATTATAAAAATTCATGAGGTCCACCAATACCCTGAAGTCATGGTGTATGATCCAAAAACAAAACAAGATGGATTATTTTCCTCCTATGTCAGAACAAATATGGCCTTGAAAATTGAAGCCTCTGGCTGGCCATCAGATGTGAGGACAGATGAAGATCAAGATAATTACATAAGAAACCATTTATTAAAGGATGGGATTGTTTTGAACAAAGACAAAATAATAAAAAATCCTGGCAAAAGGACTCTAGCTAAACTGATTCTAAATTCATTCTGTAAGTATATTCTTCTACTTTCACAAATAAATAAAAATATTTGCTTTAAATTTTATGATTACCTTTTTATTTTTTTATTTTTTTTTTTTTTGTCTTTGCAGGGGGCAAACTTGGTGAGAGGACTCTGCGATCAAAAACAGAGTTTGTAAAAACTTTTGCAGACCTGATGCGCCTCACTGAAGATTCATCCATCATCATCAATTCAATTCTGGAGATGAGCCCTGACATGCTTCAAGTAAATTATACACCAGTTTCTGAAACTGAGGAGAGTGTCGAGACTTCCAGTCTTGTGCACGCAGCATTCACAACAGCTCACGGAAGGATTCTCTTGTACAAATACCTGGAAATGGTGGGAGAGCGAGCAGCTTATCATGACACAGGTAAGGTTATAATTATTTTATGTTTGAAAATAAAATACAAATCATTTGGAAACTAACCTCCATTTTTTTTTCTTATTCTTTTGTCTTCTCAGATTCAATAGCCTTTCTCTCACTGCCAGATCTTCCAGAACCTCCCCTAGGTTCCTACTTGGGGCAGCTCACGGACCAGCTCAGTGATGATTTCGGAGAGGGAAGCTTTTGTACTTCTTTCATTTCTGGAGGGGCGAAAAATTATGCATACCGAGTCGCTGTGAAGGGCCAGCTAGATAACATCAAGACTGTGATAAAAGTTAGAGGAATTAGTATAAATTCATCTTGCGCAGATACTGTGACTTTTGACAGGTTAAAAAAGATGGTAGTTGATAATATAGGAAAAACTAAAGTTCACATCCCAAAGCAGATTGTCAGAGTTCGCGGTTGGCGAATTTTTTCGGAACCCGGCGTAAAGACATGGGACAAACATTACAAAGGGGTTAAGGTTGACGACAGAATAATACCGCACGGTTATCAAGGGACTCGAGGACAGAACTGACTTTGAATTACAAGGAACATTGATTTCTTTGATGGATGAAATTGACTGACATGTGTAAATAAAATGTACATTACCTCATTTAACTAGTTGATCTTACATTTTATTTTTGCAAACCTCTTCTCCATCGAAAACAAACAAAACACGGCAGTACATAGAGCATGCACTGCCCCCTGGTGGCGGACACGACAAACGCCTACTCTCCCTCGCCGTTGAATGGCACAGCTGGCGCCATCCATCGGCGCGGAGAGGAAAACACAAGGGCGCGAATGTATAAAATGCGCGTACGCAGGGAAAAACGGACATTCTGAAATGGCGAGCAAGGACGATAACATTGATTTACGCTTTTCTCACCCCGCAAATTCACTCGTAGTGGGCGGGTCGGGGTCAGGCAAGACTTATTTCATGAAAAATGTCGTGGAAAACCGGGATAACCTCTTTAACGTGAGCTTTGTCGAGGTTGTATGGCATTACGCAGAGTGGCAGACAGTCTACGAGACCCTGGCGAGAGAACATGGAGTACGTTTCATAGAGGGGCCGCCCACGATGGATCAATTTCCTCAAAATGAAGGTCCGAAACTTGTCATCTTGGACGATTTTATGGATCAATTACGGAACCCCGAATTTCTAAAAATTGCTATTAAAGGGTCACATCACAGAAATCTATCGGTGTTTCTCCTCTCGCAATGTATTTTTCCAAAAAATATGAGGGAGATATCACTGCAGTCACATTATTGCATCTTGATGAAAACCGCTCGCGATCTTGCACAAGTCCGATCGTTCTGCATGCAAATAGATCCTCAAGCCTGGAGAGCTCTCATGGAGGCGTATCACGACGCGACAAGGGAAGGACATTCGTACCTTCTTTTCGATTTTCACGTGCGGCAGCAGGAACACTTGCGCCTGCGAACACACATTTTCCCTAACGAAACCACAATTGTGTACGTACCGAAATCAAAGTATAAAAGCCAACAGGTTTCGATCGGCTAGTTAGACGCTCTTCGCACGCCGAGCAAGACAGATCATAGGAATGGCTCCTGCTGGTGTGCACAAAGATCTCCTAAAAGTCTTGGTTAAAGCGAAACCGTCTCTTCGGAAAGCTATCTTGAAAGAAGGGGATAAGGCTCTCGTGTATTCAATATGTGAAATATGTGAAAACACACTCTCTGGCCGGGTCCCCCTATCCGCGGGTCAGAGACAAAAAATTCAGCGTCACAAGAATATTATCAGAAAATTGGCGAAAAAGGGTGAATCTTGGAAAAAGAAAAAAGCCGTCCTGATTCAGCACGGGAGCGGAGCTTTCATACCTCTCCTACTAAACGTTCTTGGTCCGATCCTAGGAAGTCTGCTTTTTAAATAAAACATGGAGCACTGTAAAAAATTAGTCCTCGTCCCACACGAGACATTAGCACGTCTCCACGAGAAACCTGCACAACGTACCTCGGGAGATGTCATGAGTGGCATCGATACAGAGATGCAAAATATCTTTAAGGAGAAAAACGCCTCCGACGATGTGAAGTGGAAAATGTACAACGAGGCGATGCAGCGTTATCTGCATTTCGTACAAGAACAAAAGCGACCACTACAAATAGAGATGCCAGGGCCGAGCGGTGAGCATTCGAACACGAAGACTGGCGATGTGAACACGCGTCTGCGGGGTCAACTCGTCACTGTCTTGCCGAAAACATTGCAGACGGCGGGTTGCGCGCTGTTTGACCTGCTCACGGCGGACAAGAAAGATTTTATCGACTGGGATGCGAGCGGCGTCGTCACAGCGAACGGTGTGAAAATCGAAGGGTCGAACATTATCGACCTCGTCAGTGACGCGTCCCGGAGAAAGAAAAAGGCGGACGCAATCGGTAGCCAGGCTTTTGCTGAGGTCTTGAGAAAGATTAATACCCCCCTCACTCTAATTCTGAACGATCAGTACAAGCATTGGATCAGAAATCAGGACGGCTCGGGACTCGTTCTGTCTGATGGCAGCGCGCCGCGCACGCGCCGCGCGGCTTCCCCCTCCCGGCGGCCTCCGACGCGCGCACACACGGCGGCCACGGACCGCGCACCGCCCCGCGCCCGGGGACCCCCGCCGCGCCGCGCCGAACCCGCGCCGGACTCGCGCCGCCCCGCCCCGCTCCCGCGCCGCCCCGCCCCGCTCCCGCGCCGCCCCGCGTCGACCCCGAGCCGGCCGGACCCGGGAGGACAGCACGGCACCGCGCGCACGCAGCTCCGGCCGTCCGGCCTTCGGCTGGAAGAGATGGAATCCTTGATCCTCTGTACACGGACGCCGCCCACCCTGCGGGTTTCAGCACACCCGGCAGGCTTTACAAGGCGGCTGAAGGGAAAGTTAAAAGGGCTCGGGTGGACGAGTTCCTATCCGGACAAGACTCGTACACTCTCCACAAGAGAGTTCGAAACACATTTCCGCGCAATGTGACGTATGCAGATACAGTCGATGCGTGTTGGCAAACCGACTTGGCCGACTTCTCAGAAATTCAAGAAGAAAATGAGGGGAATCGATTCATCGTTTTTTCGATCGACGTTTTTTCGAGACATGCTTTCGGTATACCTGTTAAGGACAAAAAGGCTGAGACAATCAAAGGGGCCTTTGAGAAACTTTTTTCTCTCACGGATCGCAGGTGTCATGTACTCTTAAGTGATAAAGGAAAAGAATACGATAATAAAATTCTTAAAAAATTCTTGAACGACAATTCTATCGAATATTATCACACGAACAATCCACAGACAAAATGCTCACTTGCCGAACGGCTCATACGGACAATACGGCAGATGCTTCAAAAAGTGTTCACACACACTGAAGATTATTGTTACACGAAAGGATTACTTGAGGACGTCCTCCATGCATACAATAATAAATATCACCGCACGCTGCGGATGACGCCAGTCGAAGCGAGTCGGCCGGATCGTGTACTTCAAGTATATAATATTCTGTACGGCGAGAGGCTCCATAAAAAGAAGACACCGCCGCGTCTAAAAGAAGGCGATTTTGTCAGAATCTCGCGGGAGAAGAAACGTTTTGAGAAAGGCCACACATGGAATTGGTCAGAGGAAATATACAAGATAGTCAGAGTGGTCAGACATACTGTCCCAGTCTATATAATAGCCTCTCTGGACGATAACGAGATTATACAGGGACATTTCTACTCTCATGAACTGAGCAAAGTCCTAAAGCCAGAGACCTTCAGAATTGCCTACACTGTAAAATCGAGAGGGAGGGGGGATAAGAAAGAACATCTGGTCCACTGGCGAGGCTATCCTGAGAGCTCTCGGTCTTGGATTTTGGCGAAAAATATAATTCGTAATTAGAAAGATGGCAGACGACTTTTACGTCGTGCTCCCGAGTAATGCATCTCCGGATATCTATCCAGACAACAAGACTAACGATTTCAGGATCCAATTGGCACAGCGACTGGATCTCGTGGGTGACTGGCAGATTGCCTTGCTGGAGGTTCACTATCCCAACACCTTGTACGATATAAAGAGCGAGGATAGTTGGATAAAAACGAAATCGTCCTGTGGTAAAGAAGAACAGTTCAGCATCCGGCCTATGGTCTACGGATCTAACGAAATATTTATCGATGCGATCGAAGATGCTCTCAAACCCCTCCGCTTCTCGCCAACCGGAGACGTGGAGGACGGGGCCAGATTAATTGAGATCATCCCTGGTGGAGTGTTCCTTATGACCCCACTAAAATTCTACCCCGATAAAAAGTTGTACTTCGCACCTAGACTGGCGCTCCAGCTCGGGCTGTCACATGAGGGGCCGTACAGCGGTGAAACGGGTATTGTCGGAGTGCGGCCGATAGACCTCACGATGGGGCGGGCACCTCAGATGTTCATTTACGCCGATGTCGTCTCAGAACAAATTGTCGGCCACACCCGGGCCCCTCTGCTCAGAACGATCCCGACGGCTACGGATGCAAAATTTGGCACGATGACGAATTTCCGTTGCGAGCATCCGATCTATTTCGATCTCGCCACGAAATCTTTTGATCACATTCAAGTGAATATAAGAACGCATACCGGGGATTTCATGCCATTCCACTTTGGAACGTTGACGCTGCTGTGTCACTTTCGGAAGCGTTCATAACAACCATGTCTCCGTATGTGAATTATTACGTGAACCAGGCCCAAACGGGGTCTGGCATGCAATATTTTAGCGGGCTCCCGAATCAGAGGGGGCACGGCCTCGGCTCACTCTTGGGAGGTCTTTTCAGAAGCGTTATCCCCCTTTTAAAATCAGGGGCGGCGACGATTGGACGAGAGGCACTACGCGCAGGTGGCCATATCCTGTCTGACGTGGCCTCCGGTGGAAACCTCTTGGAGAGCGCGAAAAACCACGCAGTCCAGGCCCGTCGGAACCTCATGACCCGCCTCGCCGGTAACCTACAAGGCAACGGTATAAAACGGGCGAGGGCAGGACGGGGACCACAGTCGGGTCGAGTCGCCCGCAGGGTCCACATCCCTCAGAAAAAAAGAGTTCTCAGCAGAGACATTTTTTCGTAAAAAGACAAAACAATCATGGCGTTTCTCCACTCTGGGTCTTCGGAGGCGCTCCGTACCGAGCTGGACCTCTGGGCACTACCACCCACGCAGACCGTGATCGAGGGCGGCCAGTGGGTGCCATACAAGCCGGTCACCGGGATAGATCAGAACAGCGCGATCGAGTTCTGCATCCCGGGGACAGGAAATGAATACATCGACCCGGCTCACACGCTGCTCTACGTGAAAGCTAAAATTACTAAGGCAGATGGCACCGACATCCCAGCAGCAGCCCCCGAGGATCCGAGCATCATAAACTATCCACTCCATTCATTATGGAGTCAGGTAGATGTGTCACTCAACCAAAAGGTGATATCACAGTCGTCCATGACTTATCCACTGCGGGCATACATGGAGGCTTTGCTGGCTTACGACACACCCGCGAAGCAATCACACATGACAATGCGGATGTGGTATAAGGATACCGCGGGTCATATGGACGCATTCGAACCGGATGCTAACGCAGGGCTCGAGGCGAGACGCACGATTGTGGAGAACAGCCAGCCGTTTGATCTCCTGGGGCCAATTCATGCAGACTTTTTTAACCAGGATAGATTCCTTTTAAATAATGTGGAATTACGAGTGAAGCTCACTCGAAGTCCGGACGCGTACGTACTCATGTCTGCCACAGGGACTGAAAAAGTAAAAATACTCGATGCTGCCCTCCTGGTGAGGAAAGTAAGAATCTCTCCGAGTGTGCTTCTCGGCCACGCGGCAGCACTTGAAAAGTCACCCGCTAAATACCCCCTGACCCGGGTAGAACTCAAGTCTATAACGATCCCGAATGGACTGAGAAATAAAAGCATTCCAAATATACACCTCGGGCAAGTTCCAAAAAGAATTGTGATCGGTTTCGTCTCGAACAAAGCGTTTAATGGGAACTATAAGTTGAACCCTTTCAATTTCCAAACGTTTGATCTGGACTATTTGGCACTCTATCTGGACGCGGAACAGATCCCCGCACAACCATTGACCCCTGACTACGAAAACGACAACTATGTCGAGGCGTACAACACTCTCTTTAGCGGTACAGGGATTCATTGGAAGGACGAGGGAAATGATATCAGCTTTTCAGAATACGCGAATGGCTACACGCTTTACGCTTTCGATCTGACTAGCGATCTCTCGAGCCACGAGTCACATTGGAACTTGCAGAGACAAGGCACAGTTCGCCTCGAGGCCCGGTTCAAAAACGAACTCCCGGAGGCAGTGAACTGCGTCGTTTACTCAGAGTTCAGCAATCTTATCGAGATTGACAAAAACAGGGGCGTTGTCGTAGACTATAGCATCTAGTCATGGACGGCATAACTCTGGAAAGAGTAGTGCGGCAAGACCCGCACGCTGACGCGCAATTTGCCGGGGTCTTTGCCAGCGATACGCTCCCTCGAACCTTAAAATGCAAACCGGCGCTTCTCATCGCAAACCTTGATCCGATATCAAAGCCCGGCTCGCATTGGGTCGCTATAAGGATCGGTTGTGATGGCAAAGGAGAATATTTTGACAGCTATGGACTCCTCCATACGTTCCGAAACTAAGGCGATATCTCGATCGGAAATGTCGAAGCTGGAGGTACAACACTGTTGACCTTCAGGCACTAAATTCGACTGTGTGCGGACAGTACTGTGCGATGTTTGTGCTTTTCAGAGCGCACGGATACACGATGCAAAACTTTGTAAATAAATATTTCACCGAACATTGTCAAAAAAATGATCGACTTGTATACTCGATGTTTAAACGGTATTCTAGAAATGTTAAGCTGTGCGATGATGTACATACGAAAAAGACACAGGTCTGTTGTGAAAGGAAGAAAAAATAATTGTAATATATCTGTATTGCCACTAAAATCGATAATAAAAAAAAACAGACTCGGAGTAGTCGCAAAAAAAAAAACTGTCATTCATTTTCCCTACCCTTTCACATACACTAAGGCAGGAGCACATAACCTGCGCGCACACAACACCCTTGCCAGCTGGAGCACAGACCGCCAGGACGGGGCAGGCAGGAGCATAGCGGGGGCGGGGGGGCTCTCCCGACCGGCATGTGCAGCGGTGACGTAACAGGGCACACAGGAGCATAGCGGTGCGGGGGAGGTGGAGCGGGGGGAGGGGGGAGGTGGAGCGGGGGAGGGGGAACTCGGGCGGAGAGGCGTCCCCCGGTGGGGGGACCCAGCCGGGGAGCAGGAGCATCACCGCACGACCATACAGGAGGCCTGCTATGCAGGAGCATACAGGGGGGTGGCAAGGCAGCAGCATATCAACTACTTTCCAATCACGTCTTTCCCGCAGGCCTGGAGGTGCGGCACCAAACGATTTTTCCCACTTTCGGAGCTTTAAACGTTATGTGCGGGTCCCATGCGTGTGCGGGTTGTACGCGTTTAATTTCCTTAATTAATGGTTCAATCAATTGCTCGGAAAGTCCGAAAGTGGGAAAAATCGTTTGGCGCCACACCTCCAGGCCTGCGCGAAAGGCGTGATTGACATGTCCCAAAGGCCCCTCTCGAATGTACAAAAACCATAATCATTGTAAGGGGTTAAACCACACCACCAGATACGGAACACTGCCGAAAATTACCGGCCCAGACCAAAGAGCAGCAAGAAGAAACCGTTAATAAAAAAGAGTCTAATTTTTCAGTTTTTTTTTCTTTTTCTTTTTTTTTGCACCTAGGCGGTTGATCTGTTGCGGCGGTCGTTGTCTGAAGCCCAGAGTGCATCCCTACCATTGTCTATTAATTTTGAAACTGTTCCACCCCTGACTCAAAAAATACGGAGCGGGTTACAATTCGAGATTTGGCAGTTTTCTAAAGCCTGTACTAAAACCAATCAGGATAACAATTGCGATCTAAATTGTATGGGGGAGGGAATGAGCTTACGGTCTATCAATAGCTCCGAATGGAGAAGAAACGCTATCGCAGGATGCACAAGGGAACCCTCTATTCTCTTTAAACATGGTCGTATTTTCCGGGACAGCGCGAACGCAGTCCCGACTACCAAAAATTATACGCCCGAGGTATCCACATTTGGGATACTCGCAGAGGTCAGCCCAACCGAAGTGCAATGGAAAGGCCTCGCCCTGGGAGAACCGCCTTCATGATCACGGTTAACTCCTGCGCCAGGTAAGTATGACTCATTCAGTTTTCGCTCTCCACCCCAACCAAGACCGCGGACAGAGCACCTCCCGAGCAGGCAGCGTTCGGAAACGCACCCGGCCGCGTGCTGTCTTTGTTAATCCCGACCGTTACGTGCGGGTGCGAGGGAGAGGGCAGTGCTGCATCCACACGCCCAGCCCGCTTCGTCGGCTCGCGATGAGGCTGCTACGACATCTAGCGGCCCCTCCGGGAAGCACGGGCAAGTCGCGAGAAGCGCGCTGTAAAGCAACCAAACTCGCCATGTAGAACGGCAAATAATCATCTGACTCGGAGATTTCGTGCAGCCTGTTATATTTTTAGAGGGTTTTGAAACCACATGCGTCAACTATTTTGTTTGCAGCTTGCAAAAAAATTTAGGTAATTTTTTATACATTTCAACACTCTGTTTGAAAGGTCACACATTGTTCACTGTGCAAGCACTTGCCGACATACGGTGGAGAAATTCTTGAGTTCCTGAGTTGCTACGAGAGGAGTACGCTTCATGATCATCACAGAATTATTGTTATCATTTCAGGATTGGGAAAGTTGATGCCTGTTTTTGAGATGTACACTGATTTTATGTTGGTAGTGCAGTATCGAATGAACACGGACTGCCACACCGGAGCAAAGAATTAGTCTACTATGCCTCCCTCCAGTGACTGGCAGGGCCTCGCCGACCTCTCCCTTTGCCTCCGAGAGATGTCGCCGCCGTCACTTCGGCAGTCGCTTTGCGCGGGGAGTGTGTGTGTTGGCTCGAGCATAAAGGTCCGGGCTGGTGTACCGTAATTACACTGGTATCCCTTCAAACTGCACAAATCTTTCGCCTTTTACTTAAGATTTCCGTGGAGGGGGACACGCGATAAGTCTATTCTTAAGGATAGTTCACACACTTAGCATATCCATAAGAATTTGATGAAATTCAGATCAGGTGGAGAGTTGCACTCGATACGCCATTTTCCAAATTTTCAGAGACATTGTGAGTTCGAGAGCCACGCTACGATGGTCTAAAGTGGCCGAATTTAGCCCGTCTTACGCATGGGGTAAGCGGGGCGACGGCTACCGCTCGGACTTTGGACTCCCTAAACCGACAGAAGGATCCATAAGATTTCAACCAAAAACTGAGGATGGCTTGTTAGATGTGTAAAGAGAGGGTGGGCAGAGTTTGGAGAAAGTTGTGAGTTTCGTTTTAGAGCTAGATGGCCTAGAACATGGCAAAATGCACTGAAACGGCGTGTCCGCCGGGGGCACCTCGGGTCAGTACGGCACCACTGCACCAGGCAGGGACCCCCCCGCCCCGCCCCACTCGCCCCGCACGCACAGTGGCGGCGGGGCTGCTGCTGTTTGAATCTCGGGTGGGCTGTCTGCTGAGCTGCGCTGGAGCGGGGAGAGGTTAGGACGGCCGCCAATCCGTTTGCATCCACGTAATAACCAATATTCCCGTGAACATCTTGCAGCAGGAATGACGTTTCTTAGTGCAATGAAGATATAAGAATGTATATTTATTTGTAAAAATGCTCGGTTGATTTGATTTTCCAGTCTGAGTTGAAATATGGACGGAGCGCGCAGCCATGGAACAGCCAGTGCGGCCAACGCACTGCAACGAAATAATAACCACCTTTCAGGCGGTGTTGCGAAGTTTAAGGTGCTCACAAATCTGTTTGAATTAGTGATTTAACAAACGGAAATGAAATAAAAGTGCAATTACAGAGCAGCGTTAGCATTCTTGGTGAAGGGGACAAACTGTCAACACTCCTCAACAGTAAAAATCTTTCACTTTTCGCACTTTCTGGACAGTTCGCGGTGGCATTCAGAAGTTGGCTAAAAAATTCAAAAGTACATCCCGTGCTAAAACACACGCGGTTTTTAGTGGTTTTCGGGCATAATGAGATATTTTTTGGACATGGCAAGCTGCATATTCATGTTTTGATTGTCGCTGAATCGCATGGAATGATCCCGGAGCCTCTACGTGCCTCGGTTCTAAAGCCATAAAATCGACTACCGGCGAAAACTTTTGTTCCGAGTAACTGTGTGAACTATCCTTAAATGTTTTGAGTGCCCTACGCAAGTGGGGCCGGTTAAGTTGCTGTGCCGGTGGGCTGAGCAAATGTGCACATCCCATCGTTTCGTTCGATACGCTTTATTCGTATGCCGTGATTACACTTCACGATGCAAACAACTGTGCCATGCCACACTGCAGCCCTACGACCGCATCAATGTTTTTCTCTCGATCTTTTACGAGTTAAGTGCTTTTAAGGATTTAATTCGTCAACGAATTTTCCGTGCATGACCTTTACTTTCGAATCACGAGCCACCTATGATATGTATTCGTCTACCGTCTGCCCCCTCAAGTGGACGAAGACTGATTGTCTTTGATTGCCTACCACTTTTGGAGTACAACTTTCGTATCTAAGCAGACATAAGGGATATTATAGTACTCAGTAACCAAACGAGCCTGTATGCGATACTCGATCAGTTTTCTTCTGTCCCAAATATCTTCTTGAGGTAACTTACCCCTTCCATTTTACGGATCATGCTCCATGAGGTAGGTAGTAAGCCTTTCTAAATTCAAACTGTGGCGTGACAAATCCTGAAAATCGAAACAACTCAGTCATGTGACGACTGCGTGGTCCGCCGCGAGATGGAGCCACCCGTCACAGACGGCACGACTTTGCGCGGTGTGTGCTCGCACCGGGGCCGCAACTAGTCAGTCGAGCGATGCATTTCTCTTTAACTTTGCGCAGTGGCGATATCGTAACCAATGAGGTTAATCCGAGGTGCGATTATTGCTAGTTGAAAACTTTTACCAATACCCCGCCTGGAGGACTTGAAATATAGTCCACCGTGGCAATTTTTGGAAGACTCTACGGAGTCTAAAAAGTAGACATTCGTTAAATCTTGCAAAGGGACACCATGGGGCATTTGCGAATCGTCTCCAGTGTAATACTGGCCTACACACCCCGCGCCTGAGTCGCTCAGGGCATGCGGTATCGCTGTCCTGCACATCTAAGGTGCACATCCGCACATTTCCTATGCATATTTAATAATTTCTGATCCCTATTGCACAGGTAATGCACGTGCGCTAGAGCGCTTCGGCGTCCCGCCGAAACCCCGTTTCACTGAGACAAGACTGTTGTCGTCCTTTGTTTGCAGGTCCTTGATGGGGGTCTTACGAGACGCCGCGGATTCGGCGATGGACTCGCGACTTCGGTGGGATGCGCTGGAACAGAAAATCGCAACGGGTCATGGAGGCGCGCAGGTAAAGACGATGACTGCTGCGGCATTGTGCGCTTTTTTTATGTTGCTGCACTTTGATGCGAATATATCAATTATTTCCATCACTGCGACGGGGTATTGCTTCATCTGACTCTCACTACTGTCTCTCAGAGTGTGGGGTATATCCGTGCTGGGTCATACTAGTCGTTGGCCCTTCATTGAACTTGTGCACATCAGGCTGGATCTGTTTAATATTATAAAGCTTTGTCTATTTGACCTCTCACGCCCTGAGAGTCTGAGAGCAGAGCTCCATCACGGGGTCGGCAAAGGCAAAGTGACAAAACTGTGGTATCATACCTTCAAGTGAAAATAGGATTCCGTTGTAACTGCTAAAACCAGGCGGATGAGGCTTTTAGTGCAGGACGTTCGAGCAATAGGGATCAGAAATTCATAAATATGCAGAAGAAATGTGCGTATGTGCACTTCAGATGTGCAGTGCAGCACAGCGATACCCCACGCCCTGATCGACTCCGGCACGGGGTATCTAGGGACTAGGGGTATCGACACGCATGGATAATTAGTGGATAAGAATATTAATGGCTGTTGAAATCGAGACCAGAGCTCTGATGGGGTGGAGCCTGTTTAGGGAACGACTTGTTACTAACAGTGCCGCTAGACAGCGCCACAGGTAGCAGAAGCCAGCTGGTCAGCTGCGTCTGACACACCGGCAGTCGGTGTCTGCCCACGGGCTTGTATGGTCAGTTAGCCCAATAAATGGTCTAAGTCCGGTACGTCTCGTGTCAGTCGATCCCTTCCGTCCACACCACACATGGTGGCAGCGAGTGTGTGATAGTGCCCGCGACCGATTGACGCCGACTCAACCCCAACAAGCTTTGCGAAGAACATCATGCCGAACGACGAGCCACGCAACCCGAAGCTAACCATCAACCCGCCTGGCGACTTTGCGTTCGAACCTTCCGCATGGCAGGCGTGGAAGTCGAGATGGAACCAATACTTTGTTTTGTCGGGACTGTCCACGGCCACCGAGGACATGAAGGTGTGTTCCCTGCTCTACATTTTGGGCGAAAAGGCGAACGAAGTTTTGGACACCCTCGGCCTCACCGACGCGGAGAAGAAGGTGTACGCGACCGTGTTCCACAAGTTCGACACAAATTTCACCGGCAAGGTAAACGTTGTATTCGAACGGGCCAAGTTTAACCGACGCGTCCAGGAAGACGGAGAACCGGCGGCAGTCTTCATCCTTGAGCTCAAGACGCTAGCTCGCACGTGCAAGTACGGGGCCCTGGAGTGGAGGACAGCCTAGTCCGAGACCGCATTCTCGTCGGCATGCGAGACGAAGCCCTCTCACTAACGCTCCAAATGGACAGCGACCTGACCCTCGCGGATTGCATCACGAAGGTTCAAGCATCAGAGCAGGTCAGGGAGCAAGCAGGAATCGTCCGAGAAAATGGAAAGGGAAACGGCGCAGTCCACTACGTCAAGCAGAAGACGCCCAGCAGACAGCACGGACAGCAGCGCTCCACGTTGTTCAAGCAGACGACGCGCGGAGGCCGCCGTGGTGGTAGCAGCAGCAGCATCAGCAGCAGTGGCAGCAACGGCAGCAACGCCGGCTACCCACAACAGCAGCAGACAGGCAAGTCGAAAGTGCAAGTGCAGTCATGTATCTATTGTGGATTGCCTGCCCATGCGGCCAAGACGCAGTGTCCGGCCCTGGGAGCTACGTGCCGTGGTTGCGGCAAACCGGACCACTGGCAGCGCGTCTGTTAGTCGAGGGACGTCCACAATTTGGAGGACAAAGACCTGGATAATCCCGTGGGTGGGGTTATGTTCCCCAGGGTACCTTTCCTGGGCAGGGTCGGCCCGACCAAAGAGGAAGTCCGGAACCCACCCCTCAGGCGTAACATGCGAATGGGCAAGCTAGGGCCCAATGCCTTTTATAGCAGATCTCAGCGCAGACGTGACAGTAATGTCGGCCGAGTACCTGGCTGACTTCCCCAACATCAAACTGCAGCAGTGTGGTGACCTAAGAGGGCCCGGCGGGTTGAAGTTGGAGGCATGGGGAAGGTTCCCCACGGTGCTGAGGTGGCAAGAGCTCAAGCACCCGTCATGGGTTTATGTATGCAAGCGGAAACAGCCACCCCTGCTTAGTAGGGATGCGTGCTTCGCATTCCACATTGTCAACCCCAAGCTGCATGCCCAATGGTCAGAAAGGAGGCCAGGTCAACATGCGATCACCACTGATCCAAATGTCCCAGCTTGTTACAGCAAACAGGCGCGCCGCATCCCCCCGATGGAGCCAACCATCCGGCATCTGCTAGAGATGAAGCAACAGGAAGTCATCTCGCCAATGGAGCAGGCTGCTACCCCCACATACCCCACATAACCCCCCCCCCCCTCGCAGCCCCGCAGCCCCCTTCTCATCTGGACCCCCAAGGGGCCAGGGCATCTAACACCTCCAGCTCCAGGATGGGGACGAGGAAGAAGAGGCCCTGCGAAGGGGAAACAAGGGGGACCACCCGCCGCACATCCAGGCGGAAGACCACGAAGGATACCTGCACAACCACAGTGGTTGGAAGAGTTTCGCTAGGTAATACTAGTTCTATGGCATGCAACACATTGTTTTACCCTTTGATCGTAACTACACGAGGGAGCCAGATTATATAGTTTACAGTAAAGTTAATAGCTAGGAATTGTTTTATAATTTGGAAACGCTCCTCGTCATGTTTTGATACCTGTAAGAGCCTAATCATTAAGCAGCCATATGAATTGTCCTTTTGTGGTCTACCTGTTAGATTGTTACGTTTTCATGTACCTACGCTTGTCGAGCACAAGCACATTAGAAAGCCCTGCCAATTATCCCAGATTCACTAGCTCTTTTTTTTTTTCAAATAAAAAAGGGGGGATGTTTAGGGAATGACTTGTTACTAACAGTGCCGCTTGACAGCGCCACAGGTAGCAGAAGCCAGCCGGTCAGCTGCGTCTGTCACACCGGCAGTCGGTGTCCGCCCACGGGCTTGTATGGTCAGTTAGCCCAATAAATGGTCTAAGTCCGGAACGTCTCGTGTCAGTCGATCCCTTCCGTCCACACCACACAGAGCCATTGATCCGAAATGTTTGCTAGACGATTGCACAGTGCTTCTGCGCAGAGCGCGGCCTGCAAACGTTTAAAAATGTTTTGGTTTTGGTTTTCCGGTAGGTATTTATGAGAAAAAAATAATTTCAAAAAATGCCGGCGTGCGTGTAATGAATTGTAGAGATAGCGAAACGGTCTGATTGGTGTGTGGAATACAACTTAAGTCCGACCTAGAAAAAAACGTTGTTGGTTCCATAGGAAATGACATCTAGACCACTCTGGCGATCAATTCGAGGCCGCAGAGGCCTCTTTAAGGCGGACAGCTTCACTCGGTCAGTGGATTCATCATACCCCGTCGTTATCAGGTTGTCTTTGTCGTGTCCGGGGTAAGGCAGGGTTGAAATCAGGAGAGACACGTATTGCTCTGGTGGGAGGGAGTGTAATTCAGACTAGTGCTCACAGGACGTCACGTGACACGCTTGGCAGGTTGTTACAAGATACACCGCCAACAGGGGATGTCGGGGTAGTCTTCAAATGATCTCTTCCATTTTCTCCAGTCATTAGCTGCATTTGGACCTCTGAGATTGAGATCCGGAGGCAGTTTCACAATCCCATGTCCGTCCGCCTTGCTTGCTTGAAGGTTATAGTACACTTGTCACTCAATTCATTCACATTCCCTTATAGTCATAATGTCTCTCTCTACGTCTCGGTTCAACTCACTCGCGACTGCACCATGTTTCAGATTTGGATGATTGATCAACACGTTTATATCTGAAGATGTCTTTATCGACATGGCTAGACAAAACAATACAACTCTGGTGACCGGATACGGGACAGGTACAAAGCGCTGACAGTACTACCACACAGGAATCATAGCTCTGGAAAGGTTCCTTGGAGTTGTTTATTATGTGTGTAGATTCATACCTCACTTAGCTGAGATATCATCACCACGTAGAGAAAGAACTTGGTATGCCCGTGTCAGGGGCCAGTGGGATGTCGGATTGAGACACAAGATATGTTTGCAGAACATAGATTTATTCACAGGAGCATTGGTGCAATACCGAATTGGAATCCTATTCTGTAGTCCTAGTTGAATCGTCGTCCAATCTCTGGTCCGGGATCTAGCTGAGTCGTCGTCGTTGTAGCGGTGGTGAAGCACACGAAGTAGCAGGGCTGGTGCCGACGGTTGTCGGGCGCCGGTGAGCTCGCACTAAGGAACTCGGCCGGCGGTTGAATGACAGCCGGTCCTCCGCTCCAGGACGCCGCCTGGGCTTGGACCGGTCCGTGCACATGCGCGGCTGCGCGGCTGTGCCGCCGGGCAGAGATGCTGCTTGTCCACCACCATGGTGGTCCCCGTGTTTGCGGGGCACAGCAGCTTCCCCCATCGGACCCTAGGATAATACGGGGTGGTTCAACTCTCCCCCGTACCCTTTTGCTAGGGGTGACATATGCACTCCCCCTGGCTTACCTTATGCTCCGTCCTTGAATGCCCATCCAGGCCGGCACGGCGGGTCGGTTTTACTCTCCCCAGCCGTACCTCAGAGGTGGCGTAGGGCGTAGCTCTCCCCCTGCTAGTCGTAGTACAGCCCCCAGTCCTGGCCTCCCTTTCGTGCGTCCTGCTTTTCCAGCAGGGGCGCCTCGGTCTCTGCGTCGATCTCCAGGTCGATCTCGGGTGCCGTTTCCAGGTCTGGACTGGGGTTGTCCTCCAGCTCCCACTCGTTGGTGGTGTCGGGGGGCCAGTCCTGGTCTTCCTCGACGTCCACCTGGTGCAGATAGTCCCGGAGCTAGCGTTGCTCCCGGGTAGCTCTCTGTGGCCGGAGTCGGGGTGGCAGCGCCAAGTCGTCCTCTTGCGTCCGCTCCTCTGCTCCGCGGGGCCCTCCTCCTCCTCTTCGTCTCCGGAGGTGTGCACCTCTGCCCGACCCGGGTTACATGTCCGTCGTCGTCGTGACGAAGAATCCCGCTCTGTTTCCCTCCTCCAGAGTGGGCCTGTGTCGTGTCTAGGGTTCCCCAAGACTCGTCCCCCCTGGCTTGTCTGATCTCTTCTAGTTGGGACTCCGGGAGGGGGGGGGGGGGCAGTCTGGGTATGGCCCACGCCGCTGGATGTATGCGAGCCTCCTTTTTCGGTATTCTACCTTGTCCCATGACGTGGTGACGTCTGGCCAGCCAAGTGTATTCTGCCTCGGGGTACCTTGCGGGGGACTTGTTGCCTGGGCCGTTTCCCCTCCCTGGAATTTGAAGTGGAGCTTGATCTTGAGCTGGATCTGGAGTCCCCCCTGCCTCTTTGCCGGGATGGTGCCCTGTTCCACTCTACTTAGGGGCGGGGAAACACGCAAGGTCGTCCCCGTGGCGTTTTATTCCTCGATTGGTTCCCCGCTATCGGCTCTGGGTGGCTGTTGTGTGTGTCCCAATTTGGGCGTACTTTGTGCCATCACTAGAGGTTCTTCTGGGCTGGCCAACAGATCTGGCCTGAACCAGGGGACCATCCCGGAGGCTTCCCCTCGGGACGTAGGGTGTGCACGCCTGCCAGGGTGGCTTCTAGCACTCCCCTGGTCAGGCGGCGTTTTCAGGGCGGGGTGGCTAGCAACTCTCCACGGGTCCTGGGTGTCCTTGTACCTTGTGGTGTCCCCTTTACCACTTGCTTTGGAGTGGCTTTCTGCGCTTCTGCCAGCTTGTGGTAATCTCGGGCTTGGGGCTTCTGTCCCTTCGCCCGTCGCAGGGTGGCTTTGTGCTCTCCCCCGGACTTGGGGGGCCCTCAACTGTCCTAAAAGCATTTCGCGTCAGCATGTCATCGATTTCCCAATCCATTATATTCAGTGCTTTCAGGCTTATGCTTACTCTGATGCAACCGGGCACTGTGAAGACCCGTAGGGTTCCAGCTGAGATCCGCTCAATCGAACTGGGACCGCTGGGCGGACAGTCTTAATGGCTGATGGCCGTCAGTAGGATATTCCGGAACGAGTGAATGGGACTTGTAAGGGAGCGCTACCGATCAGTGTGTGATTGAGTCGGTAAACACGTCAATCTCAATGTAGGGAGTGTTGCCGATGTTCAGGGGCATTCCCCAGCATTCACACCACCCAAACAACTCCCCTACAGTACCAAACAGGTTTGGTATTGAAAAATATACTCGTTCTTTACCCCATATCTGAAGAGTGGCTCACTATGTTGTTGCTACAGTATAATGGTCTCACTATCCTTTTACTTTGCTTTTAGTACAGTATAGTAGGCCGTCCAACAACACGGTAGAAAATAGCGACAAATCTAGGTCTCTTATCGGTGTGATAATAAATTTGTCCATGGTTCTGCGCCGATGCAGTAATACCACTTTTTCCCTATTACTAGCCCTGGGTCTGCACTGCTGTTTAAACAGCGTGGGTTCTCTATACTGTAGCAACAACAAAGTGGACAGGTACGGTACATTATTGTGATCCGCTATACTAGCCCAAGTAACGATAGGTTTCGGAAGGGGAAGAAAATCCAGCGAGCTGAAAATTGGTTGACTGATACTGTTCGATGTGCTGAACACGGAGACTTTGTCTCGGCGCTTCTAGACCGTGTTCGTCACGATATATAACGCCAAAGGGCGTAGGTAGCAACTTTTGAACATTGGGCTGTAGCTCCGCGCTCTGTTCTCTGTGGTTGGCCCAGGCGGGGCCCGGCCGGAGCCTCACTCCCCCACCTCCCTCCCCCCATGCAACTGCAACCGCTGCAACCCAGCGGACCTAACCCTCGACGTCACGTATGGTACGGATTTTGGAGTTAACATCAATTAACTACGTCAGTCAAGCTTCGGTCCCTAATTCCACACCAAATCGTCTTCATCCGCTGCAAAGATCAAAAGAAAAGAAAAAACGGTTTGAAGTTTTCGCGAGCAATCCGTGATTCTGGAGGGAGGGAGTCGGGCAGCACACTCACTTGCCGCGCGCACTTACCCGCACTTACCTATGAGCAGCTGGTCTATGACTGCTCGGTAATGAGACGGGGTAAGGGGCGTGGAAGGAAACGGGGAAAGGGGGGGGGGAGTCAGATACACCATTCTGCCATCCATCATTGTCCAACAAAACACACTTACACATCTGTGGGTGCTCGGTGACATCTACACACACACACACACACACACACACACACACACACATACACATACACACACACACACATACACACACACACACACACACACACACATACACACCGACTCGCGCATTCAATGACCTCGTCCCAGCCCGGGTCTCCTCCCCCGCCGTCCCGTCCGCAAGCCCGGGGGGGCTTCGGGGCGCCGTTTGTGAGACACAGAGATAAGCGTGCGCAGCCCGCCCTGCCCGGCCCGGCCAGTGCGGCGCGGCGGGCGCGGCAGCAGCGGCAGCAGCGGCAGCAGCGGCAGCAGCGGCAGCAGCGGCAGGCGGCAGCAGCGGCAGGCGGCGTACGGCCCCACGGCACGGCACTGCATTGCGGGCGCGGAGTGCGGAGGCAGCGGCGACCACAGCGCCCGCGGTACGGTACGGGACGGGATAGATAGCAACAAGCAACAGCCGCACAACAGCGCGGATTTTCGCCACCATCGTCGCCGCCGCCGCCGCCGCCGTCGTCCCTCAAGACCGTCGTCATGCCCAAGGTAAGCTCGCGGGCAGGGCTGGAAAACTAATTGTTTTCACCGGTGAACGGTTAACCGTCAACCGATCGGCATTTCGCCGGTGGAAGTCTTGGGGTGGAAACTTTTAACCGGTTAACCCGTTAATCGCCGATTTTAGTGAAAAGTCTAGAAAATTACCGAAAACGCTTCATATTCAGATTTACGAGGAGTTTTGATCATTTTGACAAAAAAACGAGGTGAAACAAATAGCATTTATTGTCATACAAATTACAATTGAGTGAGAGCGAGGGGGTATTCACTTTGAAGATGAGCGAACAGCCTAATCGCTATTACGCTTATTACAGTTATTACGCGTCATTACGCATTATTACAAGTTATTACGCATTATTACGAGTTATTACGCATTATTACGAGTTATTACAGGCGTTATTATGCTCCCTATTGCGGTGAAGTACACAGACAAAAGGCCACAGCTGCTTCTTATTTAAAAATACCGCTCTCTTAGTTGGGTAGATGCGCAGTTTCCAAAGAGAAGTATCGTAACTCCCGCTGGTTATTATTGAAGGTTCGAAGGTTTCGATAACCCAGCTCGTTCATTGGTTCGACGGTTAATGCATTAAACGGTTAACCGGTTTCGAAACCGGTATTTTTCGAAACCTCAAATGCATTAACCGTCGAACCAATGAACGAGCTTTTTAGCGTATCACCAGCCTGATCACGAGCTTTAATTTGAAGGCTATCACAGAAAGCTTCAAAACTTCACCGGCTGTTCGTGCCTGCAAAAACATCGCTGTTTGGCGCGCAACTTAGGAAGGAGAGGAGGGAGGGGGCTGTGGGGAAGACAGGCAACCGGGCCCAAGTGAGCACTGAGCGGGCTAGCAACGCTGCGAGTGCGAGAGAGACAGCGCGCTGCTGCGTTAAACCTAGTCGTGCCGATCTCTGCAAATAAAACACTCAACTGAGTGTCCAGTGATTCCTGTCGGCCGTGATAGGCCGTCAGAGCTCTCCCACTGCCCATCGGACTTGGATCGCACGAGCGTGTCACCTGTCACCGTAGCCGCAATACACTCATAAAACCGTTTCCTTTATTCAAAGACGCCGTCCTTCGTGGGGGGACAATGAAATAGTTTCTTTAATTTTAAGGAATTTTCTTTCAAACAATAGAAAATTTACCTAACATCAAAAGCGCCTCCCTCGATTCAAGGGAAAAATTACCTTGACCCAAAGTTTCTTTGAATCAAGAAACCGTTTTTCTGGGTGTACAGCGAGCGAGGCAGTGGCCGGCTGTGGCACGCGAGCAGGGTTCAATCCCGGTCGGAGCGGATTATATTTTAACGCCTCTTTTTTAGTCCATTTACGGACGGCCCATATTTAGGTACCCGCCTTTCAACGTACTGTCGCCACACCCAGTGACAAATCCACTGATCGATAGGCAGACCCGCCACGCACTTCTGCCGAGATAGCTAGGTATGGCAGATCGCCCCCGTTGGGCAGGACAGAAGTTGGCTTGAAATGACGGAGATGATTCAAAGTTGCTGTCACATTTTTTCCCTTTATTCTCAGGTAATGCGTACATTATGCGTTCATTACGCATTATTATACATTATTACTTGTTATTATGCATTATTGCGTGCGCAATATTACGCATTATTACACGTTATTACGCATTAATACGTGTAAGTACGCCTTAATACAACTTATTACAGGCATAATTACGCCCAAGGTGAACAGATTATTACGCTAGTGAATACCCCCTCGAGTGAGAGGCAAGGCAAGCGGCAAGCAGCAGCAGTCGACAGCCGAGTCGAGTCGCGGCTGCACGCTTGTCTCAGTCTCAGAGCCAGCTAGGAGCGGCGCAGCGCACGGCGACGGTACAGCGAACGCGGCCATTCCTTCTTTCTCCCGTTGAAGTAGAAGCAAAATTTTGCGTGTAATAAAATAGCATTTAACTGAAACGTTTCACCGACTAATCGATTGAGGTTACAGCGATTGCCCGGTGAAAATTAGTCGATCGGTGAACCGATTTAACCGGTTAACCGGTTAACCGTCACCGATCTTTCCAACCCTACTCGCGGGCCCCCTCCCGCGCGGTGTAGGGGTGCGACGGGGCAGACGCATCGCCCCCACGGGGAGAAATCGCTGCGACCAAACCGGACACAGCGGCACGCAGCGGCACGCAGCGGCACGCGGCAGTGTCAGCTTAGGCCGCAGCCAGAACCGCTGCAGACGGAAGTGCAGCTGCAGCGCTGCGCAGCGGGGCGGCTACAAGATGGCCGGAGTCCTGCGAGCCGTCCTTCCGCGCCCCTCCAAGGACAGTTGCTTATTTTGTTACTGGCGGCCAGCGCCGCCGCGAACCGAACCGAACCGATCGATATAGTAGATAACGGGCAGAAGGTGCGCTGGCCGAACGGGACCCCGAGTGAAGTGAAGTGCCGCGCGCGCGCGCGCGCTCTGTGTGTGTGTGTGTGTGTGTGTGTGTGTGTGAGAGTGTGTGTGTCCGCGCGGGCCTGAGCTTGCGGGCGTGTCACTCTGTTGATGGCGATGAGTCGAAATATGAGTAATAGCGCCCTCATGTGAGTCAGTATAAACGTGTGTCTCGCAGCGGAGCCGCGCGGCGTCACGAGACATATGTACGCGTGTGTGTGTGTGTGGGTGTGCGCGCGCGCGGGCGCTCCGCCGTCTGCATGCTTACTATGTTTATGTAAACAGCCCATACCTGGCGAGGCGGAGCAGGCGTGCTTGCGTGTACTCATTGAAGGTCTCGAAATACTCCCGAGGGGTCGGAAAGATTGATGCTCTACTCGCGTTTTACTGGTGATGCATGCTACTATAGTTTTAACCGCCTCGGTCGGGTAGAGGTATCGCACTGAGAGAAGTGTTTAATGGGGATTTCCAACGAGAATTGAAAACGGGAGCTGAAGAGCAAAAGCACTTCCAGGCGCCGGAAACGTTCGAGAGCAGATATGAGAAATTTGGATGGCGTTTTAAGTGGATTTGGAGTTACAGCCCCACATATTTTTGTTCATCACGATTTCTCATCCTGCTCTTGAGAGTTTCCGTTCTGGAAGTGTTTTTGTTCTTCGGCTTCCGCTTCGGAGCCTCTTTTGAAGCCCCTATATAGAGCATATCAAAGTGTGTTCTATCCATCCGTGCCACATTTGCGCTGGAATCGAACTGCTTCGTTACTCATCCCAGAACTTTGGACCGGCTAACGAGAAACTTTGACTGTAGCGTTAATGCGGCACGGATAGAACACCGCACTTTGAAAATATTTTCCTCAGTGCGAAAGGGCCCAGTCATTTTATTTGTATTTTATGTTTTCCCTCTTTGGAGCGCAGGCCGTTTTTATCCGGCACCGCGAAGTTCGAAGTCGAAGCATGTCTTGAACGCTTTGACCGCGATCCCTGACCCCCCAGGTGGAGATCGGCGTTGTGCTGACAATGGCGACGCTGCTCGCCCTGACTGCCCCCGCGGCGCAGCACGAGGCCTTCACCGGCCACCCCCCAGAGCCGCCCCTGCCGCCGTCCCCCCGGCGCATGGCGCCCTGCCCGCCCCCGCCCTGCCGCTGCAACGACGGCGTCCTCGAGTGCCCCGGGGCCGACGTAGAGTCCGGGAAGGGTGTCCTGGACTTCGGTGACTGGAACATAACCGGGTACGTCCGGCGGGAGTCTTCTGCTCATGCCATCCTCCGCATCCCCGCCTACTCACGCGTCATGCCTCCTCGGCCGCAGGTTCCAGGACGTCCGCCTGGACGGCATCCCCGGGCCGCAGCAGCAGCGGCCGTCGCCGCACTCACTGGCGGCGCTACCCCCGTCGGCGGGTGTGCGCACCCTGTCCCTGCGGCACCGCGGGCTGGCCACCGTCACGTCGGGAGCCTTTATCGGGTTGGCCGACCTCCACACGCTCGACCTGTCGCACAACCAGCTCACGGGTAGGGCGCGCGATCGCGGGTACAGAGTTAGTGCGGGGACCCGGGGAGAGCCTGTATACTGTGAGAGAGTCGTCAAGTGAGGTGGTGGGGGGCAAGCTGTGATTGGTTCAGTTCCCATGGAAGGGGCCATATTATGCTAAATGCGAATAAGTATCACTACCAGAAACCGCGTGCTTTTAAATCGGTCTTAAATTTACGGTATTACGCAAAGTCCCCGAATTTATCAGGTAGCAAATATATTTAAATTACAGTAATTGTAACTACTGGTATGCCGATGAGCCATTTTCGGCACATGCCGCTCGAAAATAAGTGAAGGTATAATTACGCGTTGGCTGCACTGGAAAGCAGAAAACAGGCCGCTTTCTTTTGTTTGTGCCGAGTTGAGGTGTAAAAGAGACATTTTATTGTTTTCCCCAACAGAACCCACATTTTTAAGTTAGTAGACAGATATTTCGTAGCAACATTTCCACTTCAAATTACAACATTACATCCGTTTACACAAAAGAAAGACAGATCGAGCAGTTGGTGTGTTTATTGAGGTTATAGGCTCCGGACTGCGCCTATGCGCACCACAGACTGCCGATATACTGGTTGACTGTCATACGTTTGGCAATATGGCGCGCTCCACGGGAGCTCAGCCAATGAGCGTCGAGAACGGTTGACGACTCTCCCCAGTATAGGCTCTCTAGGAGGGGAGTGCGACTGATGGTTTGTGACGCTGTGCCAGCTGACGCGGTGCGGGCCGACGTCCTCCGGGGGCCGTGGCGGGCGGACAGCTACGAGCCGCTGCCGCTGGAGACGCTGGACCTGTCGCACAACGCGCTGCACTCGCTGCCGCACCGCGCGCTCGAGCACCTGACGGCGCTGCGGAAGCTGCGCCTCGACGGCAACCCCCTCCGGGTCCTGGACAGGGCCACACAGACGGCGCTCGCCTCCGCCAACACTCTTCAGGTCGGATGAGCCAGGCACCCGAGGGGGCAATAACTCTTGGTTTTGAGTGTACGCCAAAAATTCAAATTCCAAACTGAATTTAAAATCAATAATTTAAAATCACAAGCACTTTTCTTGAACGAATTCGACTAATTTAAAAATAAATTCCCGTGCAGGTGCTGGGCCTGTCTGGCTGCGGGCTGGCCGTGCCGCCCTCCGACATGTCCTCGGCGCTGCCCCGCGGCCTCCTCACCCTGGACCTGTCCCGGAACGCGCTGGCGGCCGTGCCGCACAACCTGCCGTCCTCTCTGCAGCGCCTGGTGCTGGACGGCAACCCCATCCGCACGCTGCCGTCAGAGGACAGCCTGGTGACGCCGTTCGTGCACATGGACAACCTGGAGGAGCTGTCCCTGTCCTACATGGCCGTCCTGGAGGACATCCGGGTCGGCGCCTTCTTCGGGCTGTCCCGCCTGCGTGTGCTTAGCTGCTCCAACAACCCGGCTCTGCGGCATGTCGACGCCACCGCCTTCAGCCACCTCGGCCCCAGCAGGACGCTCACTGAGGTAACCACGGCTCCAGGACCACCCCCGACCCACCCCCGGCCCACCCCCGGCCCACCCCCGGCCCGCTGCTCCGCCATCTTGTCGGAGGGTGGCTGAACTACATTCGGGCTCAGAGCCGGTTTGGGCCGCCTCCGCCAGAGGGCGTCGTAGGTCTCCCCCTCAGCTTCGCACTCAGGGGCCCATCGGTGTTTAGGGGTTGTCTTCCCGCCTTCCGAGTCGATGAAATGACTCCTGCATTGTGCTGCACCAGGTCTCCCTCCGAAACAACAGCCTGCGCGGCCTCGACCGCGGCCTGCTGGCCTGGAGGAGCCTAACCTTCCTGGACCTGGCCGACAACCCCTGGCACTGCTCCTGCAACTTCACCTCCTGGGCGGCCCTCGCGCTGCATGCCGTCAACGTCAACGCCCGGGGCGACGTCAAGTGAGTGCCGGGTTCGATTCCCGCCGGCGACGAGTCCCTGTTGCGGGTTCGAATACCGGGGCTTTCGACTATTATTGTCTTTGTCTCAGGTGCGCGACGCCCGCCGAACTGTCTGGCACCTCCATGCTGAACTCGACGGCGTGCTCGCCGCTAATGCAGGACGGCGCGGTGCTGCAGGGGCAGCCATCGCTGTTCGCCAACGCGGTGCTGCTGGTGCTGACCGCATCCCTCGTGGCTTCCTTCGTCCTGGTGGCGCGGCGGGTGCTGGACGGCGCGCGGCCGGGGCAGCTGCTGGGTAAGGCGGCCTGCGTCTCCCGCCGCGTCGACAGCATGAGTGAGCCCCTGTACGAGCCCGCCCCCACGGAGGAGGCGGCCGAGGTCGCTGCCCGCTTCGTGCCCTCCCCCTTCGTGCACAACGCAGCCGTGTACGTGGACGCCAGGCGGGCTGGAGACCTGTGAGCTCCCCCTCCGGACACCACCTTGTGTCATCTTAGAAAAAGACGATTGTTTATAAAAGGAGGAAAAGACAAAACTGCCCAGGCGCGGATCCGGGGGGGATCGTCCCAACCCCGTTAGGGCGCCCGAAGGGTGCCCGAAAGGTAGGCAATTCGCGTTACAATCCGCCTGAAAGTAGGCAGAAAGCGGTACATCGCCCCCCCCCCCCCCCCCCCCTAGAGCCGCCCCTGGATCCGTGCCTGAAACTGCCACGTTATGACGATGAACGTCCAATATGTGATTCTTACAACTCTCTGGGACTTTTTGTGTGCTTTTTCGGATGAGAAGAGACTGCACATACCTACACCCGATGTGCAGCCGCGGCTGAGCTGTATACGGACTGTACACAGACGACTTCCGCCCACGCAACAGCCGCGTATTTAATTAATTTTAACGTGAGATTTCAAACATCTGGTGGTCGGAGAAGAGTGGAGTGGGTACGACTGCACCATGCGTCTACTGTACCAATACCAAAGCACCGTCAGTTTGCAGGGATGAGCCCGGGAGGGGAGGAGCAAACCACGGAGGAGGGGGCTTATCATGATATATATGGGCCCGTTTACCAAAGAATAGCTAAATCGTTGTGGGGGTGTTCTACATGCAGTTAGATTTCCTTTTTTGCGTACTGTGCCATGCTGCTTTATATATGAAAACGTGTAAACTATTGTCTAGGCATTATTGTACAAATTTATATAATATACGAAATAAATGTTATTGCTAAGTGCTGATCTCATTGAAGGGATGATTTTTATTTAATCGCGCCCTCCCAACGTCAGAGAGGGTCATGCCGTATGAACTTTCATCGTGCTTTCCATGGACTTGCCGTGGGCTTACCGTGGGCTTGCCATGGGCTTGCCATGGGCTTGCCATGGGCTTGCCATGGGCTTGCCATGGGCTTGCCATGGGCTTGCCATGGGCTTGCCATGGGCTTGCCATGGGCTTGCCATGGGCTTGCCATGGGCTTGCCATGGGCTTGCCATGGGCTTGCCATGGGCTTGCCATGGGCTTGCCATGGGCTTGCCATGGGCTTGCCATGGGCGCTTGCCATGGGCTTGCCATGGGCTTGCCATGGGCTTGCCATGGGCTTGCCATGGGCTTGCCATGGGCTTGCCATGGGCTTGCCATGGGCTTGCCATGGGCTTGCCATGGGCTTGCCATGGGCTTGCCATGGGCTTGCCATGGGCTTGCCATGGGCTTGCCATGGGCTTGCCATGGGCTTGCCGTGGGATAGGCCCGGCCTCTTGACAACGGCGGCGGACCCATGCCTAATGGCAGTGCTGATGGTCCTAACAAGCGCGCTCTGTGATTGGCCCGTTCCCCCCTTCATGGCTTTCAATCATAAAGAGGCTCTAATGGATGTATCCACCTCCCCATCAGCGCTTTTAAAAGGGCGCACCCGCCCCAGCCACCCTCCCGCCCGTATGTCTGTCTTTGCCCGAGTTTCGGAACACGACAGGGGTCATGTCGGAGCAAACGCCTACCCCAAATCCCCTAAACTCCTGTGATCTTTTAATTATCGCCGCGATCGCCATATCTGCCCTCTTCCTTTGTCGTCTGCTTCCTCCCTTCAGGAGCAGCGGGAGAGGAAGAGAGAGAGAGAGAGAGAGAGAGAGAGAGAGAGAGAGAGAGAGAGAGAGAGAGAGACAGACAGACAGACAGACAGACAGACAGACAGAGACAGAGAGAGAGAGAGAGAGAGAGAGAGAGAAGTTTCGTGCTAAAATTGTAACCCTTCTGGCGCTGATAAGATCGAAGTAAGCTCCCGGCAATAATAACAGGGCGATATGCCGGTCATGCTTTTAGCGCTGGTGGCGTGGCGTGGCGTGGCGGGGAGGGTGTCGGACGGATCGTACAGCAGCAGGTTGCCTACCCGTCACGGCGCAGCTGGGCGCGTACGTAATATTCAACTTTAGGAGGAAGAACGGAACGCAGGAACGCGGGGCCGGCGGGGCGCACGGCAGCGCACGGCACGACGCGGTGGCACTCGCTGCACCGCCTGTTCCAGGTCCAGAACGGCGATGGCGGGTCGTCGGCATTGCCGACATTGCGCTACCATGAGCTGGCGCGCTGTTGCGAAGTCTTTATGCCAAGCCCCCCGGTCTGCACCACTCCTAGCAATAAAGTAGTCTTAGTCTTTATGGACTATTCGCAAAGGCAAAGGCCTGGCACGAATAGCTTCAATTTTGTTTTCAGAGTCTATAACCGTAGCAAGTTCAGGACTAGAGGTTTTTAAAGGTCAGTCTGGCCTTGATCGAAGGCAACATTTTTCTGGGTGCGTCTCCCCACCACCTCTGGAACATGGAAGCGTATAGCGACATCATTTGAAAATGGTATGAGAAATTCGGTCGCTGCGCCTGGCCAACAACGCATATCGCACGAATCGGGCCTCGGCACGCTACAAAGGGACTGCACGGTTAACATAAGTTAATCAAACGGGTGTGGTCGGCCGACCCACTGTGTTGCAGGTGGCAGTGCCGCCGGCTCAGCAGCGGGGCACAGTGGAGCGGAGCGGTGCACAGCAGTGGCCAGCCTAGGGCGGGTGGCGGGCGGACAAGGATATATTATTTGCCTGTTGCGTCCGCAGAGTTAATAAAGTTGAAAGACGAAAGCCAATAAGGCTGTTATTGCTATCGAGACACAATAGGCACACGGCGCGGCGACGCGTGGCGGGCGCGTGGCGGGCCGTCGCCCGCCGCCTCCCCAACCGTCTGCCCAGGTGAGAGAGGGGTGCTCTCTCTCTCTCTCTCTCTCTCTCTCTCTCTCTCTCTCTCTCTCTCTCTCTCTCTCTCTCTCTCTCTCTCTGCTAAAACGGGGGCAGGGGATAAGTCGGCAAAGAATGATGGCGGATAGAATGCAGAAGCGAGAGCAATGTTAGAACAGCATTATAGTTCTTGCGAGGAAGTGACGGCACTTTTCCCCTGCGAACAAATTTTGCCTTTAGTCCACACCCAGAAAAACGTAGTCTTAGCCTTGAACTTAACAAGGTTAATACACTTCACTCAGGACAATAGTCGTGCAGGAAGGTTTCAACACAGCTTGGATCAAAGTCAGTAACCTTGGTAAGTTCAAGACTAGAGTTTTTAAGGTCGTCAGTCTAACCTTGATCGAAGAGAACATTTTTCTGTGTGCAGTGCGCACCGGAAGCCGCAGTGCTGTAGACACCGTCCTGGGATGACGGAGGACCAAACCTTTCTCCATGTTCGGATGTGTGTATTTTCGCTGTTACTTTTACCCTCGATAGTCGTGCCCGATCTCTTGCTGGTCCGGCCTCACCAAAGGGTCTTCTCACGGTATTACAAGACAAGACAATAGCCGCCCATCACAAACACACAACCCGATATACTTTCGTATCCTCGAGCCCGGACCGGAGCTACCCCTTTCCGATATCATCTCGCGTTGTGAGCGCTCCACCCGCTCCGCCCGCTCCGGCCCCGCCTCTCTCTTTCCCGGAAATGACGAGAGCACATGCCTCCACCGCACGTATACGCGCCTTTTGCTGGATATGGCGCGTGCTTTGCTGCTGCTGCTGCTGCTGCTGCTGCTGCTGCTGCTGCTGCTGTTGCTGCTGCTGTTGTTGTTGTTGTGCGCCGTCCCAGACAATCCAATAACGTTGACACGAGCGCAGCGGCGGCAGGATAGCATGCATGGATGGAAACACCACCTGAGTGATCCCCTCTCCCTTCCCCTCACCCCTCCCCTCTCCCCTCCGTCCCTCGCTCTTTCCATCCACAGCATTTTTCCTCCTCCCGTATGCATGTATACGTGAGGCCGTAAGTCAATGAGTGGTCCCGGACACAGAGCCTCCAACATATCCTCTCGGACCTTTCCGCCGAAGCAAAGCCCCTCTCCGTTCCTCTCCCCATCGCCGGTAACTAATTCCCCGGGTCTGCTATATGGCCGTGCGCACCCCACCGCGCCCCGGCAGCCCCCCCCCCCCCCCCCCCCCCCCCAATCCGCCTACAGAGCGCGGCACGCCGGCACGGTGAGGTGGAGAGGAGAAGAGTGGAGTGCGGTTGTGTTCTGGCCACCACCCTGGCGCTGCCCGGTGATGATGTGCTTGCCATTCATCGGGAGGGGGGGGGGGGGGGGGGGAAGACTCACAGGGTGATCCAGGTCCAGGGAGATAGCACCAGGTCGACGACGGCCGCCGACGGCCGCCCTTCCCTTATTTGCCGACGCCGACGCGGCCGGCTTTATCAACGATAGTCTCTTACTTTTCGTCCGTGATTGACGTCTGTGTGCTGCCGTCACCAGGGGCGGATCTAGGATCGGCTCAAGGGGGGGGGGGCAATGTCCCGCTTTTTGCCTACTTACAGGCGGAAAAGTTATGCCGGGCCTGTTGCCCTCCCCCCTAAATCCGCCCTTGGCCGTCACTGCTGCTGATGATGATGATGAAGATGATGCTGCTGCTGCTACTACTACTGCTGCTGGTGCTGCTGCTGTTGCTGCAGCCCGTTGTGGGATCCGCACCGTTCCCATGATGCGTTAGCGTAGATAATCGACGTTTGTGGAGTTGTAGATTGCGTCGATATCACTATGAAAAATCAATGATGCGATTTTGGTCTGATTTCCTGATCGGCGCAGGCGGGAGCCTGGCCCACGCTACGCCAAGTGCAGCAGCGTAGCAATTAGATTGGCCGACCCGGTTTTTATGCCCCACTCTGTTCCCGCAGAGCCCGCAAGCAAGCAGGAAAATGCAGAAACCTCTCTCCACTCCGTATCGACACGGCAGCCCATGCCGCCCAGGCCTTCTGCTCGCCCCGATCGGGCAAAACCAAAACAAACACCACTCCCACTCCCCGATAACATGGCCATCTCTGGGGCACCGGTATGGAGGCCCGGTAATATGGCAGTATGAAAAATATACACGTCATTGCCGCGCGCCAATGCGTCATCTGCTAGCGGAGCGGGCAGCGGGCCGCCGCGGATCGCGGATTTGGCACCGTTCACAAAAAATGACATTGCTGCCTTATAAAGTAGAGCTACCAGCGCGTTAGCCGCTGAGCGACGTTGCCCTGTGACACATGATCATTGACACGAATGTTTGGAGTTAGAGGGTGTTGACGCATATACCGCGTGGGGAGGTCATTCACGCACCCACCGTAAGCGGCACGTTCGGACGGGTGAATCACAAAGTGGATCGCACGCACCCCTCTGACAGAGACCGAGAGAGCTCGGTATAAAGCATGAAGAATGGGGTATTCCGGAGCAGGTCTTGACCGGGAACAAGAAGAAGACAAGAATCACAAAACCGGATACGGAAGCTAACGGTTTGAAAAGTTATGCAGCAACGTGCCGTGCCGTGCCGTGCCATTAGCCACGGGCCGACTCATAAATTTGGAGGCTTAGCTGTCGCTGGCGATATGTCACGGCCATTTGGTAGGGTCACAACGCAGACTTTCACCGCGCTGTCAATCAATACGCGCGGAATTAGTGTTACTGCATCGGCCGGGTTAGGGCAGTTCGAACCACCCCGCACTGTGAATGAAAAGGTGACGAACCTCACCCAAACCAGGGCAAGGCAACTTTCCTCGCCAACATTTTGCGTTGGCATTTTTTCCTCGCCAAATTTCACTGAAATTTGATGCGGACGGCACTCTCGCCTATGGCTGGGCGAGGGCTCAATTTTAAGTGGGCAACTTTTCCTCGCCAAAATTTTGGTGAGGATCCTCACTTTTTTACTTACATTGCCGGCCCCGGGTCTTCACCCTACCCGTCTCGGTTCGCGGGCAAGTTCACCGGTCCAGCCCGACAGCCAATAGCGGGTGCTGGATTGGTTGCTTATCACTACGGCGCGTTCGAACGTTGACGGGGCCGTTTGAGGCCGAAATCGTGAAATCATAATACTTCACCGTGAACAGCTGGATGTTTCGTCCTAAAGTAATTAACGGATTTTGTTGACTAAAATTGTCACGTGAGTAAAACTAGCACAGCCGCCCGGGGTGGTAGTCGAATGCACGTCAGTTGGGTTAGCACTCGCCTGGCCACTGAGGACTCGTCTTCGTGTGGGCTCCGGCTAAAAGGTCTTCTTCTTGTTTACGGTCAAGCAAGTCCTGTTCCGGAACACCCCATTGCTCACCGAAATTAGTTTCGCCACAATCTCTGCAGGGCGTTACTCTGCCAGTCTGTGCTAAGAGAATAGAGACTCATTGTATGGTGTGCCTGTGTTGTACTGTGAACTGCACTCTCAAAAAAGAGCTTGAATCAAGCATAATATGCTTGTTCCAAAGCATTAAGGCTTAAACAGCAAATTCTCCGTCAAGCATAACTATGTAAGGTTCGAGAATATTATGCTTGACTCAAGTGTCGTCATACTGGCGTCAAGCTTCGTAATGCTTTGAAGAAGCTTATATGCTACAACAAGCATCATGTTCTCCGATTTAAGAAACTCCGCTAAGAATCTTCATTTAACGTACA
Organism: Odontothrips loti; assembly: GCA_038380765.1. Lineage (NCBI taxonomy): Eukaryota > Metazoa > Arthropoda > Insecta > Thysanoptera > Thripidae > Odontothrips > Odontothrips loti. The sequence continues at coordinate 5,918,532 of CM076249.1, forward strand.
TTTTGCGTTAGTTCAAGCATTCGTTTTTGAGAATATGTGTCGTGGCGAAATACGGGTGTAGTGAGACTACACTCTCAAAAAAGAATGCTTGATTCATGCATAATATGCTTGATCCAAAGCAATTTTTAGGCTCAAACCGCAAATTCTCCGCCAAGCATATAATATGCTTGCTCCAAGCATGGCTATGCAAGATTTAAGAATATTATGCGTGGCTTACGGGCGCCAAGCTTCGTTATGCTTGGAACAAGCTTCATATGCTTGCAACAAGCATCATGTACTTGCAACAAGCATCATGTACTCTGATTTAAGAAACTCCGCCAAGAATCTTCATTTAACGTACATTTTGCGGTAGTTCAAGTATTTATTTTGGAGAGTGAATCGGTCCTAACGCCGCATCCACCCGCACCCCTCAACGCCGCCTAGCATACTTACCAAACCCACGAGAATACATCCCCAGTCATAGGTAAAGCCTGCGAGACCCAAGCAACTACCCATGAGAGAGCACTAGCCCAGTATTGATGTAAGAAGACGGAACGAAAACGAAAATCGCAGGGGAAGTACAACGAGAAATCACGAATGTTCGGAACCCTGCCCCAGTAAAGAGTCACTCGCTTTTCGGTGAAACCGCGCGATTTCTCATATTTTCTCCAGCGCCCCCCCCCCCTTCTTCATTACGAATTTTTACTTCCGTTTTGAGCTCCTCCGGAGTACTCTATTTTCACTCCGACATCTTGTTACCTGGGGGTGCCATAGCCCCCCCCCCCCCCCCCCCCCCCCCCCTCCCTACTCAGGCTTGCTACGGCTAGGCAGGCATCCTCGTCCCATTCGCGGCTCCACAAAGAACACAAGCATCCTTTGTGACGGGCGCCGCATTGTCTGCGCGCACAATGAGCCGTTTAGATAAAGGAAGTCATCTGTCCGACACCTCCGCGCCCAGCGCCCTCCGCCCCGGAGAAGGGCTTGTAAAGGTACAGGCGGGAGCACAGCGGAGCACCCTGGCGGACCGGCGCAGGCCGGGGAGAAAACTTGCCCTCAAGTGGCAAAGGGAGGGAAAGGGATTGAATGGATATGAATAACAGGTCGGCAAAGGGGCTGATCAGCGCATGAATAGGGGAACCTCAACATCCATCCCCTCCCCCTCTCCATCCCGCACC